>LPNX010157530.1:743139-787683 GCA_001517045.1 Pseudotsuga menziesii
GCACAACGGGATTTCTCGAAATGTTTTGTGGGCACGACACATATGCCACATCAAATTTTGTTAGGATTTAGGACATACTTTTGGGTTTGATTCCCACATTGTAACTAATTNGCACAACGGGCTTTCTCGAAATGTTTTGTGGGCACGACACATATGCCACATCAAATTTTGTTAGGATTTAGGACATACTTTTGGGTTTGATTCCCACATTGTAACTAATTTTGATGCCTTGTTTCAAGATACGTCTTGAGGGTAAATTGCACTATAAATGTAACCTCTATGGAGGAGGAAGGGTTCGACTTTCATTTTTGAAGCCTTTTTGCTTATATTGTAGCTCTGTAAAATTTCTTGGAAGTGTTAAAGAAATTTTTTTTTTTTTAGTTTCTGAGATTCATCATAGTGTTCATATTTAGTTGGTGTTTCCTGTTTGCGTCATTTTCATATTTGTAAATTCTACGAATTCTTTCTAGAGAAAACCATGACCTGTCTTGATCCTAATAAGGGATGTTGTGACATGTCTTAAACCTACTAGGATTGTCATGACTATTTTAAAGTGCCTTGAGGGCTGTGAAGGGTCCCAAGCCTGTGTATGAAGGTACCATGACCTGCTGTGCGTTACTAAGGGTGTCGTGAGGGTGCGTAAATTTGTTGGTATCCTAATTGTGTGCTGCTTGACTAGGCTGTGACCTGTTAGTATGGATGGGAGTCTATGTGAGTTCTAGTNTGTATTAAACCTACTAGGATTGTCATGACTATTTTAAAGTGCCTTGAGGGCTGTGAAGGGTCCCAAGCCTGTGTATGAAGGTACCATGACCTGCTGTGGGTTACTAAGGGTGTCGTGAGGGTGCGTAAATTTGTTGGTATCCTAATTGTGTGCTGCTTGACTAGGCTGTGACCTGTTAGTATGGATGGGAGTCTATGTGAGTTCTAGTACATGAATCGCTATCCTTTATTGGACTAGTTATGAAACTAGTGAAACCCCTGAGTTGATGCCTCTCACCCATGTGCTGGCTACCAAGTTGGGAGAAAATCTCATCAAGGTAAAAAAGAATGGAACCTACTCCTGATTGAGGCATGATGGAAAAACACAAGTAGCCATTGAGTACAAAAATGAGAATGGTGCATGGTTCCTCTGCGCATTCACACAGTTCTCATATCCACTCAACATGATGAGACAATGACCAATGAACAAGATTTATCTAAAGGAAATGAGAGGTTTTGATTTTTATACAAGGGGGATATGCTTTGAATAGTAAACTGTAATGACCCCCATCAGATCCTGCTAATTTTTTTGGCTTATTTTCTTATGTAATTTGGTTAAGGGATTTCGTAAAAACACTTGTCAAAAATACCACTGAGCTGTGCCAAATAGTCTTAGTTGGTTTTTGTATTCTATGTATTGCTAGTATGTTGATGCATGTGCATAGGCTCAACAGGGTGAAGTCATTCATGAATTCACAAGGCCAAGGCCTAAGGGAACTTCTAGGAGACCTAGGGTCTTTTACATTTGTAATTTTCTTTATTTTGTAGAAGCTGAATAAAATGGATAAGGAATCTAGATCCTTTTCGACATGTAATACTTAGGATTGAGTTAGTTGTGAGTCATACAGTTAGCAGGGATCAATAAGGACTGTACTCCTTTGTTATAGGATCTGGAAACATAATCCTCTTGTATTTAAATCTGTTCGAATTATTTTCTTAGCAGCTTAGTTAGCTTACAGAGCTTGTTGGCTCATAGAAGCTTATGTTAGCTCAAAGAACTTAGGATAGGTCATAGATGTTTGAGGATATCTCAAATAATATTTTATTATCTCATAGAGCTTGAGAGGGAGAGAAATTCCATATAGCATGAATGGAGGAATGAGAGGTGCACATAAGAGTGAGAGAGGAGTGAACAAGTAGAATTCTGTGTGTGTATTTGAATTTCTGATTCATTGAATAAAGAACAGAGGATTAGATTCCGCGTATGGTTTTGATGGATTTCATGTCTTCATATAGTTCTATAGAAGTATGAACTCATATCGCATTCACTCCATATAAACCTGTATATAAACTTCGTGGCTTTGGATTTCCATAGTTTCTGAATTGCATAGAAGAATTGATCTTGTCAGTGATCAATTAAGTGAAGCTTTGTAGAGGGTTAAACCTTAACCAAATGCTCAAATAAAACAAGATCGTAGAGTGGGGATCGATCGTGGGGAATATCGACGGTTTATAGTGATATCGCTGAGAGAAGTTGCAAGCTTTGAAAAACTTTTCATGTGCATGATATTCTATGGAATGGGCTTAATAAATCTTGGAATCCATTGTTGATTTGGTGGGGCCACTAATCAAATGATCAGAAATCCATTTTGTTGCATGAAAAATTAAGTTGTACGAACACTCAGGTTGGCCACGAAATTGATAGATCAACGATTAAGATCGACAGTGAGGAAGAAGCGTTGTGCAAACCTCTTGTTTTGTAAGTGTCGAAAGTAGAAAATATGACTTTCGATTCCCGCCTTCCAGAAAGAATTTTGTTGCGGAAGGGAACACATAGAAACCTAGAATTCCACTACGGAAGAAAGTTAGATAGTGCGGAAAGATGTTTAACATAGAGATTTTGTAACACTGTATATCTCTTCTCATTATTCTAATATCCTAGGTAATTACCTAATTGATATGCCAATTAAGAAAGTAAATTNAAAGAATTTCGTTGCGGAAGGGAACACATAGAAACCTAGAATTCCACTACGGAAGAAAGTTAGACAGTGCGGAAAGATGTTTAACATAGAGATTTTGTAACACTGTATATCTCTTCTCATTATTCTAATATCCTAGGTAATTACCTAATTGATATGCCAATTAAGAAAGTAAATTTGTAAGGCATACCACCATTGAAATTTTAGCTCATATGATCTCCATGAGAAGAGAGATCATAAATCCAACCAATGAAAAAACAAGCTGAAATAATTGTTTGAATGCATATGATAGATCTCTTAGTAAGGAAAGAAACAATAATGATTCATATCATGATGCAGCCAGTAGTTACAAATAGCAGATGAAAGAGAAAATATCTCGAGTATAAACATAAGAGAGTCTATGGAAATATACTAATTAATTAGTACAATTATCTTATCCTTATGGTATCCTTACTTATTGACATGGGACCTTGAATGACATATAAGTAATTTGATAAAGTAACTGGTAAATCCACGACCTAGGTATAAATGCAGTCGATTTCATCTAGAAATAATACTATGTTTGGATATTGTAACCTCAACATATAACCTTAGATGAAAATGACATCCCTTAGGTGGTAAGCTAAAATTGATTACTAGTGCACTTGAATCCATTGAAAGAAACTCACTTCCCCCATCCTTCTACAAATAAACCTCACAATCAATGCATTATTATAAGCCATGGTTATTACAATATTATTTAACTTCATGTCATCCACCGACACAATAGGCTAATATACATGCATGGTTGATTTCATGGTATACCCTTGGAAACCTCCTTATTTGTATCAAGTAATTTTCCTTGTGAAATACATTCATCAAAGGATTGTAAGTATGAATATTTGGTTGATCACAACCATTTTCCTTCATATGCTCCACCAATGCAAGATAAATGACAAATTTTCCTTCTTTGCAATGTCCATTATTCAATGTAGTATATGTTACCTCATTTGGTGTCAATAATTTTTAGTTAGGGATGATGGTTAAGGGAATACTTAAGGATAGATTAGATGAAATTTTAGATCTATATAGCCATCTTTTCCTCTGATCTAGCTACAAGATTGTCATGGTTCACTAATTCATATAACACATGTTGTAGGAATTAGAAAGGTGTCCTTCCATTCCTTCCATCATTAACACCTACAATACTAGGTATATACCTATAATTTGTTTGATAATTAATATAAAGATATGGAGGGTTGACATTGTAGGTTAAAAACTATACTTATAAGGAGATGGGGGTCACATCATATTCATATGGTCCATCATGCAAGTTATCATATTTTGATTAGGAGAATATAAGATTCAATGGTATAATACTGGTCTAAAAAACATAGGTTAATGGTTCAAATTCCTTTTATCTTTATAATAATTTCATGTGGTTGGAAGAGGTACTAATGATAAAAATTCTCAATATTTAAAAGGATTGTATCGGTTCTTGTAGGTTTTCTCTAGGTAGGACCTTAACCAATGTATTAATGAATATTTCATGTCAAACTTAATTATGGAGAGCATATAGATTAAATGTACAACCGTATATCTCTTCTCATTATTCTAATATCCTAGGTAATTACCTAATTGATATGCCAAATTAAGAAAGTATATTTGTAAGGAATACCACCATTGAAATGTTAGCTCATATGATCTCCATGAGAAGAGAGATCATAAATCCAACCACGAAAAAAACAAGCTGAAATAATTGTTTGAATGCATATGATAGATCTCTTAGTAAGGAAAGAAACAATAATGATTCATATCATGATGCGGCTAGTAGTTACAAATAGCAGATAAAAGAGAAAATATCTTGTGCATAATCATAAGAGAGTCTATGGAAATGGACTAATTAATTAGTACAATTATCTTATCCTTATGGTATCCTTACTTATTGACATGGGACCTTGATGCATTTATTTGGTTCCCTCCTTCATTCCTTTGATCCACCTACATGACTCCAAGTACCAGGTTAGTTCCCCTTTTCATTGAAAACCTTAGGAGAAAACTCGGGTGTTTTTGCTATCTATACCAAAAAAACAATAAATTAAATTGTCCAAAAATAAACTTTAAAAACGAAATTAAAAAAAAAAATGGGACCCTTAACATAACTTTTCACATTTTATCTCCCGTGAATAGTTTTGTCGGGAAAGGGTGGTGTTTTCTTTTTGCACAAGCCATCGTTTACTTGCTTTGATTCTAGTATTCAACACCACGAAAGATGAAGCTAAGATGTTGGGATATATTGAGGTGAACTGCATGAGGTGTAACTTACATTTCACTATGTTCTTGTTCTGTGTTCTGCGTTATTGCAGGTATCTTATCAATGATTTCGTGAAAACAACATAAAAACTGAAAACATTATGTGGTTTCTTTATTGACAGAAATCAAAATAGTGGTTCCTCTGCTACAAAATTTTAAGTGTAATACGCATTTCGTGCTACATTTTGTACAAACTTTTATCATATGCTTAGTAAGTGTAATATGCATTCTGTGGTTTCTTTATTGACAGAAATAAAAATAGTTGTTCCTATGCTACAAAATTTCAAAAAATCTGTAAAATTTTTGGTTTCCTCTAGGGCTAATCGTCGATTGTGGTGGATCTTCCTAGCAAAGTCGTGTAAACCTTTTACTGCTTGTAGCCTCTAGGGATGAGGGGTATTCACTCTTGGATACTGAGATTTCTTGTTGGCTAGTGTATGTGTCTAACCTAAACCTACAACATCGTAACCCTCTCTCTCTCTCTCTCTAAAGTTATGACATCTATTCCTTTTAGAAGATAGCCCTTACATAATATAGTCTTCCCTTTTACTTTTGAAACTTTTTAGATAGATTAATCATTTAAACAACTTTCAATTAGCAATTGAGTGATGATAGACTTTATTTTTTTGGTTATGCAGGCTTTGTACAAGTGGAGACATGGATGTAAGTGATTGTTTGTGTTTGATGTATATCATTATTATTATTTAATTTGAATTTTTTTTTTTTAACATAAACCAATAAGTTTTATATTAATAAAATTGTGGCTGAGCCACCCAAGAGGTTACATCTGTGAGTTATTTGCAAAAAAAAATGCCCCATAACAACAAATGGGAATACTACTTTTATTTAATTTAAATGGTTAGAACTTATTACTTTGTACTTTAATAACAATCTAATAGGCTATGGCTAATCAATACTCTAATCATTAAAAAAAAACAGGCAAAGTAGGTTATGACACGAAATCAAAAAACTCTGATTATGAAATTTTTAAAAAGAACGCGTCAAAATGATGAAATGGGAAAGAAATGGACATGCATCTCACAAAGTAAATATTTAGAAATAGAACAATGTATTTCCTTATGTAGTTATATAATGCTTATTTTTATTCTATGATGATGTTAGGCATATGTTTAATAACATTCTTGGCTACAGATACAAAGAAGAGGAAAATACAAACAATAGCAAAGAATATTACTCCTTCTATTCCTTTGAATGACTCTACTAGTCCTAACAAAGAAGTCAATGACAAAGATACATTTTCTTCTTTTCAGGAGAATCAGGAGCAACATGAATAAGGTAAGCCACAAGGGGAAGATCCCTTGACACAAAAATAGGCGGAGCAACATGAAGAACATGTAAGCTCATTAATGTATAATTTTTTAGTTCTTCATAAATAAAATTTTATGACTTAGAAATCCATAGCACCTTTACGTGCCCTTCTTGTATAGAAGATGTTCACAAAGAACAATGTCAACCATGTATTAGTATACAAGGTGAAGATCCCTTTACACAAGCATTGACAGAGAAAGTCAAGAAGAAAGGTAGAGGAGCAACTAAATGTACAAAAATCAATAACTTGGAGAAAAATATCGAAATTCATATCAATGAAAGGAACCAACCAATTGGTCCAAACTCCATGAAGCTATCTTCATTACTAGGTGTGCTCGCAAGGGAAATGTTTCCAATCAATTATTCTAATTGGAGGAAGGTTTTAGATCAATTAAAGGAGGACTTCTGGAACATTATTAATGTGAGTATTAGACATTATGTGTATTTGTTTTCAACATTTCTATTTTTAGATGATTTCGAAGTTTCTTTTCAAACCATGTATGACATCTAAAAATGCAGTTCTTATATCTTGCAGGCATAATTCATAATCCATCTAGTCCTTGAAGAATATTGTATGAAATTCATTGGCCATAAGGAAAACAGTCATAGATATTGGTTGACCAAAAAATACCGTTACCCTTATGATTCAACAGAGGTAAGATTCAAAAATGTTCCTCCAGTTAGGACAAGTGAGAAAGTGTGGAGAGAATTCATCCTATCACGGGACACTACTGAATTCCTGGTGAGAAAAATGTTCACATATTATATAATCAAGTTTTTTAGAATGTTTGTTGCCACGTAATGTTGACTTATATATGTTATTTTCAATTGATTTCTAGGATATAAGGAAAAAAAACAAGGAAAATAGAGAAAAGGAGAGGGACTTGCACACCCCTGGACGTCGAGGTTATCAACGGGTCAAAGATGATATGGTAAACAATTGTGATGATATTTTATCTGATATGAGAAATATTAGCATATTTTAGTTTCATTGTAATGTCAAAACTTAACCATATTATTTTACTTGTTGCAACTAGAAAAAATCTGTAGCCTCTGATGATACAAATACAAGCATTACTAGGGTAGACTTATGGAAGAAGTGCCATCAAAAGAAGGACGGCACTCCAATCACACCAGATGTAGGAGAAACAATAGTATGTTCTTAACCTTTTAATTTATATATTGATTAAAATTTCATTTTACATGTTGGAAATGTTTTCTTCTATGATCTGATTTAATTGTATGTCAATGTTAACAAAAAATTGAACAAGCACAAGTAGAAGTTGCATCTCAAGACTNTTAATTTTACATGTTGGAAATGTTTTCTTCTATGATCTGATTTAATTGTATGTCAATGTTAACAAAAAATTGAACAAGCACAAGTAGAAGTTGCATCTCAAGACTTTGCAGCTAGGGATGATTTCCTTGCCAAGGTACTAGGGGTTGATGAAAGAGGAAAATGTTGTGGCGTTGGATTAGGAGTTACGCCAACTAAATTTTTTGGCAAAATTCCATACAAGGAGGTGCTAGTTGTAAGCCAAGCTATAGTGAAAGAAAAAAAAAGAGGAAATCACATCTTTGAAAACATCACTAACTGAACTACTGAAAATAGTAGAAGATATGGAGAGAGAACATGTGGTCAACAAAGAAAGTGTTAGTGTCCAATTCTTCACTCTTGTATCAATATACATATTTTCACAATAATGACATGAATTCTAATATCTTATTGCTCATATAAACAGTGTCCTACTGTACAAAATGCTCATGCTGAAATCACGCCTGTGGTGGAGGTTAGTTGTTTAATTATTATTTTAAATAATATTTTTTTCATCTTTTGAATATATATATATATATATATATATATATATTACATTTTGTTTCCTTGACAGAGCAATACAAGGGAGATAACAACCACTATGAATGGACTAATACAAACTAAATTAACTTCAATGCATACTCCATCGAAACTGCAAAATGAAAACACCAATTCAGGTAAGATTGTAATTATTTAATCTAGGATCATCAATGTTTAAATTCTTATTTCCATGCATCTTACTTTGTCTCATTTATTTGCAGGGTTAATATAATTCTAATGAGTTGACACCAACTTCCCATTTGGGGCTGGAAGGAAAGAAATGATTTTTCATTGCATTAAACTCAAGGGTTAAAGTTGCAAGGGCAAGAATACATGCGACTAACGCAAATGCAATGGTACACTGTGTCCCTATTGGAAAAGGCTATTATATTGTGAATCTGACAGAAATTTTAGATCCTCTATTTGAAAATATAGCTCTACCACGTCCCAGTAGCGCATTATGTAATCTAGCAGGTGCTTTGTTGAGCTTCATTCCTTAGCATAAGGATGACATTGAACTATGTAACTAGTGATTATACTGCGTGACTAGTGATTTTAGTGATGTTGTATCAACTGAGAATAGTTGATTTAATGAATATTTATACTTAGATCAGGACATAGTTTATGAATTTTTTGTATTTTGGGATTAATATTTACATTTAATTAAAATTTTGGGCACAAGTTGCAATTATATACCATGGGCACAATTTCTGATTTTGTAATACATCAGTATTATATAATCTTTGTTGCATGTGAAATGAGATGTTGTGTTGTGAATATGTGGAATGAGCAGTCTGTTTATCATATTTTCATTAAGTTTTTTTTTTTTTTGTAAATTTGTTTATCCTTCTATTGCCTTCTATTGCCAAAAACAGACATTTACAGAAAAAAAACCACATGAATATAATATATTTTCCACATTATACCAAGAATAAGAAAATGACAAAAATTAAATATTTAAAGGAATAAGCTTGCATCCAGAAACAAATTCATATGCAATGATTAACAATAATAGTAAGCTGATTTCTTAACTCAATTAAGGCCATGACCTTTTATGTTGTACAAAACAACCAATCTACAAATCATTTTGAATTTGAAAATCAAAACTAAGTTTAAATATAGACTACTCAATTTGCACATTGAAGTCACCATGTTATTACATTGTTCATTTTGTGTTTGATAGTCATGTTTTTCCTGTGTTCACAGCTAGCAGGAAGGTTTATGCTCCTTTTGTATTTTCCTTTCTGTCCTGGTAACACTGTTATTTGCACAAACTTGGATAAGACAACCCCATTTATCGAAAGTACTAAATCCTTGATGGGCTTGTCATTCTTGTCTTCTTCTTCTACCGTGTCTAGATCCTTCCTACAGGATATCCTAGCACAACACCTCTTTGGATTTCTCATCACCTTCACTAGAGTTGGCAATTTGCAACAAGGGCAATGATGACAAAGACCTCCGATATTTTCTCCCCTAGTCGGAACAATCATTCATACCAACCGTTCCTAGCAATGGATACTATGCACCACAGTAATGGAGTCCACGACCTTGTGTGGAGGCTTTGGTGAGCTGTTCTTAGGACTAGGAGCTCTAGGAATTGCTTTTGTAGTGGTGTTTCATCTTAGAAAGAAAATTTTNCACCACAGTAATGAAGTCCACGACCTTGTGTGGAGGCTTTGGTGAGCTGTTCTTAGGACTAGGAGCTCTAGGAATTGCTTTTGTAGTGGTGTTTCATCTTAGAAAGAAAATTTTTTCCTTACCATCATTAGAAAGTCTTTCTAATGTAATAAACACCTTTACATTTCCCTTACTAGCATTAGAAGGTCTTCCTAATGTAATGAACATATCTACCCTGATGGTTGGAGCTGCTTTTGCATGAAGGTCCAGAAATGAATGAATTTCCAATCAGTGCCCAATGGTCAATAAAACACATCGAAAAATAGGCTTCCCAAGAAGAAAATTCATTATATATCCCATATCATCACCCTCGGGATCCTTACAAGAACAACAGTTAGTCATCCCTGTTCTTTACCAGTATTCACTCGCTCTGTACATTAGGACAACTCTGATTGTGGCCTTGTAACGAGCCGAGTGATTACTGAATCATCGTTAGCAGTCGATCTCACCATGAGTCTGTTAAATCCTCACACACAACATTATCAAGTAGCATGATGAAAACACGAATGGTCATGTGGGATCTTGATCCAATTTCTTGTGTTTTGATGCCAACTATGCTGCCCCTTTTGTGGTGGCGTCATGGTATCAATGGCAGAGGTGACCACCGACCTCACTTGAAATCAACTTCAATTTTCCTTACGGTGTGTCGAATTGACATCCATCACTTCATCAAAGGGCCTCATGATGGTATATCGGCAACCAATGCTTTAAAGTTTGGAATATGAAGGAATGAGCAATTTCACATTTTGTCATTTCATGCCTTGTTTGCTACCTTGCTTGTACTATGAAATTTTTTATGATTGAGGCAATTTTTGTTNGTAGCAAGAATAAGAAAATGACCAAAACTAAATATTTAAAGGAATAAGCTTGCATCCATAAACAAATTCATATGTAATGATTAACAATAATAGTAAACTGATTTCTTAACTCAATTGAGGCTAGGACCTTTTATGTTGTACAAAACAGTTAATCTACACATCATTTTGAATTTGAAAATCAAAACTAAGTTTAAATAAAGACTACTCAATTTGCACATTGAAGTCACCATGTTATTACATTGTTCGTTCTGTGTTTGATAGGCATGTTTTTCCTGTGTTCACAGTTGGCAGGAAGGTTTATGATCCTTTTGTGTTTGCCTTTCTGTCTGGTATCTATATCTCTTGGTAAAACAACTATTTGTACAAAATTGGAGAAGACAACCCTATTTATCGACAGTACTAAATTCTTGATGGGTTTGTCATTCTTGTCGGCTTCTTCTACCAGGATCAGCTCATTCATATAGGATATGCTAGCGTAACACCTCTTTGGATTTGTCATCACCTTCATTAGAGTTGGTAATTTGTAGCAAGGACAATGATGTCAAAGACCTACGATATTTTCTCCCACAGTATGAACCTTCATTTAGACAGACTGTTCCTAGCAATTGATACTATGCACCGTGATAATGGAGTCCACGACCTTGTCTGGAGGATTTGGTGGATGTTCTTAGGACCATGAACTCTGGGCACTGCTTCCGTAGTGGTGTTACATCTTATCAGGACAACTTTTCCCTTACTAGCACCATAAAGTATTTCTAATGTAATGAACATCTTTACATTTCCCTTACCAGCATAAGAAGGTCTTCCTAATGTAATGAACATCTCTACCTCGATGGTTGGAGCTGATTTTGCGTGAAGGTCTAGAAATGAGTGAATTTCCAAGAAACGTCCAACAGTCAATAAAACACATCGAACTATGGGCTTCCCAAGAAGAACATTCATTACAGATCCCGTATCAGGACCCCCAGGATCCTTAGCAGAACAACAGTTAGTCATCCCTGTTCTTTACCAGTATTCACTCGCTCTGTATCTTAAGATAGCTCTGATCATGGCCTTATAACAATTTGGGTATTACTGAATCATCATTAGCAATCGAGTTCACCATGAGTTCGTCAAATCCTCACACATGCCATTATCAAGTAGCATGATGACAACACGAATGGTCACGTGGGATCTTGATCTGATTTCTTGTGTGGTGATGCCAACTACGCCGCCCCTTCTATGGTGATGTCATGGTATCAATGGCGGAGGTGACCCCAGACCTCACTTAAAATCAGCTTCGAGTTGCATTACAGTGTGTGGACTTGAAATCTACCACTTCATCAAAGGGCGTCATGATGGTATATCGGTAACTGGTGCTTCAGAGTTTGGAATATGAAGGAATGAGAAATTTCACATTTTGTCATTTCATCTCTTGTTTGCTACCTTGCTTGTATTATGAAAATATTTATGATTGAGGAAATTTTTGTTGATTTTCAGCTTGTCCAACATTCTCATTGTGTATAACGCATTCCTGCAAAATATCGACACACTTTTTTCAGCTTAAAAAAATGAGCATAATGCAGACTTGTCAACCAACAAAATGGGTATAACTAAACAGTAATAGTAAGTAATATAAAACTGAGTAAGAATGGTAATCCTCTACTTACTTATGAACTCAAGTGAATTTATCTACTGCAAGGAATGTGTCCTTTCATGCACTTGTTCCATTATATTCCTTGGTTTTCATTCCCATTCCATAAATTGCATCACTTGTAATGCTGAAACTTAAGTGGAAAATTATAGGTTGATTACAGTCACATTCAGAATTCATCCAATATGAGTTCAATAGACAAATTAATAACATCAAGAACAAACCCCGAAGAGTAATTTATGGACTTGCCAAAACTGTGGTTTAGGGAAATTAGACCAAGCATAGGAGAAGATAAAAAATTGTCCAAGTATGGAATTATTCGTAAAATCTGCCTAATCGTCCTTAAGGAAATGCCCACCACAACTCATAGGATGATGATAAAAATATAGTGTGGATCTCTAGAGTGTTGTATGTTGCATCCAACCATATCATTATCTTGACCAAAAAGTATTTCTGGAAGAAGATATCAATCTGCCAAAAGTGCCTCTTAGCCATATTTTCACTGCTCCAGAAAAATGCCCGCTAAGGAGGGAGAAAGAACCTCCAGAAGATGAAAGTGGTCTTGATGGATTAACCTTGTTGGCCTCTACCCATTGGGAATATCTCTTTCCAATTTTGAAGGAAAAATGAAATCACCCTGGTGACCTAGTGTTTGAAGAGAACTGGTTAAGTGCCAGACAGAGAGTTTGAGAGACCATTTGGAAATGCTCGCAAGGGGGTGTTCCTTTGATGATAAAATTCATCAGATGATATGTTCCTATCCATTGTTGAAATGGTATTTATCCATGCTCTTGGTTTTTCTTATGGTGATCAGATAAGGAAAATATCAACCTGCCAAAATAGAAGAAAAATCTTATTTTGCATACTAAAGACAAATAAAAAATGGCTGAGTGTTGTAAAGGGGCTAAGTGATGCCCGCACTAAGGATGATTCCGACATGAAATGGCATGGAATATATGATGATGTGGCATGAAGATGAAATCATTGTTTCATTATGACATCATTATGGATAAATACAACAAATTAGTGAAAATTAGGAAATTGGCTAAGTATGGGAAAATTGGTCCACGTAGCCTTAAGAGGATGCCTGCCACAAATGGTTTGTTGAAGAAAATGCCCACAACACTTGTGGATATTGTAGTCTGTTGTTTTTTCTACTCTACCATGGTCTCAGTTTGTCCAAAGAGATCCTAAAGAAGAATTTATGGACCTACCACAATTGTGGTATAGGAAAATTAGACCAAGCCTAGGAGAAGATAAAAAATGGTCGAAGTATGGAATTATTGCTAAAATATGCCTAACTGGCCTTACAGAAATGCCCTCCACAACTCATAGGATGATGATAAAAATATTTTGAGAGTGTGGATATCTAGAGTGTTGTATGTTGCATCCAACCATATCATTATCCTGACCAAAAAGTATTTCAGGAAGAAGATATCATTCTGCCAAAAGTGCCTCACAACCATATTTGTACTGCTCCAAAAAAATGCTCGTCGAAGAGAGAGAAAGAAGCTCTAGAAGATGAAAGTGGTGTTGATGGATTCACCTTGTTGGCCTCTATCCATTTGGAATATCATTTGGCAAATTTGAAGGAAAAATGAAATCACATTGGTGACCTAGGGTTTGAAGAGAACTGGTTAAGTGATAGACAAAGAGTTTGAGAGACCATTTGGAAATGCCCGTAAGGGGGTGTTCCTTTGTTAATAAAATTCATCAGATGATATGGTCGTGTTCATTGTTGAAATGGATATCTAGCCATGCTCTTTGTTTTTGTTATTGTGATGAGATAAGGAAAATATCATCCTGCCAAAATAGAAGAAAAATCTTAATTGGCATACTAAAGACAAAGGAAAAATGGCTAAGCGTTGTCAAGGGGCTAAGTGATGCCCGCATTAAGGTTGATGCTCACACTAAGGATGATATCAGAATGGCATAGATGATGATGTGGCATGAAGATGAAATCATTGTTGCATTATGACATAATTCTGGAGAAATACGACAAATTAGTGAAAATTAGGAAATTGGCTAAGTATGGGAAAATTGGTCCAAGTAGCCTTAAGAGGATGCCCACCACAAATTGTGTGTTCAAGAAAATGGTTGCAACACATGGGGATATTGTAGGCTTCTTTTTTATCTACTCAACCATGGTTTCAGTTTATCCAAAGAGGCCCCGAAGAAGAATTTATGGACTTGCCACAACTATGGTTTAGGGAAATTAGACCATGCCTAGGAGAAGCTAAAAAATTGTCCGAGTATAGAATTATTGGTAAAATATGCCTAATTGGCCTTAGGGAAATGCCTGCCACAACTCAGTGGATGATGATAAAAATATTCTGAGAGTGTGGATCTCTAGAGTGTTGTATGGTGCATCCACCCACATCATTAGCTTGACCAAAATGTCTTGCAGGGAGAAGATATCAATCTGCCAAAAGTGCCTCTCAACCATATTTTCACTGCTCCAGAAAAATTACTGCTAAGGAGAGAGAAAGAAGCTCCAGAAGATGAAAGTGGTCTTGATGGATTCTCCTTGTTGACCTCTACCCATTGGGTATCTAACCCCTACATTTGTATTTTTTTCCCTTGGCAAAAGACAACTCTGTAGCACATGAAAAACTTTAGCACAACACAAGGAAACATGAATGCATCACACAACTAATTTACAAATTAAGCCCTGACCAACCCAACAATAGCACTACTGAATCAATAGATGAATCATAAGAATGCAATGACTTTGATTAGTACAAAATATAAAACCTTGGAGCATACTCACCAACAATCTATCAGCAACAAAGTCAATGTATTGACTCATAAGCTTGGAATTCATCCCCACAAGATCACATGGGAGAGCATCACATACAAATTCTCTTCCAATCTCTATAAACCAACTATGAACCAAGATTACAAAGGATACCTTCATGGCTATAATTTGTACTCTAGATGACAAGTTAGATAGGTTTCAGGAGCTTTATAGTGATTGATCGAGGGTTTTGATAGCTTCATCTTCTGACAACTGTATGAGTCGATAACATCTTGTATCTAGATACTTTGGCTTTTAATGTCAATAGGATGGAGTTGCTTAAGGCACTCCATTAAGGTTTTCTACATGATGTAATTGATAGTTCCAATGATCACTTTTGATCATCTTTAACATTAATATAATTTATTTTCCACATTGTAGCAAGAATAACAAAATGACCAAAATTAAATATTTAGAGGAATAAGCTTGCATCAAGAAACAAATTCATATGCAATAAATAACAAAAATAGTTATCAGATTTTTTTACTCAATTGAGGCCAGGATAAGTTTATGTATTTTATGAAAAATATTTATTTCATATGATATAGGGACATTGGCGTCATAACCCAATATACCTGAATTTGTGAAAAAAAAATATACGTGAAATCAATTAAAAAAAACTCATTTGCGTGCATTCCTCAACGTGAATTCCTAAGCTTTCATTCCTCAGCATGCATTCCTCAGTGTGCATTCCTAAGCTTGCATTCCTCAGCGTGCATTCCTTAACGTGCATTCCTAAGCTTGCATTCCTCAGCATGCATTCCTCAGCGAGAATTCCTAAGCTTGCAGTCCTCAGCGTGCATACCAAACCAACCACAACCACAATTGAAATTGGGTCGTCACGTACTATGGAAACAGATGAAACAGGGGTGTCTTGCACCATGGCAACAAACACAGGGGCCTTTGCTACCACAACATTAGGATAAGCGTGGGGTTCCCAGTTTGAATGGTCAATGGCAAAAAAATTCCAAGAGAATGCTGATGAATGGATTGATACAAGCATATGGCCAATTGGTATGTTGAAAATCCTTTTAAGAGCAGTAGTGGATAGGTTTATTTTTGGACATTTTAATTTCCAAAATGACGAGATAGATGATGCCATCTATAGTTATGATCATGGGGCTATGGAATTACATATTTTTGGGAAGAGGGTTCATCTAGACCCCGATTTGGTTGCCAGAGAAACCAAAATTCCACGAAGAGAGGGGGAAATGTTAAACTCATGGAAAAACCCCAAGCTAGAAAAGATTCAGGTGGCCAGTAAAATTTGTTGGAAATGAGTTGTTGTTCCCAGGAATGGTCTAAAAATTGAATATGTTCCTCAAGGAATATACAAAACCCTGATTCAGATTATCCTTAGGACCGTTATGAATCACCACAAGCGGCATGGTATTTCGGGTGATTACATGAAGCTGGCCATACACTAGCTTGAAGACACAACCATAGATGTCCCTCATCTATTGGCTAAGAAATTGCACTTTGCATTGCAAGATAGTAAAATGAAGAGGGTCAAGTTTAGTTACTCGGGAACTGTTATATTTTTATCATTTAATCAATATGATCTAGGATCTTATCTGAGAGAATAACATGCACAACAATAATCACAAGAGACAAGAGACACAAAGAATTTTCCTCGGGGAAACCATAAAGGAGAAAATCTTGCAACTTCCTAAGAGATAGAATGAGCACCAATAGAAAAAGTAAAACCCAAAAACACAAAGATGATCTACGACAGCTGTTCTCTCTCTCACTTGTGTGAGCGCTTCCTATCTCACTGATGCACTACTATTGAGTGAGCGTGTGTTTCAAATAGAGAGTATCAATCTCTATTTATACTATTTTTCCACTTGACAATTACTCTACAGGGCCGACCTCACTAGGAGAGTCTAATAACCCTAATACCCATCAACTATGGGGACTATTGACCCGAATTACAATAGAGGGTCAACCTCAATGAATTTACATTACTTTATTATATTAATGACTCTCCCAATTGGAGGAATAGACATCTCCACCGGGTTACAATGAAACACAATATAAAATATACAAGTGAATACATTTTGAAGTTACAAATACATCAACACTCCCTCTTAACTAGGAAGGTATTCTCTAGACACACTTAAAAGCACAAGTATTCATTACTGGATCATCATCAAAGCTGGATCATCATCAAAGCAGGATCATCATCAAATATGGATCATCATCAAAGCTGGATCATCATCAACGCTGGATCATCATCATCATCACTACTCCCGATATCTTGAGCAAATGGTTATATCTCTCAATTCTACTTGTCATAGGAAGTTCTATAGAGCCAACCCTTTTTCATACTTCATGTAGGTCTCAACACTTATATCCAACCATGGGAGGCCAATCCTACCACCATGTTGGAAAGGCCCAATGCTTACCTCTGACTATGGGAGGCCCAATGTCACGTACCCATACCATGATTATCATGTGGAATTAAAAATTTCCTATGGAACCTTTGTTGTTCTTTGAAACAAAAGGCATGGCCGTGAAGCACTCCGCAACATTCATGTTATGTTACCACATTGTCATGTACTCTCTCATCCACCATTGATCAATTTGACGATCTACAAAGAAAGATATCAGAGGAGATCGAACGTCGGAGAAAAATTGTGACGGAAATCGTCGGTCACGATTTGTTCCACATTTGAGAATATATCAACAACTGAGAATCAACCCAAAAAAATCAACAGTGCAGAAATATTGAGTTACGAAATCGAGGAAATTCAAATTCATGGTCCCGCATCCTGCATGCGGAACAGACCAATGTGGAAGAAAAGTTGCGGAAGTAGATATCTGCGAAGCCGCATCCCGCAAGTTGCAGAAAGGAAAATTGTGAAAATAGAGATCTACGAAGCCACATCCCTCATCTTGCATCTCGCATTCTGCATCCCGCAAGTTGTGGAAAGGAGAGTTGCAGAAGGAAAAATTGCGGAGAACAGGATTTACAGGATGTCACTTTTGCATCCTGCATCCCGGAAGTTGCGGAAATAAAACTGCGGAGAACATGATTTCTGTGGAAATTCAACCTGCTAACAGAAGTCTTGGGCGAATTTGATCATTCAGGCGATCACCAATCCGACCATGAAACTTAGAAATGCATTGAAAGTAAACATACACACATGCATACAATTGCAATTATACAGCGGAAAGATATCACCAATTCAACACATTAAACATATTCATCATATTTGATGAAGCAAATACCATTTGCATATATTAACATACAGATACTTATCTTTGAAAGAAGCTTGTCCCGCAACCATCTACGTCGCTGCAACGTTCCACCCAACCATAGGCCAGTGCGCTCATCAATCTCTCAGTAGCATTGCCACCCTCGAGCTGGGCATGATTCTCACAAGGAATAAGGAACACTAGCAGGCTCACACATAGCTAAGAATGAAACCAAACTCAGCCAAGACAACACATTTGGGTTGATTAGGATATAGAAAAACAAGTCAATATACTGCTGGGTTTATCAGACTGCAGTCAGTAAATCCAACATTCTCATTAAGGACCAGGAAATCCAACTAATAGATGGGTTTATTAGGTTGCAAAGGAACTGGAAAAATTGAACTGCTAAGCTAGTGAGCTCAACCAATGAGCTGTGGACACTTGCACTTGATCAGGCTTGGCTCCTAAAAAATATACACACCCAACACAAGGAAACATCTCTTTCTCTACTACACAGTCCCTCAGGATATGCCTTCCCTTCCAGTGCTGTTCAGGGAGTGCAAAGAAGAAATCCAACCCCTCTATATCTATTTGTGAGGTTCCTTCCTACACTAGGTTTATCAAGCTAGTTCAGATCCAATTCCACTCCAGACCATTCCATACCAAGGAAACAATATGTACACACAACTGACCACAATGTTAACACAGTGAAACAACTTCCACTTGCTCTGTGATAGAGGAGACCATTGCACGACAACACTCAGGCTGGTAACAACAGGTGAAAAACACAGAACAAAACATGGTTCTACAAAATAGGTGAACGGAAAACGCGCATGCATAGGATGGAATCGACAATGATCAGAATCAACCACAATGTTTTGGGTGAAAGCCCCGATGATGGACTGCGCCTGCACAATGAGGAAAAGAGAAACTGAAAACGTTTGAAGGATGTATCAAAAAATGTCCCGCCGCTCCCCACAGTGTGAGGGAAGATGAAACGTGAGTGCATGAGGGAATGGGCATACGTTTTCTGGGTGTTTTCTTTTGACACATGAATTTTCCCCTATGGCTCAAGTTTAAACATCTCCCCTCCCAGTTCCTTAGGAAATCATGCCCCCATCTCATTATTTGTTGCATTGACATAGCTGGTTCTGGGTTTTTAATTTAAATTTCATATTTATATGATGTCCAAAATTATATATTGTGCTTGACTTAGCACCATAAACCGTAGGCATCAACCTAGATCACCTATTCAAAAAACATCAATCAATGGTAGGGCCTTGGCCTTGAGCTCCTTGCCATGATTCCATACAATATTCTCATCATATATATTTAATGCAAAACAGGGTCAAAACCAAGGTGTTACATTCCCCTCCCCCTTCAATAGCACTGTCCTAATTGCTTTAAAAAATTGAACAAAAATGCTACGCTAGCACCGTCCTTAGTGCTCTACAGATTTGAACAAAAATGGATGTGCCAATAACATGGAATCCTCCAGCTCCCATGTAGCCTCTTCAGGACTGTAGTGCTCCCATTGCACCTTTACATTCCCTATGGCTCGGTTCCAGAGCATTGTGACCTTCCTGGCGAGGATGCGCATTGGCTCGATTTGGAATTCTCCCTCGGGTTCCACCTGAATCACATCCCAATTTATCACATGGTTAGGATCATGTACATATCTCTTAAGCAAAGATACATGAAAAATATTATGAGCCATAGTGCTAGCAGGCAATGCAAGTCTATATGCAACTAGCCGTAATATTTCAAACACTTCAAACTTCCCACAGTATCTAGGCGACAACTTGGCACAACTTCCAAGCTTCAAGGAACTCTTCTTTTCCCTCACTCTGAGGTAAAAATGACCCCCAACATTGAACTCTCTGTTCACACTATGCTTATCTGCATAGATTTTCTGTCTGTCCCGGGATGCTTTTAGATTCTTCCTGATCTTTACAACCTCCTGCTCCATCTCCTTGAGCAATTCTGGATGAAGCACAACCCTGTTCACTGGTGTCCTACACCTCCCGCCATACAAATATTCATATGGAATCATCCCCAAGGATGCTTGCTGTCCATAGTTATAAGTAAACTCTACCAAGTGTAAATAATCTTCCCACTTGATTGGTTTTTCCATCACATACATGCGAAGCATGTCTTCAAGCACTTGGTTAACTCTCTCTGTCTTCCCATCAGTCTGAGGATGGTAGGCAGTGCTGAAATTCAACTTCATCCCCAAATATGCAAACAATCCTTGCCAAAAATTGGAAGTGAACTTGACATCTCTGTTAGAGACTATTGCGTTAGGAAATCCATGCAATTTGAAAATCTCTTTCATGAATATCTTTGCAATGTCATCAGTCTTATGCGTAGACTTAACTAGTATAAAATGTGCTGCCTTTGTCAACTTGTCCACCACAACCATGATGGAATCATGTTGTCTCCAAGTCATTGGAAATCCTGTAATAAAGTCCATGGAAATAACTTCCCATTTCCATTCTGGAACTGGAAAAGGATGCAACAAACCTACTGGGTGTTGATACTCAACCTTCACCTGCTAACATTTCATGCACCTTAAAATATATTTAGCCATGTCCTTTTTCATTCCTGGACAAAAGTACTACTTTCTGGCTGTAGCATTTGTCTTCTGATATCTTGGGTTCCCAGAATATGGATCTTGATGGATCTCATCCATAAAAACCCTCCTCAATTCGACTACATTTGGAATATAAATTATGTTCTTATAAGTAAGGAGTTCATATTATTCTAATTTATATCCCTCATACTTATTTCCAAGGCTTTGCTTCTGCAACTTGTCTTTTACCTGCACATACAATTCATCTTCAGCAGCATGATTAACAATCTGTTGTTTCAAATATGACTGGAAAATACTAAGAGATGCCACATGCATTTCCTACACCTTCCTGTGAGTGCATCAACTACCTTATTCTCTTTTCCTTTTATGTGCTTGATTTCAAAATCAAACTCACATAAAAACTCCAACCATCTAGCTTTCCTAGCATTTAGAGTAGGATGATCAAACAAACACTTCAGACCACAATGGCCTGTTCTTAGCTCAAATATTCTTCCCATCAAGTAATGCCTCCACATCTTGAGAGCATGTACTATGGCTGCAAATTCCATATCATGATTGGCATAATTATTCTCATGCTCCTTCAACTTTCTTGACTCATAACATATCACATGGTTGTATTGCATAAGAAATCCTCCAAGTCCTTGACCACATGCATCAATGCATACCACAAAATCCTTCTCTGGGTCTGCAACTTTCAAGACTGGTACACTTGTGAGAAGATTATTCAACTGCTGGAAACTTTCTTCAGACCTCGATGTCCACTCAAAATTTATCCCCTTCCTTTGCAAAGAAGTGATGGCATGTGCAACCTTGGAGAATACTTCAATTAATCTTCTATAGTATCCTGCAAGTCCCATAAAAGATCTTACATCTGTCACATTTCTTGGAGTAGGCCAATTCATAATGGCTTCAATCTTGTCAGGGTCCACAGATATACCCTCTTCTGAGATAATGTGACCCAAGTTCTGAATTCTATCTTTATAGAAGTCACACTTGCTCAACTTTGCATACAACTTATTCTCCCTGAGCAACTGTAATGTCAATCTCAGATGCTCTTCATGCTCTTCCTCATTCCTAGAATAAATAAGAATTTCATCAAGGAAAATAAGAACAAACTTGTCAAAATACCTGCTGCAGACACTATTCATAAGGGACATAAATGTAGCTGGTGCATTTGTGAGACCCAATGGGACCACTACAAAATCATAATGTCCATACCTTGTTCTGAAGGCTGTCTTATGAATGTATTCATCCTTGATTCTTAGCTGATGGTAGCCAGAACTCAATTCAATCTTGGAAAATAACTTTGCTCCTCTCATTTGATCAAAGAGGTCATCAATCCTGGGCAAAGCATATTTGTTCTTCAATGTGGATTTGTTCAATTGTCTGTAATCAATACACAATCTGAGTGTACCATCTTTCTTCTTCACAAAAAAAACTGGTGCTCCCCAAGGAGACACACTCAACCTGATATAATTATTTTCCAACAACTCTTGCACTTGCATCTTCAACTCTAGAATTTTTGGTGTACTCATCCTATAGGGTGTCTTGGACACTAGTGCTGCTCCTGGCACAAGTTTAATTGTGAAATCAATGTTCCTCTTCGGAGGAAGCCTTGGAATCTCATTAGGAAAAACATCTATGAATTCTTGCAATACAGGATAGTCCTCCAACCTAATTGTTTCATTCGCTGATGCCTCCACAACATGAGATGCATACACTTTGCAACCCTTCCTACAAAATTTCTTCAATTGCATTGCTAAAATCCGCCTCACAGAAATCACCTTTGGAATGCCTCTTACAAATATTGGGTTCCCTTCTTCATCCATGCTTTCAAAAGTCTTACTGTAACAGTCAAGATTTACCCCATGAGATTCTAACTAATCCATTCCAATGAGAACATCATAGGAACCCAGTGGTAGAACATTCAGCTCTACACAAATGACCAATCCATTCATTGCCAATGGACATTTTCCCACCACTTCACAAACCTTTCTCTTAGTTCCAGTGGCTAGCTAAACTAACCACGATTTTCTATGATTTACTTTCTTAAAATGACAAATCTCCACTACTCTAGGAGCAATGTAACTATGAGTAGAACCAGGGTCAATCAAAATAGAAACAGATTGCTCAACAATCTTACCTACAACTTCAACCACAATTTACTGGTGATCTTCTTGGCGGTCCTCTAGCGTTGCATAAATTCTAGGGACAACCCTTGCTACTTGACCCATTGTTTCTACTTCTTGAATGTTGTAATTTTGCCTTGCATTCTCATTCTCAAGTGGACAATACCTGTGCATGTGGGGTCCTCCACATTTCCAACATTGGAGTGGTGCTCTGTTTTGTTGTGGATCTATTGGCTCTTCTCCCACCACTCTAGCTGGTTGCTTCTCAACTTGGGATGGCTGCTTTTGCTGATTCTTGAATTTAGAAGGTTTGAAACCCTTTTTCCTTTGGTTAGACTTCTCATTCTTTCTGTCCTTCCATGTCTTATGATAATCAAGTTTGACTTTGGTTTGCTCATAGCAATACTTAACTTTCCTTATCGCTTCTTCTAGAGTTCTAGGTTCATAAAACTCAATTCTGTCTTTGTAAGACTGAGGCAATCCACTCAGAAAATGGTGGATTTTCACCTTCTCATCTTTGATGTACCTAACATACCTCAACAACTCCAAGAACTTATTTGCATACTCTTCCATGGTCTGCTGTCCCAATCTCATCTCATGGAACTCTTTGATCTTATCATCATAGTACTTGTTAAAGAGGTACTTCTGCTTGAAATACTTCTGGAACTGTTTCCACATAATCTGCCTTTCATTAATCTTCTTCACTTGCCTGAAGTGCTCCCACCATATGGATGCTCTTCCATTCAAATTGAATATGGCTACTCTAGCCTTCATATTTCTTGAATAGTCTTGGACTTGGAAATATTTCCTCATCCCAAAAAGCCAAGCTTCAGCTCTTGACCATTCTTTATCTCATTGTTGAAGGTAGGAGGCCTTGCCTTCTTAAATTCATCACGTGAATGGTTTTGGTAGCGCTTCTTTCTCTGATTCTCATGAGAAGAAGAAATTGAACCACTAGTGGATCCTTCAGAGTCATATGACCCACTAGGAGATGTCTTTCTTCCTCTAGAAGTGCTCTTACTTCCTTCTGGTCTCACTATCTGGTCCCCACAGTTCATCCGCCTATGAATGTTTGTCAAAATCTGCAGCATGGCTGCATTAAAATGATTCTGTTCCTCCAACTCCTTAACCAATCTTTCATTGTCTTCCCTGTGACTTTGCATCTCCACCCTTAGGATTCTGATGGTGGCAGAAAAATATGGAGGAGTATCTTGAAACCTCCTCCCATTAGACTCTATCTCAGCGTTTCTAATTTGGAAATCCCCCCCATAGCATCTTTCTCGTATTCATTGGGATTCTGTGCATCATCGCACATGTTGGTTCTCATGTCTCAATCGAGCCAAATTTATCGAACTGCACTATCTGGAATGCTTCCCTGCGACTATAGTTTTGCAAAATGTGTTAATAAACGGAATTTTTAGATAATTTCAAAATTGAAACCACTTACCCACTACCCATGGAAGTTTTCTTAGTTATGTAGCTAACAATATTTTGAAACCATTTACCAACGGCTTTGTTAACTATTCAACTTGGCCCATTTAAGCCCTAGCCCCACAACCAGCAACTCTAATACCACTTTGTCACGTACCCATACCCTGATTATCATGCGGAATTAAAAATTTCCTATGGAACCATTTTCATTCTTTGAAACACAAGGCATGGCCATGAAGCACTCCTCAACATTCATGTTCTGCTACCACACTGTCACGTCCCATCCCATCCATCATTGATCAATTCGATGATCTACAAAGAAATATCTCAGAGGAGATCGAACGACAGAGAAAAATTGCGATGGAGATCGACGGTCACAATCTGTTTCGCATATGAGAACAAATCAACGGCTGAGAATCAACCTGTAAAAATAAATGATGCAGAAATCTTGAGTTGCCGAATCGGAGAAATTCAAATTCATGGTCCTGCATCCCACATCCCACATCCCACATGCGGAATAGACCATTGTGGAAGAAAAGTTGCAGAAGTAGATATCTGCGAAGCTACATCCCGCATCCCGCATCCTGCAAGTTACGTAAAGGAAAAATGTGGAATAGAGATATGTGAAGCCGCAACCCGCATATTGCATCATGCATCTCGCATCCTGCAAGTTGAAGAAAGGAGAGTTGCGGAAGAAAAATTTACAGAGAACAGGATTTACAGGATGTCGTTTCCGCATCTCGCATCCCACAAGTTGCAGCAATAAAATTGCGGAGAACAGGATTTCATCGGAAATTCAACCTGCTAACAGAAGTCTTGGGCCAATTTGATCATTCAGACCATCACCAATCCAACCATGAAACTTAGAAATGCATTGAAATAAAACATACACAAATGCATACAATTGCAATTATACAACGGAAGTAATTCATCAATTCAACACATTAAACATATTCATCATATTTAATGAAGCAAATACCATTTGCAGAGATTAACACAGAGATACTTATGTTTGAAAGAATCTTGTCCCACAACTAGCTACGTCACTGCAACATTCCACCCAACCATAGGCTAGTGCGCTTGTCAATCTATAAACAACACTTCCACCCCCGAGCTGGGCATGATTCTCACAAGGAATAAGGAACACTAGTAGGCTCACACATAGCCAAGAATGCAACCAAACTGAGCCAAGATAACATAGTTGGGTTTATCAGTCTACATACAAACAAGTCAATATACTGTTGGGTTTATTAGAATGCATTCAGTCAAGCCAACATTCTCATTAAGGACTAGCCAAGCGAACTAACAGATGGGTTTATCTGGCTGCAAAGGAGCTGGAAAACTTGAACTGCTAAGATAGTGAGCTCAACCACCAAGCTGTGGACACCTGCACTAGATTAGGCTTGGCTACTAAAACATCTACACACCCAACACAAGGAAGCATCCCTTTCTCTGCTACACAGTCCCTCTGGCTATTCCTTCCCTTCCAGTGCTGTTCAGGGAGTGCAAAGAAGAAAACCAACCCCTCTAGATCTATTTGTGAGGTTCCTTCCTACACTAGTTTATCAAGCTAGTTCAGATCCAATTCCACTCTAGACCATTCTAGAATAAGGAAAAAATATGCACACATAGTAGACCACAATGTTAGCACAACGAAACAACTTCCACTCGCTCTGTGACAGAGGAGACCATTGCAAAACAACACTCAGGCTGGTGCGCTCATCAATCTATCAACAACACAAAATTCCACCCAACCATAGGCTAGTGCGCTCATCAATCTATCAACAACACTTCCACCCCCGAGCTGGGCATGATTCTCACAAGGAATAAGGAACACTAGCAGGCTCACACATAGCCAAGAATGCAACCAAACTGAGCCAAGCTAACATAGTTGGGTTGATCAGTCTACATACAAACAAGTCAATGTACTGTTGGGTTTATTAGAATGCAGTTAGTCAAGCCGACATTCTCATTAAGGACTAGCCAAGCCAACTAACAGATGGGTTTATCTGGATACAAAGGAGCTGGAAAACTTGAACTGCTAAGCTAGTGAGCTCAACCACTGAGCTGTGGACACCTGCACTAGATTAGGCTTGGCTCCTAAAACATCTACACACCCAACACAAGGAAGCATCCCTTTCTCTGCTACACAGTCCCTCTGGCTATTCCTTCCCTTCCAGTGCCGTTCAGGGAGTGCAAAGAAGAAAACCAACCCCTCTAGATCTATTTGTGAGGTTCCTTCCTACACTAGGTTTATCAAGCTAGTTCAGATCCAATTCCACTCTAGACAATTCTAGAATAAGGAAAAAATATGCACACACAGTAGACCACAATGTTAGCACAATGAAATAACTTCCACTCGCTCTGTGACAGAGGAGACCATTGCACAACAACACTCAGGATGGTGACAATAGGTGAACAACACATAACAAAACATGGTTCTGCAAAATAGGTGAACGCACAGCACACATGCACAAGATGGAATCGAGAATGATCATAATCGACCACAATGTTTTGGGTGAAAGCCCCGATGATGGACTGTGCATGCACAATGAGGAAAAGAGAAACTAAAAACGTTTGAAGGATGGATAAAAAAACGTCCCACCGCTCCCCACAGTATGAGGGAAGATGAAACGTGAGTGCATGAGGGAATGGGCATATGTTTTCTGGGTGTTTTCTTTTGACACATGGATTTTCCCCATGGATCAAGGTTAAACATTCCCTCTCCCCATTCTTTAGGAAATCATGCCCCCATCTCATTATTTGTTGTATTGACATAGCTGGTTCTGGGTTTTTAATTTAAATTGCATATTTATATGATGTCCAAAATTATATACTGTGCTTGAATTAGCACCATAAACCACAGGAATCAACCTAGATCACCTATACACAAAAAATCAGTCAATGCCAAGGCCTTGGCCTTGAGCTCCTTGCCATGATTCCATACAATATTCTCATCATATATACATAATGCAAAATGGGGTCAAAACCGGGGTGTTACACCCAGCTTTCCACCATGTCAGAAAGGCCCAGGGATTACATCTGACCATGGGAGGCCCAACCTACCACCATGTCAAAAAGGCCCAACACTTACAACCATTGGCATGGTAGGACACACCATCTACCATCCAAGGAAAGGCCCAACACTTACATCCACCGACATGGTAGGGCACGCCATCTTCCATCCGAGGAAAGGCCCAACACTTACATCCATCGGCATGGTAGGACACACCATCGACCATACAAGGAAAGGCCCTCAACACTTACATCTGACCATGGGAGGTTCGGCCTACCATCATGTTAGAAAGGCACAAAACTTACATCTAACCATGGGAGGCCCATCCTGCCACCATGTCAGAAAGGCTCAACACTTACATTTGATCATGGGAGGCCCAACCTGCCACCATGTCAGAAAGGCTCTATACTTACATCTGAACATGGGAGGCCTAGATTTCTACCATGTAAGAAGGGTTCATCACTTACATCTGACCATGGGATTCCTTTGCTGCCACCATGTCAGAAGGGCTCATAGACTCATCACTTCCTATTGGAGGGAACCTCAATCTTGAGAAAACCAAGCTTCTCCTTGAAGTAATCAAACTTCACTTTGGCCATTTATATCATAGAATTACATCAGGGCTGATTATGTCCAAGGATAACCTGTGAGCTTTTCCAGGAATGATTACATTCGAGGACAACCTACAGGACTGTTTACGTCTGAGAAACCTATGAGCTTCACTAGGATTTTACATTCAGACAAACTGTATCACTGGCTATGCTAGAAATCCCTCTTTTGAGAGATCTCGATCTAGATCGCATACTGGAGCTTCATTTCTCCTCTCTGCATCATACAAAAATGCAAGTCAGATCAATCAAATCAAATAGTAGTTTTCAAAAGAAACATACTACCTCCCAAATATCCAAGCAAGTGGCAACATATTTTTCCTCGGTCGTTCTCAGCACCATGCAGGATTTCCAAACCAAGAGATCACACCTGATCCCATACTAAAGTAGCACCCCGAAGTGCTCTTCCTATCAATGGAACTGCCTTCCCAATCCAAATCCATGTAACCCTCCAGGTTAATCTTCTGATTCACCTCATACTTGAGCCCATAATCAACTGTACCCTTCAGGTACCTCAGAATATGCTTTGCAGCAACCAAGTGAGCATGTCTCGGATCCGTCAGGAATTGGCGCAATGTGTTCACATCAAAGAAAATATCTAGTCTCATATTTGTTAGGTACATCAAGGACCAAATAATCTGACGATACATCATGGCATCAACCATCTTTGATGAAGCATAACTCAATAGCATCAGGTTCGATGCCGTATGTGTGGTCATGGCCTTGCAGTCCATCATCCTGAACCTCTTCAGGATCTTCACTGCATACTTTCCTTATCCAAGGAATATTCCATCTGCACTCTGCCACACCTCCATGCCTAGAAAGTAGTACATGATACCCAAGTCCTTTATCTCGAACTCAACAACAAGTCTCCTTCTTGCATCTCTAATGAGTTCCTCTTTTCCTATGAGGAACATGTCATATAACAAGAGCATCACTGGTCTTCTGCCTTCAACCTTGAATCAAAAGTTTGAATCCGCTTTACTCTCAGTAAAGCCTAGATCCATCAGTAAGCTATCCATCCCATTATATCATGTTGAACCTCAGGATCTTTTGCAGTCACTCCCTTTGAAGCAGAGCATCATTATCCGTCTTCCTTTCACACTCTATGTATTGAAACATTCTGTACTGGAGTGACAAGTAGCTTCATTTATTACTAATATTCTATGTATCCATCTAGTATCACTAGATACCAAGATCCTCTATCTTGAACCTTTTCAAAAGTTCTTCTCGGACCCATCTGTGAGCTTGTCATCCTCTATAGGATTTCATATTCAACCTTGTAAAAAAGGTTAAGATCTCCATCACTCTAGGTGATATTCAAACTCTTCATGTATGTGTTATCCCATGGGTGCCTTATGAGCTCATACATAACCTTCTTTCTTTCTTTGAAAGTATCATCATATTATTCTTCTTCTTGGATAATTTCTTGTGCCCAAGGTGGTCTTCATCTCTTTGAGGTGGATCTACCATTCTCTTTATATTCTTCTGAAGCTCTTTCTTTCGCTATGAAAGCTTATTGGTTCATCTTCATGTATGCTTATTGGAGTGAATCTTCAACTGTCATCACTTGTTCTTCTAAACAAGTCTCATCCTTATTTTCTTGTAGGCGATGGTACACGATATTTCCTACAAGTAAAATTCATTAGTTGTATGGTTAGAAACATTTCATAAGGCATATTCATAATGGAAAATTCTTATGCATAAATATATAATTATGCAACTATTTTAGCCAATACAACAGTCATGCATATCTCACGAAAAATTTCTAGATGCCCTCTATCTCTACCATGAAATCATTGAGATTGTGCACTAATCCAATATGTTAGCAAAGAGGTTTCATTTTAGATAAGTAGAAATGGAGTGTTGTATAGCACCATGGGATACTTACCCATCACATGCATATTAGTAGTATACTGTCATTAATGCAACCATTCAATCATGCATAATAACTAAACAATGTCATATAAACAACTAGATATATAGGAAAAGACAATTAAAATACTTATATTTATTTGTTTCATGGATAGAATCCTTCTTGAGCCTTCAGCTTCATCATCTTCTTCATTCATAACATCATCATTTCTTATCCAAATGCTAAGATGGATAATAGGTTCTTCAAGAATTGAGTCCTTCATATTCCTCATCGCTTGAGGGATCTTCTTTCAATCATGAGAGCTTGATCTTCAATTGCTCCTATCTTCTCTTCTCTTATGATGAGTCGAGATTACTCTTGGGTGCACTCTTCCCAAAGTCTACTGAAGGTAATCACTTCCTTCTGGCACACATTCCTCGAATGAATGAATCCCATGATTTGATTTGAGATGTCCGTCTTGGTTCCGAAGCTGGATGATCTAGGGTTTGTAAGAGAAACCTTAATTTTAAAAAATTGGAATCTAAAAATTCTAATTGGATAGAAATATGGTCTTCTTCAAGGCGATTTGTCCAATGTACTCCTTTTCTGAAAACAGTGGAGGGAAGCTCCCAGAACAAGAAGACCTAATTTTCCAATTTCTTCTACAAACATTCCTGATATTTTTTCTATGGTATCTCCAAACATACTGCTCTTCTATGCCTAAAAATTCCTAAGGAGGTAGCCTTGTGTGTCCTCTTTCCAACACCATAGGTTTGAGAAGAATTGGTTTCACAAATTGGGACTTATGATACTTTTCCCAAGGTGACTTATTTCAGGACTATTCAGCATAGTGAACTTGTACAGATTTCCACGTATCACCGTTTCACCTTCAGGGTATGAAAATTTTACCACAAAAATCACACTCCATTACCTATCTATAACATCTTAATAAATTTCATTTGGACCTTCGTAGCCTGCGATATATAATTTATCCCTAGGTGTCCTATTTAGGGATGAATCTTGGGAGAGGTTGGAACCCTGATTTGGAGGAATCATATCTCCCATAATATAGTGAATTGGAGGCTGAAATTTTTACACAGGATACATCAGGAATTTATCTTTGACCTATAAAAGTTTTTTCTCCTGAGCCTTCGCGATCTCAAGATATAGCGAATGTCCCAAAATGACTAGATTTTAGTCTTTTAGGGTTTTCAAATGAGGGTTTAACTTTCCCGGAGTTCTACCCAACCAAAAACTTTGATATTGGTCTCTAAATTTTGATTTTGAGGAGGATATAAATCCTATGCTGGTCTCACTCAAAAATTCCTCTTCGGTGATAATCCCTAATTTCCCGCAGGAGTGACAGGTCAAAAATTGAAAATGCCTAGAATTAAATTCTGCTTCGATAGAAAGATGCACCCTTCAATGGAGAGTTAACCTAGCCTTCTTTTGCCGATGATCTATGGAGAGAGACCCAAAAATTAAGAATACCTAGCTTCTGCAACTACACAATTTCTTCTTCTCAAGTTAGCTCGGATATCATGTTATATTTTTATCATTTAATCAATATGATCTAGGATCTTATCTGAGAGAATAACATGCACAACAATAATCACAAGAGACAAGAGACACAAAGAGTTTTCCTTGGGGAAACCATAAAGGAGAAAACCCTGCAACTTCCTCAGAGATAGAATGAGAACCAATAGAAAAAGTAAAACCCAAAAACACAAAGATGATCTCTGACATCTGTTCTCTCTCTCTCACTTGTGTGAGCTCTTCCTCTCTCACTCATGCGCTATTGTTGAGTGAGTGTGTGTTTCAAATAGAGAGTCTCACTCTCTATTTATACTAGTTTTTCACTTGACAATTACTCTACAGGGATGACCTCACTAGGAGAGTCTAACAACCCTAATACCCATCAACTATGGGGACTATTTCCCTGACTTACAACAGAGGGTTAACCTCACTGAATTTACATGACTTTATTATATTAATGACTCTTCTGATCGGAGGAACAAACATCTCCGTTGGGGTACAATGAAATACAATATAAAATATACAAGTGAATATATTATGAAGTTACAAATACATTAATAGGCACACTGCAAAAAATTATTGATCTATGTTGACCCAGTGTTGTAGGGTCAAATTCTATTAGAATATACATTAGTAAGCCTAAATAACAACAACAAATTGAAGAATTACCTCAATTGTCTTTAAAGAACAATGCAGAAGGAGTTTCTACTGTCAATACATCAACGGTACATGTACAACCTTTCAAGGACAATATGGAATCTGTGGGAAACGACATGCCTTCACTTTCCCCTGAAGAAGATGTTGCTGTCACAACTTTGGTTGGAATGCACAGACATGAAAATGCAGATCAATGGGAGGAATTTGTAAATAATGATATGGACCGTTCACCAACTAGTGATGAAGACCTAATTCATGGAAAATATTATTTTGATGGTATATTTTTTTTTCTTTATTTGATAGAATGGTGCATTTCAAAGAATAGTATACCTTGTGGGAGGATTCCTTCACAACTAGCGACGAATTGTGCAGAACTAAGGATGTCCAAATTCTTGATTTGGTACATCATGTTACAGGTTTAGAGAAAAAAATTATGGAAACTGAAAAAATAATTGGCCAGAAGGATAAACTTATTAAGGATCAATGTTCTAAATTTACCGTAGTTCTAGAAGGATCAATTTTTGACCTCGACATACTGAAAGACATGTTTTGGGCTGAAAATAAAAAATATGAGGAAACTATAGGGAGACTTGAAAATGAGCTGAAAAACAGGCATGAAGTTTTGATCATGCCACCATTGAAGACTGCATTTGGTAAGGAAGTAGAAAATCAACAATAATTGAAGAAGAAAGAACCATTTATTGCAGGTTGAGTTTGAAAAGAAAATGAGAGAAATGATCATTAAACAACAAAATGAGATTGAAGAATATGAAACAAGATTGGAAAAATTGAATAAAACAATTAAAAAAAATGAGTTGCTAAAAACTAATAGAATTGAAAGGATTTCAGCTCTCGAGGCTAAAAGAGATGGAAGAAGAAAATAATCAACAGTCAAGGGTAAAAAGTTTCAAACACTAGAAGAATCAATAGTGAAGGGTAAACAGGCCTGCACACCAGAAGAATCAACAGTCAAGGGTAAAAAGGTTAGCACACCAAAGGAATCCAAAGTCAAGGGTAAAAAGGTCAGCACACCAAAAAGTTTTGGCAGTACAAAACTTGGTGATGTAACTATGGATAGCTTACTCCAGTTTCATAAGTCATTGCAACAATGAGAGAAGACCTTGAATGAATCTGATTCAACAATCCATGATGTTGAGTTTACATTTGGCTCATTAGATCCAGCATTGAAGAAGAAGATAGAGGAGAAGGAGGCCGAAATTAGAGACCTTGACAAAAAACTATTGGAGAAGGGAAAAGCACTACAGTTGGGATGTGAAAGTGAGATACAAGGTTTGAAATACCAAATTAAATCTTTGTAGGAGAAACCTGTGGTAGAAGCAATTTTGTATACTCCATCTGATACAGATTTGAGGGCACAAGAGCTCGAGAAGGAAGTACAACAGGTCAAGATAAAATTAAGTGCAATTCAATATGAGCTGAAGTGGATGAAGGACGTTCTTAAAAGAAAGGAAGATCAACACTCAAAGAAGAAAAATAAAAGTGTAGAGATGTTGAAGAAATGCCTAGAAGAAAAAGATAGATTGCATACAAAAGTGATAAATCTTGCAAACAAAGTGAAAGAGCAAGAAAAACAATTAAAACATATGGTTGATGAAGCTTCTGTAGAAATGGAGAGTTCTGGAAAAGGCAAGAGAAGCTATAGCAAATTTTCTTATTCTAAAAAGGAGGAACTGGAAAAACCTCCCAAGAAGCCTAGAGTTCTAGAATAACATGGTGTACATTTGATGTCTATGTACATACTAATATTGTTGTAATATAAATTGTAAGTGTTTCTTGGAAATGCATATATTTTGATATAGTGAATGTGTTTCTAATGTGTAATAGAAGTGTAATGGGTAATCCATATGTGCATTTTTCTTATATCTATGAGAGTTTGATGTGCAACCCATACTGAGAAGTGTGTATGAAACTACAAATGATGAAATATATTATTCGTAATATATTATAAAAATGAATTGACATATGAAATATTCTTGAAATATAATCTACAAATGAATTGACGGATCATCATCTCCAGTGGAATACATAAAAAATTCCCTTCAAAATGGGATTAAAACTAGCCCTTGAAATTTGATCACTGGATGTTATGAAAAATTAACACTTGGTCTTCTTGACATAAAAAAAATTTCTAAAGGAGAAAGTATCAGGTAAAAAATTGGAAATATTAAAATGATAAAAGGGGAGGAATAATAATAAAAAGACTCTCCTTTTTTATTCATTTAATTTGACAAAGAAATCAAGCATGTGCATGCATTTTACTGAAGCAAGGCAATTTTGGATAGCTTCACTCAAATGCACGCCGATCCTGCATCACAAAGCCAAATTCACTGATTCAAACCATAGATTGTATGTTCAGGTATAAAAACCTAAATAATATTTCAAAGTTTAAATTTTGGACATAAAAACTTATGCTTTGCAAGGAAACTCCAAATTTACGTGATTTACACATTGTAAAAAACATGGTTGAGTCCCTCGAGGAAATGCACACATTGTCATTCATTTCATGTTATATTGAATAAATTGCACTATAACATAGACATACTAAGCTTTTCTACAACTCTTGTACTCATTTCTGTAAATTGTATGATCTACAGTAAAGTCCAAGTCATCAAAAACAACAATTGATAGTATTTTCCAATTTTTCATGGCCAGAACTAAAAATGCACGCCAATTCCAATCCTAGTACACTCTAGGTATGAAATTTGGAATTTTCCATACAAAAACCTAATTAGACTAGTATAGCTTTAATTTCAGATATAAAAACTTCTATTGTGAAATAAGAATGCATCCAACATTTGAAATGAGAATAGAACAATGATAAATGTTGGTTTCTTGTTCACGAGCATCATAGTTTCTCTAGTAAATCTTGTATTTATATAATTTTTCCATGACAAGGACAACTTAGAAAAGAGGTTGAATTGGATAGTTTTTTGGAAACCAATCTCATGGCTTTGAAAGTTTGTATCGTCTGTATCTTTTTATTATAATATAAATCATCATCTTTCCTCACAGAAATAAATAAATGAGAACATAGCAGATATAATACTTTCCCAGGGAAAAAAAGAGATAATGCAAAAATATAACCAGATCGATACTCAACAAAGTTTTAAAAGGGGCCCAAGAGAATTTTTTTATCATATTATGCTTTCATTACAGAGAAGAGGGATAGTTTACAGTTGAATCAGTAACATCAAACAACTCCTTCAATAATAACTATCCCTACTACCTATTACATTCTATTTATAGACATCAAGGGTCGGATTGACCATGTTACAAGTGGATTTCATTAGAGTGAAACTGAAATGTTGATTCACCCTCGAGCCAACCCATCCTTTGTTGTAATTTCCTAGCTTCAAACAAAGATAGCAACTACTGTGGAACAAGGCTAACACGACAGTGCAACGCATGGGGGAAAATAGGGCTGAAGTGGGCATGTTTCAACAACTAGGGTAGAAAGGGAGTGGAAGAGGAAGTTTCATTTTAGTTATCTGGATGGAAGATGCGAGTAGAGAAGATTTATAACATTGATACACATTGCGTGAGAGGTCTCAAAAAAATAAAAGAGAAATGGTAATGAAATAAGAAAATGATAAGGAAGAGAGAAATGCTGAGACAACAATGGCTTAGCGGAAAAAAAACATGTAATACCCATCTGGTATGAAGAAAGAAATTAAAAGCTAGAATTGAAGAAATTAATCTTGTTATGCCACCGAGAGGGAATGCTTGGGTTCTTGAAGAGGGACAGGGTGTTGACTCAGTGCCGGAAGTAATTCATTGAGTGATGGGAAAGGAATCCCAAACGAACATAAAAATGATAAGATGGAATGGAACTGCTAATGAAATCGATCGAACCCGAATGAGACTGTCTTTACATCTTTCCAATTCTACCCATTTCACTCATACTATCATCAAACTCAAATTTGCACACATTTGCGGCCATACTAGACAAAAATTAAGGAACATAGAGAATGGAGTCAATACATAGCTTAATGTTAATGATGACCCCTATTTATTAACCTTCCATAAGAAGCAACATGATTGGTAATTGACTGCAGCTGCTAGGAAGGAATCCATGGGGTTAGGACAAATCTGGATATGTGTACTATGTTGGCCCTTCGAATAATTGAAAGTTGGAAAAAAAAGGTTAATCACGAGCAAATGTTGAGTTCACTTATGGGTGATGTAATCATTCTCAATGCCGTCATAATTCAACTCGATTCACGTTCATCGAACCATAGAATTTGATGGTCTATAGAACATTTTTTCCTTGTTAAGTGACGTATTTGACTCTCCGTTGAAAATTCAGAATATGATAGGTATGGAAAAGCGAAAACCACCATTTATAGGTTTATAAGATTAAATGACGTATTTGACACTCAATTAGATCAACACGTGTTTGACAGGTTGAGGTATGGGAAAATGAAAAAAATGCCATTTAGAATTTTAGAAAATTAGATGACTAGCAAAACTGGAAACTGTAAATCAGGGTTGAGTCCCTCGAGGAAATGCACACATTGTCCTAGAATATTTTTTTGCAATATTAGGGCTAGAAGTTAAAAAAATTTCTAAAGGAGAAAGTATCAGGTAAAAAATTGGAAATATTAAAATGCTAAAAGAGGAATAATAATAAAAACGACTCTCCTATTTTATTCATTGAATTTGACAAAGAAATCAGGAATGTGCGTGCATTTTACTGAAGCACGTCAATTTTGGATTGCTTTACTCAAATTCACACCCAACATGCATTACAGAGCCAAATTCACTAATTCAAACCACAGAGTGTCTGTTCAGGCATACAAAACCTAAATAAGATTTCAAAGTTTAAATTTTAGACATAAAAACAGATGGTATGCAGGGAAACTCCAAATTTATGTGTTTTCCACATGGTAAAAATCACAGTTCAGTGCCTCGAGGAAATGCACACACTGGCTTGCATTTCATGTTATATTGAATAAATTGCACTATAACATAGGCATACCAACGTTTTATACAAACTCTTGTACTCATTTCTGTAAATTGTATGATCTACAGTAAAATCCAAGTCATCCAAAATAACAATTGATATAAATCTGCCAAAAGTGCCTCTCATCCATATTTGCACTGCTCCAGAAAAATGCCTGCCGAGGAGAGAGAAAGAAGCTCCAGAAGATGAAAGTGGTCTTGATGGATTCACTTTGTTGGCCTCTACCCATTGGGTATCTCACTTGCCAAGTTTGAAGGAAATATGAAATCACCTTGGTGACCTAGGGTTTGAAGAGAACTGGTTAAGTGTTAGACAAAGAGTTTGAGAGAACATTTGGAAATGCCCGCAAGGGGTGTTCCTTTGATGACAAAATTCAGCAGATGATATGGCCCTATTCATTGTTGAAATGGCTATCTATCCATGCTCTTGGTTTTTATTATGGTGACTAGATAAGGAAAATATCAACCTGCCAAAATAGAAGAAAAATGTTATTTTGCATACTAAATACAAAGGAAAAAAGGCTAAGTGTTGTAAAGGGGCTAAGTGATGCCCACATTAAGGTTGATGCCCGCACTAAGGATGATGCCGACATGACATGGCATGGCATAGATGATTATGTGGCATGAATATGAAATCATTGTTGCATTATGACATCATTCTAGAGAAATATGACAAATTGGTGAAAATAAGGAAATTGGCTAAGTATGGGAAAATTGGTCCAAGTAGCCTTAAGAGGATGCCCGCCACCGTATGGTTTGTTGAAGAAAATGCCTGCAACACATGTGGATATTGTAGGCTGCTATTTTTTCTACTAAACCATGGTCTCAATTTGTCCAAAGAGACCTTGAAGAAGAATTTATGGACTTCCCACAACTGTGGTTTAGGGAAATTAGACCAAGCCTAGGAGAAGATAAAAAATTGTCTAAGTATGGATTTAATGGTAAAATCTGCTTAACTGGCCTTAGGGAAATTCCCTCCATAGATCATAGGATCATGATAAAAGTATTTATAGATTTTGGATCTCTATAGTGTTGTATGGTGCATCCAACCATGTCATTAGCCTGACCAAAAATTATATCAGGAAGAAGATATCAATTTGCCAAAAGTGCCTCTCAGCCATATTTGCACTACTCCAGAAAAATGGCCGCTGTGGAGAGAGAAAGAAGCTCCAGAAGATGAAAGTGGTCTTGATGGATTCACCTTGTTGGCCTCTACCCATTCGGTATGTCACTTTCCAAATTTGAAGGAAAAATGAAATCACCTTGGTGACCTAGGGTTTGAAGAGAACTGATTAAGTGTTAGACAAAGAGTTTGAGAGGCCATTTGGAAATTCCCGCAAGGGGGTGTTCCTTTAATGATAAAATTCATTAGATGATATGTTCCCATTCATTGTTGAAATGGCTATCTAGCAATGCTCCTGGTTTTTCTTATGGTGATCATATAAGGAAAATATCAACCTACCATTAAGGTTGATTCCCGCACTAAGGATGATTCCGACATGGCATGTCATGGAATACATAATGATGTGGCATGAAGATGAAATCATTGTTGCAGTACGACATCAGTCTGGAGAAATACAACAAATTAGTGAAAATCAGGAAATTGGCTAAGTATGGGAAAATTGGTCCAAGTAGCCTTAAGAGGATGCCCACCACAAATTGTTTTTTGAATAAAATGCCCACAACACATGTGGATATTGTAGGATACTGTTTTTTCTACTCAACCATGGTCTTAGTTTTTCCAAAGAGACCTCAAAGAATAATTTATGTACCTACCACAATTGTGGTTTAGGGAAATTAGACCAAGCCTAGAAGAAGATAAAAAATTGTTGAAGTATGGATTTATTGGTAAAATATGCCTAACGGGCCTTAGGGAAATTCCCGCCACAGCTCATAGGATGATGATAAAAATATTCTGAGAGTGTGGACCTATAGAGTGTTGTATTGTGCATCCAACCATATCATTAGCCTGACCAAAAGGTCATCCAGGAAGAAGATATCAATATGCCAAAAGTGCCTCTCAGCCATATTTGCACTGCTCCAGAAAAACGCTCGTCGTGGAGAGAGAAAGAAGCTCAAGAAGATGAAAGTGGTCTTGATGGATTCACCTTGCTTTCCTCTACCCATTGGGTATCTCACTTTCCAAATTTGAAGGAAAAATGAAATCACCTTGGTGACTTGGGTTTGAAGAGAATTGGTTAAGTGTTAGACAAAGAGTTTGAGAGGGAATTTGGAAATTCCCGCAAGGGGGTGTTCCTTTGATGATAAAATTCATCAGATGATATGTTCCTATTCATTGTTGAAATAACTATCTAGACATGCTTTTGGTTTTTATTATGGTGATCAAATAAGGAAAATATCAACTTGCCAAAATAGAAGAAAAATGTTATTTTGCACACTAAAGACAAAGAAAAAATGGCCAAGTGTTGTAAAGGGGCTAAGTGATTCTTTCATTAAGGTTGAAGCCTGCACTAAGGATGATTCCTACATGGAATCAAAATGGAATAGATGATTATTTGGCATGAAGTTGAAATCATTGTTGCATTATGACATCATTATGGAGAAATGCGACAAATTAGTGAAAATCAGGAAATTGGTTAAGTATGGGAAAATTGGTCCAAGTAGCCTTAAGAGGATGCCTGCCAAAAATTGTGTGTTGAAGAAAATGGCCACACCACATGCGGATATTGTAGGCTGATATTTTTTCTACTCAACCATGGTCTCAGTTTGTCCAAAGAGATCATGAAGAAGAATTTATGGACTTGGAAAAAATGTGGTTTAGGGAAATTAGACCAAGCCTAGGAGAAGATAAAAAATTGTCCAAGTATGGAATTATTGGTAAAATATGCATAAATGGACTTAGGGAAATTCCTAACACAGCTCATAGGATGATGATAAGAACATTTTGAGAGTGTGGGTCTCTAGAGTGTTGTATTTTGCATCCAACCATATCTAGAAGGATATAATAAGAGGTTTTTTGGACAGTTTGAAGACAGTATAGAAGCATCTTCACAATAAACCACATGCTAGGAAATGTATATTATCATTTCAAACTTACAAATTTCATATATAAAGAAAATTTTATTCAAAAAGAAAAATCAATTATAATAGAACAATAATATACCAGACATAATTGAATGCAACAAATACATAATTCATATGTATTAAATAGTAGAATTCACCATATATATTACACCTAATAATATACAAATTTATTAATGAAATGTAAAATGCTTACAACTCCAAATGGGGTACACCAGTCCTCATCCCTAATCCATAAAATTTCAAAATCTATCAAAGATTCCTCCTCTGGACCACGAGGTAACAAGAGAGGACTCCTATTGGTGCAACCTATATTTAATTTTCCCATAGTTATCAAATAGCTTCCATTGATCAGTAGTTGGAAGATATAGAATGACCATATCATTCTCCATTACACTGAGCTCCACGTTTTCAGCATAAGAGAACTTTGACAATTTTGTACATACGGCTTTGAAGTCAAACAACATCTCGAAATCTCCATTTAATTGATCAACCACTGTTTTTCCATACAAGGATTGATGCTGCATGTCATCAAACTATTTGTGATCTAATATGCAACTGATCAAATTGTCATTATATTCTTTCTGAGATCACCTTCCTCCTTTCTCTTCGCAGAAGAAAGGGAGTCCTCTTCTAAATAAAGGGTTAAATAGTTCAATGAATTCCTTGATTTGATGATGCATGACATCAATTTTTGCTTGAACTGTTGGCAAATGATGATATTTATTTACCACTTTCCTTTCCCATATGATAACCAAAACCCTATCCTTGATATTTTATTTCTTTATTTCCTCTTCCATCAAGCTGTTCAAAAACTTGATTGCATTATTAGCTCTGTCAATAGGCTTCTTATTAACACATGTTTTACCATCGAGACATTTTTTCTAGCAGCTTGTGTAACAATATACTTATAAAGAATAAAATATAAATAAGGCCTGAGCTTGGCTTCTTCTGCAATCAGTACATCTCAGATGAGATGCTTTTCTCCCCGTAAGGCTGACTGTCTTGTAACCTATTTTGATAATTTGTTGTTCTTATCCACTAGTTCCTTACATTCGTCTTCCAATTTCTTCCTTTCTAGTTCTCTCTTTCAAGCTATGTCCTCCAAATTTTTATTCTAGTTCTTAAAAGCAGTGATTTCCAACTCTTTAAAACTTACCTGTGACATAGCCTGGACTATGCCCTGTTCACTAGATCCAACCACAAAAGGAATGATCCTGAATTCTAGCTCTCTTTCTTTATCCTGCAACTTTCTTTCCATTTCTTCAAACTTTTACTTGATGGATTTCCCACTTTCTACTGCTAAGGCCACGTCTTTTTGCCATTGATTTTGTTTATCAACAAACTTCAACAATTTTTCTTGACAATCAGTGAGCTGATTATTTAGGTTCTCCTTTTCTTTTTCTATCTCATCTAGTTCAGGACCCTATATTAGCTGGGTGGCAGGTATGAGAATCTTCTTTTCAATAACTGAATGTATTTTTCTTTCTCATCCATCAACCTTTGGATCTGAGCTCCCTTATCAGATTGGCCTCCGGCAGCCAGCAACTTAGTTTGCAACTTCTTTATATGTGTTTGCTGGGCCTTATTTTGCACCTTTTCTTGTCTCAATTGGTTCTCAAATTTACCTTTGAGGGTCTATAACTTGGATAATACTAGAGTGATCTTCAACAAGTGATTAAACCAGATATCTCATGTCTGCTTGTGCAGATGTATCATGTCAGGTATGGGGATATCATCCAGGTTCATTTTTACTTCAGCAATACTGTTCTTGGTTTCCAAGGCCAAGTTCAGAGTGTTTTGGAAATAATCCCTGGCTGAAACCAAAGACACGTCTTGATTAGAAATATTTCTTACTTCATAATATGATTTCATAGACTCTTCTGAATTTATGTCTTTCATACCTTCGTATTTATCCACTAACTATGCTTTGTTCTTTGACTGGGAGGAGGAATCGATAGGAGTACTATCTACAAATGCATACTCTTTTACCTCAAATGGAGGGCCTGATTCATTTTCCTTTTCCCTTTGTCTACAACTGTATCTAGGACAAATTGTCCTTCAGTTTCAACCTTCTGCCTTTTGGGAGTTTCAATAGTGTCCTCCTCATTGATATCCATTGCCTCAGGAAAATCTCTTTTATTCTTTCCTTCTGATTGACTGGCCAATGGAGTAATTCTCTCAGCTACAACAACCAAATTGGATATATTAGGCAATAAAGAGACAACCTCTCCTATACAAGAGGTTGGATATTCATCTAAGTCAATAATATTTGGGGCCTCCTTTGGGTAATTAGACCAGTTAGCAGCTTCTGCCAACCCCACAACCTCTTCGTGTTTAAAAGGATTTCTCTTTTGATTGTTTCTCCCATTTGAGATAACCTGGTGAGGGTCATAGTTGATTGCATGTTATCTCTCAAATCCTAACTCTCTAAGTAAACCTTCCACCATTGGAAAATCACCCTTATTCTTGATGGTGAATGGACCTACATCCCGTGGGTATTTGATGTCAGTGGGCTTCTAATATTTAAGGAAGTGTTCAATCTCTATGAACAAATTTTGTCTGGTGAACTCCATTAAGAAAAATCTTGGAGTCAGGAAGGATGGTAACATGTAAGGTGACTGAGTGAAACCATACAGTCTGATCACTATTCCATATTTAGATAGGAACTGATCTCCTATTCTCTTTTCTGTAGAAGCTTGCAATAGATCCCACATCTCTGGCAGTACTCGGGGTAGCTTCTTTTGGAAAATGGCAGCATAAATCTCTATCATGAGGAAGTTCATGAACTTGGTATAATCCATGTACATTTCATTTGTTAATACCATTTCTGGTTGCTGTAGATTATCCTTGTTGAAAGAAAGGAACATATTCAATAGATATGACTAGAACCTGAAAGTTTTGGTCTTGTGGAAGTTCATTAGCTGAGAATGAATATTCTTAGATAAGAACTCATCACATTTAATGCATGAAAATTGTAATGGCTAAATGGGTTCGTTTGACTCAACAAGACAAGTGATTAAAACGAAGGGTAGACTCATAAGGGTTTCAGGGATGTACTTAGCTATGTCTAGACCCAAAAATTGACATAACATGGTTACTACACACTTGGTTTCTTCGTCAAATAGGGTTGCATCAAATGGGAATGATGGGCTAGAGGAATCTCCTTCTCGCTTGAAACATATCTTAAAAAAGTCTTGTTTTCTCTCAATAGTGGACTCCTTAACACAGCAGGGTATAGAATCTTCACTGTAATATTTATCCTTTAAGGTAAACTCTTCAGGGACATAAAGGGTTTGCCTAACGACTAGGAATTAACAAGACATAGAATGGCATAGTGATCGAGGTTCATTATGAATATTTCTAACAAAGAATAGGTGTTTAAAAACCAGTCCAAAAATCCAGGGAAACCAGGGGTTTGTTCAGTAGCAAAAAGGTGAAAAAAGGACTGATAGATGTTATGAAGGTTTGTTCCCTGGTCCCTTAGCAAATTAAACTTCTATTTCACAGCTTCAATTTGTCCATTTAAAAGGATAGAGTAAAAAACATCAGCATTCATATCATCCAACAGTTCTTCTACTTTATGATACTCTAAGCCCTGAGTTTCTATATTTTCCATTTGAACCCTTTATACAACTTTCAGGGGGGACAAAAAGGAACTACCTGGTGTTTGAAAAGTACTTGATGGACGTCGTAGGAATTGGCTCCTTTTGTACTATATGTCATCTTCTTCTATCGATGCAAGCGAATAAAATAATGTATAGTCTTTTATGATTTTCCATATTCTTAACTCTCTTGCATCTTTGGTGACCGAAACTTTTCTCAACCTTCCATTTATGCTCGATCTGTTTTGAACCATTGATCTTCTATGCTATTTTTATTTCGTCATTCTCCCTCAATTTTTCCATTTCCCTTAAATTCTATGCAGCTCGCATTCTGAAATTATATCTCAACCATCAATCTCATCATGGATCCATTTTAACTGTCGATTTCATGTTTCCTTACTGATTCCATGATTTGAAATGCACCTTCAGAGTGGGAATCTTCTATTTGCGAAGAGGTTCTAGGCCGTAGATCCTTACCTAATCAGATCTGTATCATTAATCTAGTTATATGTTTATCCACCTTTAACAAGATCCATATTCTTTCTCGCCCTCGAATCTTTGCATCGCAAAAAACATTTCTTCTGTAGATCCGAGTATACGACAAATCTAGAACGTTCGCTGGTGTGGCTCCTACCAGATTTCACAATTCACATATTTTATATCTGACATGCATGTTCCCATCACAAAATCCTTCACGATATGAGATCTCCTCCTTTTTTTAATCCTCATTGTTCAATGTGGGGGGCCCTACAGAATTTCGTGACGCCGAGGCAAACTATCCATCATGTGATTTTTATGAGGGGGGG
>LPNX010157530.1:788057-806885 GCA_001517045.1 Pseudotsuga menziesii
ACCGCCCCCAAAAGTATTGAGAATTGGACTTTGGGGGAGGTGTTTAAGAAATCACCCCCAAAATGATTGAGAATTGGACTTTTGGGGTGGGGGGTTTAAAAAATATGCCCCCAAAAGTCTTGAGGATTGCACTTTTGGGGGGGGGGGTCTTTAAAAACCGTCCCCAAAAGTCCAATTTTCGGGACTTTTGAGGGGGGTTTTTAAGAACCGCCCCCAAAGACCTAAAAAAACTTTTTTTTGGGGGGGGCGGGGGTTTAGCAAAACTGCCGCAAGCCAAAACCACCCCCAAAAGGGCATTTTGTTGTAGTGCTAGAAGGTGAGGGCATTCCCACACCTAATATCACCACTTCTAACTTTGAATTTGACTCATCTCCAATCTCTAAATCTGACTTATATTGAGTCTATGAATATCAAACAATAACCTCCTCATTGTCCTCAATCACTGAAGGAGAATCTTATGTATTGGAAGACCTCATATCCTCATTAAATACCACATATATACTCGGTGTATTCTCACACTATCCCATAATATTGATCCTATAAGTTGTAGCTGTATCACTATATCCATCAAAACAAGATTCTATCACATTGTATTGAATACTGGAATCAATCACTAAAACTAGAATAAGTTATGAACATCTCTCCATGACATCCTACCATGCATGTGCATCCTCATTTCTAGAATTTTCTTCCAAAATATCACTAGAATGTACAAGTGCCCCTATATTAACAAGTAACTTGTAAATGACACCCTCTCTCACCTCTCTAGCCAAAGCCCTCAAACTATATAGACTACATTCATTACTAGTGCATGACTATCCCTCAAAAGTAACTCACAACTATACATCTATCATACAACACAATGAAATATGAGTCGTCTTCACTCATAACAAAATTTCCATTATCCAACTCAATAACATCACTTGAAGGAATCTAATTCAAGCAAGAAGAGGCTACTCTCACTAGATAAGTGGCATCATCACCAAGTTCTATGATCATGCCTCTCTCTTGCTCCTAAAATCAATTGAATAGAGACATATCAAATGTCATATGCCTTGAAGCTCCGGTATCCACACACCATCAACCATAGGACACAATGGAAAAGGAAAAGAAAGTGACCAAAGCCATACCCATCATGGAAAACATGCAACATATAGAATATCCTCATTGTCACATGTGAGAAAAAAATATGGCATTTGCTAGAACAAATCAATCACCTAGCATACGTCCTCATGAGTATCTCACCTACTGAAAATAAAACATACTAGTGAATACACACATATATATTGACTACCTATCACTAACAACCCTTGAAATAAATCAATCATGAATCATAGGTCCACTTAGGCATCACACCAACTAAAAATACATCCATAATAACAATCAATATAGAAAATCCATCATCTCTCATCATAAGAGAAACCAAGGTCAATACCTCTCATAGGTACAAGTGCTCATCTTTAGTACAAATCAACAATAAATGAAGTAGACAATCCATTTGAAGGTTTAAGGTGCTTCTCCCAAGAAACCTAGGGTTTAAACCCAATAAACTCAAAAAAGGTTAAGTACATATATAGGTAATCTCTAGCTAAAATATAATATCCCTCATAATCTAGAGCGATCTCATACACAACAAGATCTAATACAATGTAAAATTTATGTCCCTCGTAAATTCCTTTACAAATTTTAATGCAATACAAAAATTTCACCTCTAACCTTAGAGTTTTTTTGGATCTTAGACTTGTGAATTTTCATCCTTAAATATATTGCAAGTAAAGGTACAAAATATCAGCGGAAATAGTACAATGCTTCACTTCCAAACAACCCAAGCCTAGGAAATCCAAGGATAAAATATACCAAATAGAAGGGATAATTTTCAGCCCTTTTAGGGAAATTTATCAACCCTAAGCTAGAGTTCAAAATTCTGTTTTACAACAATAATAACAAAAATACAACAACAATATGACCATAATAAAACCATCCCCTTATATTCTTCAATTAGATGTCAAAACCCTTGACAAATTTCCATTTTACTTTATGTCATATTAACAAAACATATGGCTATAAATAACATATATGGTTGAAATTCAAATGTGGAAATTGTACAAGCTTTGGATACCTATAAAATTCATTAATATGCTAAAGATAAAGTACTGCAAGTACATACCAGATCCTTTTCTCAGGGTTGGTGCAAAGCTCTCAAAAACCCTAACTAGGGAAAATAATCAAAACCCTAGAAACCAAAGAGATCCAATATGCAAGAACCACTTCGAAAACATCCTAAAAAACAAGATATCCTCTCCTCATTTTGTTCACAATTTGACCCAAGGGTTTTCTCACAAATCCTTAATCTCCAATTTCCAAGGGATAAACCCTAACCCTAGACCTTCAAGATGCTACAAAATACTCTAAGAATACCAAGAAACCTTAGCACCTTAAGAGAGAGGGAGATCATGTACATGTCAAGATTCTAGAGAAAGAGAGAGGCTAGAGTGAACACTTCTATAGGTCACATCTCAACACACGAGTGATATAACGATGAACACTTTAAAGATAATTATCATATCCAATGTATTGTTCTTCACAATAGAAAAACTTGGTCATAAGAATTAATCTCCAAAAAATGCATCTCCTCTAAAGTTCATAAATCCTCCTAGGGTTCATGAGGAAACCCTAGTGACTTCATCCAATAATGTTATAGGCCAAATTTCCAAAATGACATAAAAATAGAAATAAGAGTAACACCAAGACATAAGAATGAATAAGAAAACATATTTAATAGGACAACCTCTTTTTAAAATATATCAAATGCAAAATATTGGATGATATTTAAAACTAGGTCTCCTTTGTATATATAGGAGACAAATGGAACAATTAAATTTAAGGTCCTAGCCAACCAATAAAGGCAACACTAATATAATAATAGAAATTTAATTGTTGTGGGGAAACCCCCCCCAAATACTTAGGGTTGACTATCATAAATCAAATGGAGAGATAAATACTCAAATTCCCCTAGGATTACTGACTTATATCGATACAATTAACCAAAGAGACTAGAAGAAGGAATGGTCAATCAAGAAAGAGGGCGGATGAGGAAGCTAGAGCGTGTAGGTTGTCCTATATTTTACTCCCATGCATGACCTCCAGAAAAATCCAATTCATGATTCTTGGAACTTCCACACAAGAAATACAAAACCCTTCTCAAATCCTATGGAAACATAAAAGCATGAATCAAATCATAAATCAACTTTAACATTGATCAATCCTAGTTAGCCTATCATGAAGGATAATCCATTTACACCAACAAGTATCAAAGATAAATGAACAATGAACATAAATTGGGGGAGGGTGGGGAGGGTGGGGGGGGGGGAATCTCTATTAATGAATAAAAAAAAAATGAGTACAAAATCACCTAATCTTGTTATTGATACCTTCCAAAACATTTGTGTGTCCCTCTAATCATGAGCCACTAATGCCTCAATCTTCCCAAGCCTTCAAACTATTTTTTAAACACATTATCGAATCCAATCATGAATGTAGATCTCACTGATCAAGGGACGATAAAATCTCATAAATAAATATTTCTAAGTAGGGGAAAGGATTAAAAACATAGAGAATGAGGACCACTTATTCTAGCATAAGCACAGTATGAGTTGTTGAGTATATAGTTGTCATTGATGTCAAAGGTGTTCACTAATGACAATGGAATAACCAGTGGATATGATGGCAGGACAAACTCAGTGAAAGACTAAGGTAGTGATGGCATGGCATGGCATAGTTGAGGATGTGTCATGACACATACAATGACATGGAATATGATGATGTCCTAATAATGATATGACTAAGGTAGTGATGGCATGGCATGGCATAGTTGAGGATGTGGCATGACACATATGATGACATGGAATATGATGGTGTCCTAATGATGATGTCATAAAAGTTCATTCATAACAAATGCAATGGATGAGATGGACATGGATGATAAGAAAACATGAATGACTGATCTGAATACTTCCATGACAGTGTTGACAGTATGATGTAAACAATGGTTAATGAAACAAAGAACACAGGTCAAGTGGAATTAGAGATGTAGTATGAATGACAAAGCTGGTTAGACAAATGAAGAGTGGAACTAAAGAAGAGTGAAATGAATGGGAGATAGAATCTATGTAACAATCAAAGAACATAGAAACTATATCTGCGAGAGTGTTTATAAATTCTTCAGAGAAGCTATATCTGCGAGAGTGTTTATAAATTCCTTATAATCAGCAGCATGATGAAATTCTTTGTGTATATAAGTCTTCAAAATTGTTAGAAACATTCGCAGAGGATTTACACAAAGAAATCGTGCAGATACACAAAGTCATGGTGAGATCCGCAATCGATCTGAAATCGATGGTCAGGAAGCATCCCGCATGAGATCCGACAGTTAAAGATCAGTTCCACAAAAGATAGGTGGAAGGATGAAGTTTCAAAATCCAGAAGATCAGACGAATTAGATTAGTTTCACTAAAAAGAGATCAACGGTGTGGAAGAAAAATGCGGAAAGGGAATTATGGAAATAACGTTTAAAGATTCTATGAACCCGCAACCTGTAACCCACAATTCAGAATATCAGTCGGATGAGATTAGTTCTACTAAAAAGAGATTGATGGTGCGAAAGAAAAATGCGGAAAGGGAATTGTGGAAATAACTTTTAAAGGTTCAATGAACCCACAACCCGCAACCCGTAATCCGAAAGATCGAAGGTCAAGAAAGACTCTGCAAAGGATCGACGGTGTGGATGCAAAATTGAGGAAAGAAGTTTGCGGAAAGGAGCTTGCAGAAATAAGCTCGCAGAAAGGATCTTGCGGAAAGTCGAGATATGATTTGAGGAAATTTTACATTTCTGCAACCTGCAATCTGCATCTTATTTCAGATCAACGGTCAGGAAAATGCCCGACGAAGATCAATGGTTGGGAATTGTTGATGAGGAAACCGTGGTGCGGAAATACGATTTCTAGGAGGAAATCTATGTGTTAGATCGAGGGTCCGTAGAGACTTAGAAATTAGATCAATTGTCCAGAAACTCCCAATGAAGATCAACGGTGGGGAATCGTTGATGAGGAAATCATGGTGTGGAAATACGATTTCGATGGGGAAATCGAAGTACTAGATCGACGGACCGGAGATTCTCAAAATTAGATCAACAACCTAGATTTATTATAGAGAAGGATATTGCGGAAGCACCAGAAAACGTTAAGCTGAGCTGCGGAAATGAATTCTGAGGTGCGTCCATAAATGGTAAAGAAGAATGTCCAACATGAAACTCATAGATGGAAGGTGAATCCTGTGTTTTGTGAGAGAAACATTTCCAGATGATCCTATGATGAAGATAGCCCATAGAGAGCTCATAGAGGAGGAAAAGAATCCCACAAGCATGAGAAAAAGGGAAGCGCTAAGGTTTGAAAATAGAGTATTCCTGTTGATGGAGGAGAGGAAGTCCATAGGAATTGGTTTGATGAATCTTGTGATTAGAGAAGAAGGGAGCTCGCAGATCAGAAGTGATCAAGAATTTTTTAATTAATTATTTAATTAAAAATTGTTAATCACAGATTGTAGAAAAGGTGTGACTATCATATTTGAAAGGGCATGATTGTGAAAGGGTATGTTTCCAGAATAAAGAGATGTGTCCATAGGAAACATGAAGATACTTATACACAGAAGTATGAGTGAGAGAAGGAGTCTTGGTGTCCACATCAGAATATTAGAAGCAGAGACTAGTTTGTGTGACAAAGAAAGGAGGGAAAATAAATATAAAATATTACAGAAAACATATTAGGGTGGCAGAGTGGTGCTAGGGAAGACAACAGGCCTGTAGGGGGTTGTTTCCTCCTTCCAGCAAAAGCTGGTAAATAGGGTGTAGGAGCATCCTATTAGTCGTAGCTAACAAAGCAGGGTGTCGTAGCATCCTTTCAGTAGAAGCTGATAAACCAGGGGGTCGTAGCTTCCTTCTAGTGGTAGTTGGTAAATAGGGTGTCGTGGCATCCTTTTAGTAATGGCTGATAACCCAGGGGGTCGTAGCCTCCTTCTAGTGGTAGCTGGTAAATAGGGTGTCGTAGCATCCTTTTAGTAGTAGCTGATAAACTAGAGGGTCATAGCCTCCTTCCAGTATTTGTTCATAAATAGGGTGTAATACCATCCTTGTTTGTAGCAGCAGGAAAAACTATTTGTAAATAAAATTTTTGCAGTAATAGTACGTATTGGTGGTTTACCCTATTGGGATTCCGCATTAAAATTGTGTTCTGTGTATTGTTGTTGTTATGTGTTTTCAATGATAGAATTAAAAATTGGTTTAATTAGTAAAAAGATAACAATACTGATTCACGCCCCCTCTCAGTATTGACCAATAAACCATCAATTGGCATCAGAGCAGATTCCTTCACTACAATTTAATCATAGGAAGGAAGATATCATTAAAACCACTATGGATCAACAAGAAGAGATTTACAAAGTAAATGGATCTCCAATACTTGGAAAATAAGAATACATATTTTGGAGTATAAGAATGAAAATTTATCTGAAGGAATTGGGACATGATGTATGGAATTCAGTGATCATTGATTACTTCTCACTAAAGAGGATCGAGACTCCAACTCAAAAGAAATCCAAGAAAAGTAACTCAATGGAAATGGCTTCAATCCTTGATGTATTACCCGATGATTTCAAAGAGAATATAGGTGAATGTAAATCTGTAAAGGAACTTTGGGACAAGATTAAAGACCTATACTTAGTTGAGCAAAGAGCAGAAGGAAGACTTTCTATTCTCTAGGATGTTAGTGAAGATGAAAATATAAGTGAAGATGAATAAAATTTATTTATAGGGACAACAAAATTATATGAGGAATCATAAGTGGACATAGAATCCCAACACATGGCTGCTGTAGATGAAATTGAAAAATGTAGGAAAAAGAACAAAATATTGAAATAAAAATTTTCAAATATCAAGAAGAGAATAAGTCAAAACCCTCCAAGAAGAGCTACGCAATTCAAGACAACAAGTGTTGGATAGTATGGAAGAGGTCAAGATCTTAAAACAAGAAGTTGTTGAATTCAAGGAAGAAGTAAAGAAGCTAAAATATCAGCTAAGTGTTAGTGAGAAGTTCAAGGAAAGTACTGAAGCTCTTAATAAAGTCCTCAGCTTACAAAGATCCCCCAGGGATAAAAAATATCTTGGATATAATCATAAAGGATCAAGCTCTATAATTCATGAAAATGTTGAAAATGTTAAATGTCAACATGATGCCTCCAAAGATACACCCAGGTAGTAGAAGAATTGCAAGGGAATGAAGTTCAGTTATCATAATTCTGCTCATCCTCCCAAGATAGAAGACGTGCAAAAGAAAAGAGTCATTACAAGCAGAAAAACCAGAGATTCTCCAAACATACATTCTATGGATATTGTCATTGCTGTCACAAGTTTGGTCACAAGGCTTGTGATTGTAGAATAAAAGAAGAAGATGAAGGGCTGATAAGAAAAGAAGACACCAACATATCTAATGGAAAAAGACTTATTTGTTTCATATGTCACAGTATTGTACACTTTTCAAAACATTGCAAAAATAGTACATGCAGATCTTCCCAGGAAACTCAGAAAAATGTATGGAAGATGAAAACCAAGGAACAAAGAAATAAAAAACCAGTAAGCAGAGTACCTCTTGGAAAAATATGGATAAGAAAGGAAGACTCCAAAGATATAGAAGAAATAAATATTTCAAACATTAGTGAGGTCTCCAAATGTGACGATGAACATAATTATGCCACAGATAAAAATGGAATCCATTATAAGGAAAAACACGATGGAGATGTAAAAGGATACACCGATAAAAATGAAGGTGATGAAGAAGGATGCAGAGATGATTGTGGGATCCTTTCCTAAAATATATCTCATGATGTAAATAAAACCCCGAAAATAACATTAGAAAGGATCATATATTCAAGGGGAGTTAAGGTCAGGAAATTCCAATTGGTATCTAAGAAAAATTCAATTGGTATCTAATGTTGAATTATATTGAAAGCTATTTTCTTCAAAGATGATGGGTGATCAAGGTTGGTGTATGGATGACATAAGAGAAAGTATGAAGTAACGTGAGAAATACAAATAATGTATACATCTTGGAAAATGAAAACCAATGCTACTTAAGTATGGTAGAAGAAAGTTGGTTATGGCACAAAAGGTTGGGACATTTAGGTTTTGACAATCTTACCAAAATAAGGAATGAAGGAAAACTGTCAGATTCAATTTGGAGAGAATATGTATACACAGCTGTCTACATACTTAACAGAGGACAACTTAGAGTGAATAAGGATAAGACCCCCTATGAATTGTAGTATGGAAGACTAGCCTCAATCAAATATTTTAAAGTGTTTGGCAGTAACTATTACATCAAAAGAAACGAGGATGACCTTGGAAAGTTTGACTCTAAGACTAATGAAGGAATATTTCTAGGATACTCATCCACCAAAAGGGAATATAGGTGTTACAATAAAAGGTTACATAAAATTGTAGAAAGTGTTGATGTGAAAGTAGATGATATAAAACCAAGGAAAGAGAAAAATCTTGACAGTATTGAAAATACATGTGATGATGAAATAAAAGACTTGCAAAAGGACGATAGGATTCTTAATGAAGAAGAAAACAAAGGAAAAGGTTGAGGTTATGAGACTTTGTGTCTAAGATAGTGAGACCGAAGAAACTATGTAATAAACTGAAGTAATCTCTGTGTTGAGGATCTGAAGTTATGGGTCTCTGGATAGTTGATAATATAGATCTAAAATCCAAAAGAATCCAATAGTATATGCTAGGTTTTTATATGAAGATCTAAATGCACAGGCTTAAGGAATTCTGGTAAAAGCAGAAGTCAGTTAACTACAGGAAGAATAGACCGTTAGATATGGCAGCAGGAATAGAGTTAAAAAAAAATGTATCCTAGACAGAAAATGGAAGAGTGTGAAAAAAGGCTGAGTGTAAACTCTATCACAAAAATGTTGACAAAGGAGAGGAAGTACAGTGACAGGAGGACTCCATGGATCTATCAGTTAAGCTATCATACAAGAACCTGTTGCAAGAAAGGAAGTGTTAAGATAAATGATAATACATTGATTAAATAACACAATTCAATTAACAAAGGGGAGATATGATGATAGGGGGAGTTGTCAGAAAATAGAAAGACATGAAATCCTATATAAAAATAAGTACAACATTGGAATAATAGGTTATCCATTGTCATTGTTGTCAAAGGGGGAGAATTTTTAGAGGTTGCCATCAATGCCAAAGGGGGATATTGTTTAGTATATAGTTGTCATTGATGTTAAAGGTGTTCACAAATGACAAAGGAATAACCAATGGATATGATGGCAGGACAAACTCAGTGAAAGACTAAGATAGTGATGGAATGGCATGGAATAGTTGAGGATGTGGCATGACACATATGATGAAATGGAATATGATGGTGTCCTAATGATGATATCACTAAGGTAGTGATGGCATGGCATAACATAGTTGAGGATGTGGCATGACACATATGCTGACATGGAATATAATGGTGTCTTAATGATGATGTCATAAAAGTTCATTTATAACAAATGCAATGGATGAGATGGACATGGATGATAAGACAACACAAATGACTGATATGAAGACTTCCAAGATAGTTTCGACAATATGATGTAAACAATGGTTAATGAAACAAATAACAGGGGTCAAGTGGAAGTAAAGATGCAGTATGAATGACAAATCTGGTTAGACAAATGAAGAGTGGAATTGCAGAAGAGTGAAATGAACAGGAGATAGAATCTATGCAACAATCGAAGAATAGAGAAACTATATCTGCGAGAGTGTTTATAAATTATTCATAGAAACTATATCTGTGAGAGTGTTTATAAATTCCTTATAATTAGCAACATGATGAAATTCTCTGTGTATATAAGTCTTCAAAACTGTTAGAAATAGTCGCAGAGGATTTCCGCAAAGAAATCTTGTAGATCCGCAAAGTCATGGTGAGATCCACATTTGATCTAAAATCAAAGGCCAGGAAGCATCTCACATGAGATCTGATGGTTAAAGATAAGTTCTGCAAAAGATAGGCAGAAGGATGAAGTTTCACGATCCGGAAGATCGGATGGATGAGATTAGTTCCGCTAAAAAGAGATTGATGGTGCAGAAGAAAAATGCGGAAATAACATTTAAAGATTCTATGAACCCACAACCCAAAACCCGCAATCTGGAGTATCAGACAACTGAGATTAGTTCTGCTAAAAAGAGATCGACGGTGCGAAAGAAAAATGTGGAAAGGGAATTGCAGAAATAACATTTAAAGATTCAATGAACCCAAAACCTATAACCCACAATCCAGAATACTGAAGGTCAGGAAAGACTCTACAAAGGATCGACGGTGCAGATGAAAAATTGTGGAAAGAAGCATGTGGAAAGGAGCTTGCGGAAAGGAGCTTGTGGAAAGGAACTTGTGGAAAGAAGCTTGCGAAAAGGATCTTGCGAAAAGGAGCTTATGGAAAGTCGAGATACGATTTTAGGAAATGTTACATTTCTGCATCTCGTAATCCGTATCTTATTTCAGATCAACGGTCAGGAAAATGCCCGATGATGATCCACGGTGGGGAATCGTTGATGGAGAAACCATGGTGCGGAAATATGATTTCAAGGAGGAAATCTATGCGTTAGACTCAACGATCTGGAGAGACTTAGAAATCAGATCAATGGACCAGAAACGCCAGATGAAGATCCATTAGAGGAAATTTCAACTCAAAATGGGCCTTTTAACTTTAACTCAAATTCCATGTCATCATGTGTTAGCCAATGAAATTGCTTTAAATTTGAAATACCGTATAGGTCTTAAACACTTTTTTAATATAATTTTGGGGATAGGTATCATAAAAAAAACTACTTTTTTTTGTTTGTATTTTCGACATATCTCCCCGTGTTTTTACTCAAATTTCGATCGGGAGAGCTCGTTGGATGTGGCATTAAACTCTGCATCCAACAAGTACCCACTCGGCATACTTTTGACGGACCCTGCTACCCAAAAAACAAGAAATACCTAAAAAAATGTGATGATGATGTCATCATCACGTTTTTTCAGGTATTTCTTGTTTTTTGGGTAGCGGGGTCTGTCAAAAGTATGCTGAGTGGGTACTTGTTGGATGTGGAATTTAATGCCACATCCAATGAGCTATCCTGATCGAAATTTGAGTCAAAACACGGGGAGATATGTCGAAAATACAAACAAAAAAGTAGTTTTTTTCTTTTCTTCCTCCAAAATTAATAAATATTATTTTATTATTTTAACTATTATTTTATTAATTTTTTTTAGGAGGCCCATTTTGTGTTGAAATTTCCTCTAATGAATGGTGGGGAATTGTTGATGAGGAAACCGTGGTGCGGAAATACGATTTCAAGGGGGAAATATATGTGTTAGATCGACGGACCAGAGAGTCTCAAAATTAGATCAACGACCTAGACTGATTATAGAGAAGGATATTGTGAAAGCACCAAAAAATGTTAAGTCGAGTTGCGGAAATTAATTCTGAGGTGCGTTCATAAATGGTAAAGAAGAATGTCCAACATGAAACTCATAGATGGAAGGTGAAGCCCGTGTTTTGTGAGAGAAACATGTCCTAATGAGCCTGTGATGAAGATAGCCTGCAAAGAGATAGCAGAGGAGGAAAAGAAGCCCACATGCATGAGAAAAAGAGAAGCTCAAAGGTTTGAAGATAGATTATTCCCATTGATGGAGGAGAGGAAGTCCACAGGCATTGGTTTGACAAATCATACGATCGGAGAAGAAGGGAGCTCGCAGATCAGAAGTGATCAAGAAGTTTTTTATTAATTATTTAATTAAAAATCGTTAATCACAGATTGTAGAAAAGGTGTGACTATCATATTTGAAAGGGCATGATTGTGAAAGGGGTGTTTCCATAATAAAAATATGCATCCGTAGGAAACATGAAGATACTTATACGCAGAAGTATGAGTGAGAAAAGGAGTCTTGGTGTCCACATCAGAATATTAGAAACAAATACCAGTGGGTGTGATAGAGAATGGAGGGAAAATAAATCTAACGTATTACAGAAAACATATTAGGGATGCCAGGGTGGTGCCAGGGCAGGAAAAAAGCCTGCAGGGGGTTGTTTCCTCCTTCCAACAGAAGCTGGTAAACAGGGTGTAGGAGCATCTTTTCAGTCGTAGTTGAAAAAACATGGTGTCGTATCATCCTTTTAGTAGCAGCTGATAAACCAAGGGGTCATAGCCTCCTTCTAGTGGTAGCTAGTAAATAGGGTGTCGTGGCATCCTTTCAGTAGCAGTTGATAAACCAGGGGGTCGTAGTCTCCTTCCAGTGGTAGCTGGTAAATAGGGTGTCATAGCATCCTTTTAGTAGTAGAGGATAAACCATGGGTTCATAGCCTCCTTCCAGTAGTTGCTGGTAAATAGGGTGTAATACCATCCTTGTCTGTAGCAGTAGGAAAAATTATTTGTAAATAACAATTTTGGAGTAATAGGACGTACTGATGGTTTACCCTATTGGCCTTCCACGTTAAAATTGTGTTCTATGTATTCTTGTTGTTATGTGTTTTTAATGATAGAATTAACAAGTGGTTTAATTAGTAAAAATATAACAATACTGATTCACCCCCCCTCTCAGTATTGACCAGTAAACCATCATGATTTCTATATGCCCCCATATCTTTCATGAGTGTATTATTTATACATTAATTGACATGTGTGAGACAGTTGGAAGGTGGTTTCAAGGAGTTACAATTGAGAAATTGATGTTCTAACAGTTCAGTTTCATGAATTTTATAATTTTTTGTGCATTTTTCAAGGCACGAGCTCCTTCCTGAAGGAAAGGAGCATGCACACATGCCTTGCAGTAGATAAATTTGTTTGTTCCCTCAAAACTATATTTGTTTCAGTGAAAAATGGGTTGGATTGACCTAGTAGCTTGTCCTTAGGTGGGATCATCACTTATGAATGAATCAAACATATGATTCAAGGATTATAAATATATATTATGGGATATTTAGATGACATTAGGGACATTTGGATATTAATTAGGGACAATTATATTCCATTATAGATACTTTGAATCCATTAAGGTTGCCTAAATGCCATTAGGGTGACTAAAGTTCCAATTAGTGCTCTAATAGATGACCTCTAATGTGAGGTCAGAAGGGTATTTGATGGGTGAAATAAATTACATTATTGGAAATAACTATCAAGGGGGCTCAACCCTATGTTCTCAGACATTGGCCTAAAAATTACTTGCAACACATACAAATGTATCAAATAAAATCTCTTCACCGAGACAGACATACCCATGCTTAGGTGTAAACAAACATGCCCACCAAATTAAGTAGATCATATCCATAAGAAAATACAAAGTGGATCTATGTATCAATAATCATGATGAGAATAAATGTAATTGAGATATGATTAACTTGGTTCTCCATAAATAACCAATTCCATACAATGTGTGGTATAGTATTGCACAACTAGGGAAAAAACATAATGGTGGTAATGCTACTATAACCCAAGTTCTCCAATCCAAATTTTTGTCTTGTACACATCCTTTCCATGTGAATAAATTCCTGAAGTTGAACATAGGGGATACCATTTGATTATCAGTCACTAATGTATACCATTAAAAAATGCAATACAATCCATTAATGATGATAATAAGCATGAAGCTACTCAAAAAATTCTAGCAAGTGTGAATATATGTGTTGCCATTGAACATTTGTAAAATATACCAATTAGGCCATCCCAATAATATATTCCCATTGTTGATAGCGAGGGAACCTACCATTGATAACTACAATCCCCAAGGTACCATAAAGGTCTATACATCCATATCCCAAAGAAAAATGAGTTTACATCAATGGGAAGAGATCAATTGGAAAGGAAGCATTAGGACATCCCCCATAAATCAACACGAGTACAAAACATGAACTAAATTTTTTTGGAAGTTATTGAAAAATAATTTTGCACCAAAACAATCAATTATGTCTATGGAATGCACCAGAAGAGAATAGTGCATGAAAAATATCCTCTAAGAGACAACCCATAATGGAATTTATTGATAAAGGCAAGGAATTTCACCAATGATGAAAATGGAATCCAAAGTATGAAATTAATTAAAAAATGTGAATAGAGTTCCTATATTCAATGACCAATGATGAGGTGTAAATTTCCGAGCACCAAGTGACCTACCAATGATAGTCTTAGGGTGAAAATGAATCTAGAACAATATCTCAAAGTAATGTGTCATAGTCGTTGATAAATGACCCACTAATGAGAAGTCAATGGGGATCTTCTACACTTGCACGAGTCAAACACTGGTTATGATGATGATACTTAAAAAAAATTGAAAATGGGTAATGATTACATGAATAGATAGAGAAACCGAGGAATGGATGACATACACAGAGGATAATCCTTTAACAGTATCACAACCCAATGGTGACTTGGGAAACATACACAAAGGGAACAATGATATGAATATGCAATGCAAGAGGCATTAATAGATTCTCCATAGTGATTGGAAAAGTAACTAAACTGAGGAGTACAAACTCATATATCATGGTTCATCTTCCTACGGAAATACTAAGAACCAACTTGTCGAGAGGACTCAAAAGTGGTACAATGTTCATGGGTGACATGGCTGAATTATTTCCACAATAACAATGGAGATATAACATCATTCCCCCCTCTCTCATTTTTTATAAATAATTGATTTTTTTATTATTATCTTTTTTCATATCAATGAAGCCTAAAAAAGAGTAAACAAATCCCATAGTACAGTGGAAGAAAAGAGTGTCATAAGTCATGCAACAATGTTCCAAGCACATGGAACATACCCATGAAAAATGAAATGAAAAAAAGGTGTTGGGAAAGAGGTGGACACTCATCAACATGATTCTTCCAAAAATATAGTCCAAAATGAAAATTAAATGGAAAAATGCAAGTTATGACCAACATAATGAAAGCAATGGTAGGATAAATTTGCAGTGAAGCATTAGGCATAATTGTGCAATTAACAATGGGCAAAGGAAAATGCATAATGAACAAAAATGGTATCCTTATAAGGAAGGGACATAAATAAATCAGAAAGAGAGGAATGAGTTTTATTCTCAAACTCATGGTAAAACTACAAAGGCTTCCAAGCATATGAAACAAAACTAGCATGGGGACCAAAATGGAAAGGTCCAGGGTGCTAACTACAATGTCCTATGTTAGGTAGAATCTTATATTGGAGTGATGCAAAATGCAGATAGAGAAGGCTAACACACCGGTATCCAACATGTTTGACCCTATGGAAAATTTGGGTGGGAAAAGGTTTAAATGTACCATAACAAATGGAAAACCTAAACCTAAATGCAAACTTTTGAATGCACTTGACTATAATGAACAATGTGCAAAGCATGATCCCAAAGAAACCAAGAATCTAGCTTAAAATCATGTATTCAAGAAACAACAATATCATGATCATATATAAAAATGTAAAAATAAATATCTAATACAAGTTACTTTGATAGGGGTATATTCAACTTTGATGTCTTCCACAATATTTGTTACCAAGGAAAAGTCCAATAGTGAGGACTTACAAATCCCTGTGGTTAGCTTCCCTTTTTACTTCTATTGACTATTTCAATGTATTTTTCTCAATTTTTTTGAAAACATTAGTGTTATTCATCGATAGGGCTCTATTTGTGGCATTTTTTGTGTTCACTAGCATAGATCAACCCTAAATTCAACGATAAATAATGATGACTGTAGCGCTGAATTCAACTTCTAGTTTTGGTTCTTTTTTTCTTCCTTTGTTGCTCCTGCTTTAAATTCTAGTTTAGAACCCACTTGTAGCTTCCTCATTAGCTTCATGTTTTACGCTCTTTTTAGATTCCTTTTTAACTTCTTGTTTAACTTCCTTATTTGTTCTTATTTTAGCTTCCATGTTAACTTCTAATTTAGCATCATGTTTAGCTTCTAGTTTTGTGTCATATTTAGCTCCCAATTTAACATTGGTTGTGCCTAAATAGTTAAGTTATTGAGGTCTTGGGGGGTTATGGGGATACAGGATTTATGGATTAGGAGTTTTAGCGATTAGGGGCTTTATGGATGAGAGGATTTAGGGATTAGGGTATAAGGGGTTAAGGGTTACGATATTATGGATTAGGGGTTAAGGGATTAAGGGTCAAGGGATAAGAGGTTAAGGGCTTAGGGGTGTTAGAAAAATAGGATCACATAAAAATAAAAATAAACAATATAAAAATATAAAAAACATTACAAGAGAGACACCAAATATAATTGTTAGCCAGTTTTTCTACACAGTCTGAATGTTGCCATATGCCAAACTTTGAATGTTTCACTCACAGGAAAAGCCACAGTAGGATGAATCAAAGGAAGTCACAATAGTAATGAAGAAAATGTTAATGTTACAGCCACAGATGAGAACAATGTCACAGCTCTAAATGTTGCATAGAATACCCGCATATTGAAAAGGATGATTACACAGTTGACTACAACTGAGGATTTTATTATACATTCAAATAAATAAAACATAAGGATGAAAACGATAAAGTGTTACATATATACAGTGATTCACATATATAAAACAGAGTTTTAAATGAATAATTTGATCACACTATACAGAATGGGAAGGATCTGAAACAAAGCGGCCGGAAAGATAGCGATTTTTCATCCGCAACGGCGGAAGCCCACAACACAAGGATCGGTGACAATGGACAAACAAACATATCGGCGAGCGGAGGAGAAACGACTAAACGGCGGAAGGATAGTGATTTTTCATCCGCAATGGCGAAAGGGTAGTGGCTTCTTCATTCGCAACGGCGAAAGCCCATAACACAAGGATCGGCGACAACGCGGCAAACAAAAATATTGGCAAGCGGAAGAATAGTCTCATTTGCAGCCGCAATGTTAGAGAGAAAAGCGAAATGGGAGCCACAATGCCGGAGCTTCAAAACATCGGAAGTCGGAGCGGAACGGGAGCTGCAACGATGGAGGTATAAAGGCTTTCGAGAGCCACAACGGCGGAAGACGGAAAGACCACGGGCTCTGCGGTAGGTCTATTGGCGTCAAAAAATTTATGAGTCGGATGGTTAGCACATTATGCAGCCGCAACGGCGGAAGAAAAAAGACTACGGGCTCCGCGGTAGGTCTATCGGCGTCAAAAATGTTATGAGTCGGATGGTTAGCCATTATGGAGCCGCAACAGTGGAGATTGAAAGAACAAAATGTTCCGACACGAAACCAAATATTCAGCCGACTAAGGCAAATGCATCGGAAAAGAATATTGAGACTGAAGCCGATTATCTTTCTGCAACGGTGGGAGGATAAGCAAATAAACCTCCGATTTAAACATTTAAAACCCCAGTGTGGCATGGCATTGGAAAGAAGTGGAGTGGCATGGCCTTGCAGAGCAGCTAATGACTATTCATGGAATGCAGAGAGTTAGGCAAGCTGAGTATTTGAAGGACTTAAGGGTTTTTCAGTTAAATACTTTGAGAATCTATGGTATTTGTGGAATGTGAATCATTTTGTATAGATCAGCATTCGAGACCTTTTAACTGTTTCTCATTTGCAATTAGATGGAAAATGAAGAGTCCGTAACCGTTTCTGTAATGAACGGAGAGAATGGGAATCGACTGGAATATATATATATATATATATATTGTAGCAAGCAGATGGTGAAGTGTGCTGTTTAGTAAGGTAATTTCGAATATAAGAGATTGAGCACATTGCAGAAAAGGATTAAAGAGCTAGATATGATGATAGTTGCAGAGTATGAAGAGTCCAGATGAGAAAGAATAGAAGAATGATACAGTGACAGTCTCGGTGAGTTCTGTATGTGCTTAGTCTTGATGATAAATAGAGAAAAATGTACAGAGATAGAATTATAACATCTGTTGTGAATATCTGCAATATTGTCTAATTCAGAATCGTAATGTAAATGCTGATTTATAAAGCCTAGACATAGACAGTAAGGGGTTGTAAGGGTTTGATTCATTCTGTAATTCAAAAGAGTTCTCTGGGGTGTTGTAGCATCCTTCTAGTTGTTGCCAGAAAATAGAAACAAGTTGGTGCTTGTATAATTGGAAGTTGGAGCTTCCAGAGGTAGCAGCCTCGTCTGGGTTGAAGCTCAGGAAAAATAAAAGAATTTAAAGAGGAGTTGGAGCTTACCTTTCATTCTTAAGAAGAAGAGTATTTACTGTTTCCTCATGAAAACATTGTGTCTTGTGTTCGTTGATGTGATTGAATGTTGACTGTTATTTAATTTGCTGCTATATGTTGAATGGTTTAAACATATGTCCATAATAAATCTGAAACATCCTTTAAAAAGATGCACTTTGGTATATAACTGATTCACCCCCCCTCTTAGTTTCTTTAATCCATCCAACAATTGGTATCAGAGCAAGGTTGCTTCAAATCAGTTTAACCACTGGAATCTATATCCTAATCAATGGACAAGAAATCAGAATTTACCAAACATGGACTGCCTCTATTTGATGGACATAATTATGCCTCTTGGAGTATAAGAATGAAACTGTTTCTACAGTCTCAAGGAGTTGATGTATGGCAAGCTTGTTTAAATACGTATAATGTTCCAGCAACTATTCCAATAGATCCTATAAGTAGAAGACTCTATGAGAGTAACTCAAAGGCTATGTATGGTATTCTAGGAGGCCTAGCAGCTTCAGAATTTGTTAAAGTAATGAACTGTTCCTCAGCAAAAGAAATTTGGGACAAACTGAAAA
>LPNX010157530.1:813037-825290 GCA_001517045.1 Pseudotsuga menziesii
ATTTGAGATGAAGATCTTATACAAAAGGTTCTTAGATCTCTTCCTGCTAGATTTAATCCTAAGGTTTCTGCATTAGAAGAAAGAGCAGATTTAGATACCTTAGATATGGATACACTTAGTGGAATACTGACTGCATATGAAATGAGAATTTCTGGTGAGACTTCCTCCAGGAAAGAAGCAACATTCAAAGCAGCAAATAAGGAGAATAAGAAGAAAGAAGAAGAAGTGAACCATTCTGAAAAATCAGAAGAAGATGAAGAAGAAGCAAATTTTGTCAAGAGCTTAAGAAAGGGTACAGGTAGGTACAAAGGTAAGCTTCCTTTCAAATGTTTTGGATGTGGTAGAATAGGCCACTTTGCTTCCAAATGTCCATATAGTAAGAAATCTGACAATGAGGAAGAAAGAAGTAAAAATCCAAAGCAATACAAAAATAAATACAAGAAGTATTTCAATAGACGTACTTTCAAAAAGAAGAGTTTATTTACTAAAGAAGAAAGTGATATATCTGATTCTGATGAAAGTGATGATCAGTCAGATGAGAATCTCTTTATGGCTTTGGAAAATCAGAAAGACCACTCTGAAGAGGAAGAATATGGTGAAGTGGATTTGGAAGAAGAATTGGTAAGTGCTCTATGTGATTTAAGAAGAGAAAGAAAAAAATGTAGACATCTTAAGAGAAATGTTAAAGAACTTGAGGATGAGTTGAAAAAATCAAATGATTCATTTGAAAGCACTGAAGCAATGATGATTGAATTAAAACTAAAACTGGAAGAAGCTAGAATCACTGAAGAATCTCTAAAAAAATTAATTATGGTAAAGGATAAAGAGATTGAAATCCTGAAATCAGAAGTTGTCTTATTAAGGAAGAAGGTACAAGAAAGCAACATGAATCACAGTTCATCAATTCTAAATCAGATAATAGAAAGTCAGAGATCTGTGAATGATAAATCTGGACTTGGTTATAAGGCAACAGTGATCAATGATGGTTCTAGTTCAAGTTTGAAAGAAACAGGTGCAGAAAATAAGAATGAGAAAGGAACTGATAAGAATTCAGTGGTTGAGAAACAGGAAGAAAAATCAAGACCAATTGTTCAGAAAAGAACACATGATGGGTATCAGAATAAGTTTAATGGCTATTGTTTCTTTTGTTACAATTATGGACACAAGGCTGCGTTTTGTACTAAATTTTGAAGAAAAATATATGAACATAATGGTTATGAGAAGTCTAGACATGGATATGGAAAAAGATTGGATGTGACAAGTCAAAACAGAAATAACAATACTCATAACAGATTTGATATTTTAAACCATGAAAAAGAATGTTATAAGTGTCAAAATTTTGTTCATATTTCAAGAAATTGCCCTACCAACTTTCAGAAAGTTAGTAAATTCATCTGTACTCATCAACAAACTCAAATCTGGAAAATGAAGACTGAAAATCTGAAGGGTGAAAATTGTAACGTAGCACTGCAAGTTGAACATAAAATCAAATGGATAATAGACAGTGGATGCTCCAAACATATGACAGGAAGTAAACATTTGTTTATCAAACTAGACAAAGGAAAAGAGGGATCTGTCACATTTGGAAATGATCAGACAGCTAGAATAATTGGAAGAGGGACTGTATGTTTAAATAGTAAGAAAAACTTGGCTGAAAATGTCGTGTTGATAGAAGACATGGAACACAACTTGCTGAGTGTTAGTCAAACATGTGATAAGGGACGCTACATGATATTTGATTCAAATGGATGTCAAATCAGAGATGTGAAAACAGATAAACTAATAGGTACATCCACAAGAAGTGCAAGCAATGTCTATACTCTAGATGAGAAAAAGAATGAATGCTGTCTTAGTAATGAGAATGAACGCTGGTTGTGGCACAAGAGACTAGGTCACATCAATTTTGATAATATGATCAATATGAGTAAGAATGAAGTTGTAAGAGATTTACCATCTTGAAAGAATCTCTCAGGTTCAGTGTGCAAGCAAGGCCAACATGGGAAACAAACAAGAGTCAGATTTAAAACAAAAGAATACTCCACAACTAAACCGCTTGAGATAGTGCATACTGATATTTGTGGGCCCATGAGAACAAAAGGGATGAAAGGAGAAAAGTATTTCTTATTGTTTGTGGATGATTACACTAGAATGACTTGGCTTTACTTATTGAAAAAGAAATCTGAAGCTTTTGACTGCTTTCAAACGTTTAAAGAATTTGTTGAAAATGAGTGTGACAAGAAAATAAAGTGCCTGAGATCTGATAATGGAGGAGAGTACGTGTCAAATGAATTTAACAAATTTTGTGATGTGAACGAGATAAAGAGACACTTCTCTGTGACTGAAACACCTCAGCATAATGGGGTAGTAGAAAGGAAAAATAGAACAGTAGTAGAGATAGCTAGAACCATGCTCCATGAAGCAAAGTTGAGTAATGTGCTTTGGCCTCAAGCTATTCACACAACAGTTCACATACTGAATCGATGTCTACTAAGAAATAACTAGTCTGTCATGCTATATCAAATGTGGAAAGGAAGACCAGCCAGCGTTAAACATTTCAGGATTTTTGGCTGTAAGTGTTATATCAAACAAGTAGATCCAGATTTGGGAAAATTAGACTCTAGAACTGATGATGGAGTATTAGTTGGCTACTCCTGTTCTAGAAAAGCATATAAATGTTATAATTTCAGACTAAGAAAGATCGTTGAAGCAATAGATGTAACATTTGATGAATCTGCATTCTTAAAATCAAAGACTAAGCAAAAGGAGTTTGAGACTCATGATATATTTGACAAGCACAGGTCAGATGATGAAGTAGAAGAGGTTAAGGCTGATGACAGTAATAGATCTACATGTGATGATGAACAATGCTTCAATCCTTCAAAAAATGCAATTTCAACAAAATCTCCAAGTAGTCGAATATAAAAAAATCACCCTGAATAATTGATTATTGGGGATATAAACTCAGGTGTTGAGACAAGAAGTAAAAGACAACAACCCATCCTTGAAAAGAAGGTATCAATTCTCTCTCTGACTGAACCAAAAAAACGTGAATGAAGCTATCAAAGATGAACATTGGGTAAATGCTATGAAGGACGAGCTTAGTCAAATCGAAAAGAATCATACCTGGGAACTAGTTCCTAGACCTGCAAACAAAAATGTAATAGGAGCTAAGTGGGTTTTCAGGAATAAACTGGATGATACAGGAAAAGTAACCAGAAATAAAGTAAGACTAGTCTGCAAAGGTTATGCACAGGTAGAAGGGATTGATTACAGTGAAACATTTGCCCCTGTTGCTAGAATGGAAGCAATAAGGTTGATCTTAGCATATGCTAGCTCCAAACAAATTAAAGTATACCAAATGGATGTGAAGTCATCTTTTCTGAATGGTGATCTGGAAGAGGAAGTCTACATGGAGCAGCCAGAAGGATTTCATGTACAGGATGCATCACAGTTTGTTTACAGATTGAGGAAAGCATTATATGGATTAAAGCAAGCACCTAGGGCATGGTACTCCAGATTAGATAACTACTTAATGCAGCAAGGATTCAAGAAAGGTCACACAGATAGTAACATGTACATTAAATAAGAGAATAACAGCCTTATTATTATAGAAGTTTATGTTGATGACATAATTTTTGGGAGTGACGATGATAGACTGAGCACAAAGTTCGCTGAAAGCATGCAGCAGGAATTCGAAATGTCTATGTTAGGAGAAATGAAGTTCTTTCTTGGATTACAAATCAATCAATGTGACAGATTTATCTCTATCTCTCAAACTAAATACATTAATGAAATGTTAAAGAAATTCAAAATGGAGGAGTGTAAGCCAGTTGGTACACCTATGGTCACTGGATGTAAACTCAGTAAAGATGATAACTCTGGAGATGTAGACCAGACTATGTACAGATCCATGATTGGCAGTCTACTCTATGCTACAGCAACTAGGCTAGACATTATGCATGCTGTTTGTCAGGTTAGAAGATTCAAGCTTCACCTAAGAATGGTCACTTGTTGGCTGTAAAGAGGATTTTCAGATACTTAAAAGGAACAACAAATCATGGTTTATGGTATCCAAAAGATAACTCTCTGGACTTATATGCATTTACTGATGCTGACTGGGCTGGATGTGTTGATGACAGGAAAAGTACCAGTGGTGTTGCCTTCTTTCTTGGAGGTTGTTTGGTAAGCTGGTCCAGTAAGAAACAATCATCTGTTTCATTATCTACAGCTGAAGCAGAGTATATAGCAGCAGCATGATGTTGCACCCAGATTCTTTGGATGAAGCAGATGTTGAAGGATATGCACATACAGAATGATGATCCCATTCCCATTTTCTGTGATAATACAAGCGCAATAAGCATTTCAAAGAACCCGGTGATGCATTCAAAGACTAAACACATACCCATCAAATATCATTTTCTGAGAGAGCAGGTGCTGTCCAAAGTTATTAAGCTTGAATATGTCGGAACAAAAGACCAGATTGCTGATATTTTCACTAAGCCTCTTCCCAAATCTCAGTTTGAAATGATTCGAGCTCAGTTGGGGGTTTTTCCTCTTTGAATATTTTCTCATTCACATTACAGGTTCTGATTTCCTGGTGTCAAATGGTTCCAAATTTTGGTTATTTCTGTGTTCTCTTGCTTTCTGAACATATTCAGTACAGATTGGTTTCATTTTTTCAGCTGTTAGTTGTCTCACAGTGACAGGGGGAGACATATTCACAGGGGGAGTTCTCTTTCTATCTTTGCCATGGATGTCAAAAGGGGGAGAAAGCTTTCAAATTTTGTCATCATGTCAAAGGGGGAGTTTGTTAGCCAGTTTTTCTACACAGTCTGAATGTTTCCATATGCCAAACTTTGAATGTTTCACTCACAGGAAAAGCCACAGTAGGATGAATCAAAGGAAGTCACAATAGTAATGAAGCAAATGTTAATGTTACAACCATAAATGAGAACAATGTCACAGCTCTAAATGTTGCACAGAATACCCGTATATTAAAAAGGATGATTACACAGTTCAATACAACAGAGGATTTTATTATACATTCAAATAAATGAAACATAAGGATGAAAACGATCAAGTGTTACATCTATACAGCGATTCACATATATAAAACAGAGTTTTAAATGAATAATTTGATCACACTATACAGAATGGGTAGGATCTGAAACAAAGCGGCCGGAAAGATAGCGATTTTTCATCCGCAACGGCGGAAGGGTAGTGGATTTTTCATCCGCAACGGCGGAAGCCCACAACACAAGGATCGGCGATAATGGACAAACAAACATATTGGCGAGCGGAGGAGAAACGACTAAATGGCGGAAGGATAGTGATTTTTCATCCGCAACGGCGGAAGGGTAGTGGCTTCTTCATCCGCAATGGCGGAAGCCCACAACACAAGGATCGACGACAACGTGGAAAACAAAAATATCGATGAGCGAAAGAATAGTCTCATTTACAGCCGCAACGTTGGAGCGAAAAGTGGAATGGGAGCCGCAATGCCGGAGCTTCAAAACATCGGAAGTCGGAGCGGAACGGGAGCCGCAACGACGGAGGTATAAAGGATTTCGGGAGCTGCAACGGTGGAAGACGAAAATATCACAGGCTCCGCAGTAGGTCTATCGGCGTCGAAAAATTTATGAGTCGAATGGTTAGCACATTATGCAGCCACAACGGTGGAAGACGAAAGACTACGGGCTCCGCGGTAGGCCTATCGACGTCGAAAACGTTATGAATTGGATGGTTAGCCATTATGGAGCCACAACGGCAGATATTGAAAGAACAAAATGTTCCGACATGAAACCAAATATTCAGCCTACTAAGGCAAATGCATCGGAAAAGAATATCGAGATTGAAGCCGATTATCTTTCTGCAACGGTGGGAGGATAAGCAAATAAACCTATAATTTAAACATTTAAAACCCCAGCGTGGCATGGCATTGGCAAGAAGTGGCGTGGCATGGCCTTGCAGACCAGATAATGACTATTCGTGGAATGCAGAGAGTCAAGCAAGCTGAGTATTTGAAGGACTTAAGGGTTTTTCAGTTAAATACTTTGAGAATCTATGGTATTCGTGGAATGTGAATCATTTTGCATAGATCAGCATTCGAGACCTTTTAATTGTTTCTCATTTGCAATTAGATGGAAAATGAAGAGTCCGTAACCGTTTTTGTTATATATATATATTGTAGCAAGCAGATGGTGAAGTGCGCTGTTTAGTAAGGTAATTTTGAATATAAGAGATTGAGCACATTGCAGAAAAGGATTAAAGAGCTAGATATGATGATAGTTGCAGAGTATGAAGAGTCCATATGAGAAAGAATATAAGAATGATACAGTGACAGTCTTGGTGAGTTCTGTATGTGCTTATTCTTGATGATAAATAGAGAAAAATGTACAGAGATAGAATTATAACATCTGTTGTGAATATCTGCAATATTGTCTAATTCAGAATCGTAATGTAAATGCTGATTTATAAAGCCTATACATATACCGTAAGGGGTTGTAAGGGTTTGATTCATTCTGTAATTCAAAAGAGTTCTCTGGGGTGTTGTAGCATCCTTCTGGTTGTTGCCAGAAAATAGAAACAAGTTGGTGCTTGTATAATTGGAAGTTGGAGCTTCCAGAGGTAGCAGCCTCATCTGGGTTGAAGCTCAGGAAAAATAATAGAATGTAAAGAGGAGTTGGAGCTTACCTTTCATTCTTAAGAAGAAGAGTATTTACTGTTTCCTCATGAAAACATTGTGTCTTGTGTTCGTTGATGTGATTGAATGTTGACTGTTATTTAATTTGCTGCTATATGTTGAATGGTTTAAACATATGTCCATAATAAATATGAAACATCCTTTAAAAAGATGCACTTTGGTATATAACTGATTCACCCCCCCCTCTCAGTTACTTTAATCCGTCCAACAATAATGTGGTTCACCCAAGATGGGCTATGTACACACATAAATTGCTAGTCCTTTTATTATATTTTCCAAAACAATGAAGAGATACAACCTGCAACAACCCTGCTGCACTTCCTCTTCACTCTCTCACAACCTCTCTATCATAATCACAGATATGTATTTTATAATACTACAATATAATACACAAAATTATTACAATTCATTCCTTTTATAAATAAAATACCATGGGAAAATACCACGAGATTCCCAAAACCATGGGCCCATAAATCACCCAGTATTGACCAAGTCATGACTATCAAATTACAACATTTTACAAGGAAATTTTCCTAAATTTTTGCTATAGGGGTGCTTCCCCTGAACCCCTACCAGGGGATATCCCAAAATAGTCTCCCCCCCCGTCAGACCCCCATGACGACTATAGTGGGGTGGAAATCCCCCCCACACCCCCCCATCAGGTGCTAATATCCAAACATGACTGGCATAACATCTCTGAATCAGGAAGATCATGCTCCACAACCAACAATCTCCCAATTGGAGACTGATCACAACAACTCCATCATTGTTGCACTTGCTGGATATGCTCTGAACCTTGGACTTGGAATTTTTTTTTCTTCACCTTCATGATTGAAGGCCAATTGAAACCAAGTAGGAACTCAATTTCTCTTTGGTTACTACCTTTGTCAACATGTCTCCATGATTCTAGCTAGTATGTATCTTTTTCAACTTTAACTATTCATCTTCCAAAACATATCTTATGAAATGGTACTTGAGATGTATATGTTTAATATTTGAATGAAAGGTTGATTTCTTTGTAAGATGAATGGCACTCTGGATATTACTGTACAACCTTCTATTCTCCTTCTTCTTACCCAATCCATCCATGAACCTCAGCAACCAAAACATCTCTTTACTTGCCTATGTAGCAGTAATATACTCTTCTTCTGTTGTTGAAAGTGAAACAACCTTTTGCAGTGTCAAAATTCAACTCACTGTTGTTCCACCTATAGTAAAAGCATACCCTTTGGTGCTCCTCATGTTGTCTTTATCCACAATCATATTTGCATCAACATATCCCTGAAGAACAATGTATGAACCTCCAAAACATAATGCATGAGAAGTGGTACCTCTCAAATACATGAGAATCCACTGTACTAACCTCTAATTCTATTTACCTATATTGTTCATATACCTTCTCAAAACTCCCACTACATGTGTAATATCTGGTTTTGTGCACACCATGGCATACATTAAGATGCCAACTGCTGATGAATAGGGAACCTTGGACATGTATTCTATCTCCTCCTGTGTCTTGGGACACATATCCTTACTTAGCTTGAAATGGTTGGAGAAAGGTGTACTAACTGGTTTTTCATTCTTCATTCTAAACCTTTTAAACACCTTTTTTATGTACTCACTCTGAGACAATGTCAATTTGCAATTTTTCCCATCTCTTGTTAATCTCATACCAAGGATTTTACGATGCAGCACCCAAATACTTCAAAACAAATTATTTAGCTAGTTTCCTTTTAAGCACATTTATATCATTCATGTTAGACCCTACAACAATCATGGAATCCACATACAATAACAATATAATATATATTCCATTATCTGGCCTCTTGAAATAAACACAGTGGTCAAAATGACATATACTATAACCCTGTTCTATCATAAACTTATCAAATTTTAAATACCACTTCCTTGGAGCTTGCTTCAATCCATACAATCTCTTCTTCAACCTACAAACCAAATTCTCCTTCCCTCTGACCTCATATGCTTATGGCTTTTGCATAATCCTCTTCCTCCAAATCCCCATGGAGAAAGGTTGTTTTACATCTAACTATTCAAGATGCAAATCTTCACTTCTATTGTCACTAGACTTAAAATAGTCCTAATTGAAGTCATTTTAACAACATGATAAAATATTTCATCAAAATCTTTACCTTTATTTTGTGCAAACCCCTTTACAACAAATCTATCCTTGTATTGATTTTTTCCTCCATAATCTTCCTTCAACTTGTAAACCCATTTATTCTGCAATGCTTTTTCCTATAGGAAACTCAACCAATTCTAAAGTATGGTTTCTTACCAATGAGTCCATCTCCTCATCCATGTGTTTCTCCCACTTCTTTTTAGTTTCCACCTAAATTTCTTCTTCATAACATTCCGGTTCACTAGAACCAGTCATCAATAAATAATACAATGAAGGAGAAAATCGTTCAAGGGGTCTACTTAACCCGATAGATCATTTTACGCTTGTAGGATTTTGAGTTACTTGCTTTTTTTCTTGATTTTCTGGTACCTTTGGAACTTAATTTTATTTTATTTCATTAAGCACAGTGTACTCTATGTTTTCCTTTTCCTTTTTCTTTCATTGCAACTGATCTTTATACATAAAATTTTCATTGAATACCACATCTCTACTCCTAATGATTTTGTGATTTTCATAATCTGGTAAGAGATAACCAAAATCATCAAACCCATATCCAACAAAGGTGCATTTATTGGATTTATCCTCTACATTTGTTCTATTTTCTTTATCAATATGGACAAATGATTCACAACCAAAAGTTCTGAGAAATGAGTAGTTTATATTTTTACCTGTCCATGCCTCCTCTAAAATTCCAGCATCCAAAGTGCTTGAAGGCCCTCTGTTTATTAAATAAACAACGGTATCTACCTCATCATCCAAAAACTGTAAGGGAAACCCTGCATGCAATCTCATAGACCTTGCCCGCTCCATGATCATCGTATTCATCCTTTTTGACACACCGTTTTCTTGTGGTTTTCCTGGGACTATCTTCTCTCTGCAAATCCCATTGTATGAACAATAACTATCTATCTCCTTTCTGCTTTATTCACCTCCATTATTAGATCTGAGACATTTCAACCTTTTTCCTGTCTCATTCTCAACCAAATATTTCCACTTATTAAAAGTAACAAACACATCATATTTCAGTCTATTGCAATAAATCCAAGCTTTTCTACTTGCATCATCAATAAAAGCAACATAATAATGAGAGCCACCAAGAGATTCTACTTGAGCCAATACCCATACATATGTATGCACAAGCTCTACCTTTTCACTCTTCTTCTGTTTCCCAACCCTTATAAATCTAACTATCTTCTATTTTCCATAGACACAATTTTCACATAATTCTAAACTTACCTACTTCAGATATGGAATCAAATTCCTTGAGTGAAGAATCTGCATCCCCTTCTCGCTCACGTGTCCAAGCCTACGAATCCACAACGTTGCACTAGTTTATGTGGAAGCTACATATATAGAATAATTAGTATTATGAGGAAATAAATACAACATACCTATGCTATCTCCTTCTGATATTACCAGTGCTCCTTTAGTGATATTCCACCATGTTTTCCAAACGTAGAGAAACAACCGCTATCTCCCAAATGCCCTGTTGAGATCATATTTCTTTTCATAGCATGAATATGCCTTACATATTTTAGCAGGAATTCATTTCCATTACTTAACTTAATCCATACCTTACCCATTCCAACAATTTTACATGGTTCAACATCCCCCAATCAAACATGTCCAAAATCACCTAGAACATAATCATAAAAGCATTTCCTATGGGGTGTAGCATGAAATGAAACCCCTAAATATACTAACCAGTAATAACTAGTATTATCTAATGTAAGAATCAAAGCATCTTGTAACACATCACCTGCTACATTTTCTTCCTGAGTAGTCTCCTACTGCCCGTCTCCTTTCTTCTTTGGAGCTCTGCTAACTTTCTTCAAATGTCCTTTCTTACCATAAATCCATCACTCCATCTTTCCCATACTAGACTTGGATCTGGCCTTTCTAGACTTGCTCCAATTACCTGGGCTCCTTCCTCTCTCCCTATGTATTCCCCTACTCTCCATGTTCAACATGTTACCTGATATCTCACATGTGATTTTTCTTCACATTTCCTTGCTAAGAATAACACTAACAACATCATCAAATTTAAGAGTGTTTGAACCAAAGACAGAATTACTTACAACCATGACCAATAAATACAACATACCTATGCTATCTCCTTCTGATATTACCAGTGCTCCTTTAGTGATCTTCCACCATGTTTTCCAAACGTAGAGAAACAACCGCTATCTCCCAAATGCCCTGTTGAGATCATATTTCTTTTCATAGCATGAATATTCCTTACATATTTTAGCAGGAATTCATTTCCATTACTTGACTTAATCCATACCTTACCCATTCCAACAATTTTACATGGTTCATCATCCCCCAATCAAACATGTCCAAAATCACCTAGAACATAATCATAAAAGCATTTCCTATGGGGTGTAGCATGAAATGAAACCCCTAAATATACTAACCAGTAATAACTAGTATTATCTAGTGTAAGAATCAAAGCATCTTGTAACACATCACCTGCTACATTTTCTTCCTGAGTAGTCTCCTACTGCCCGTCTCCTTTCTTCTTTGGAGCTCTGCTAACTTTCTTCAAATGTCCTTTCTTACCATAAATCCATCACTCCATCTTTCCCATACTAGACTTGGATATGGCCTTTCTAGACTTGCTCCAATTACCTGGGCTCCTTCCTCTCTCCCTATGTATTCCCCTACTATCCATGTTCAACACGTTACCTGATATCTCACATGTGATTTTTCTTCACATTTCCTTGCTAAGAATAACACTAACAACATCATCAAATTTAAGAGTGTTTGAACCAGAGACAGAATTACTTACAACCATGACCAATCCATTACTTACAACCATGACCAATAAATACAACATACCTATGCTATCTCCTTCTGATATTACCAGTGCTCCTTTAGTGATCTTCCACCATGTTTTCCAAACATAGAGAAACAACCGCTATCTCCCAAATGCCCTGTTGAGATCATATTTCTTTTCATAGCATGAATATGCCTTACATATTTTAGCAGGAATTCATTTCCATTACTTAACTTAATCCATACCTTACCCATTCCAACAATTTTACATGGTTCATCATCCCCCAATCAAACATGTCCAAAATCACCTAGAACATAATCATAAAAGCATTTCCTATGGGGTGTAGCATGAAATGAAACCCCTAAATATACTAACCAGTAATAACTAGTATTATCTAATGTAAGAATCAAAGCATCTTGTAACACATCACCTGCTACATTTTCTTCCTGAGTAGTCTCCTACTGCCTGTCTCCTTTCTTCTTTGGAGCTCTGCTAACTTTCTTCAAATGTCCTTTCTTACCATAAATCCATCACTCCATCTTTCCCATACTAGACTTGGATCTGGCCTTTCTAGACTTGCTCCAATTACCTGGGCTCCTTCCTCTCTCCCTATGTATTCCCCTACTCTCCA
>LPNX010157530.1:825439-924390 GCA_001517045.1 Pseudotsuga menziesii
TCCATTACAATTTTCTAGCAATGAGCATAGGATTATAAGATCCCTAGCCTCATAATCGAATTTCACTTTTACAAAACATAGCTAACTAGTAATCGTATTAAATTCACTTAAATAGCCAACAAAAAATCCACCTTCTGATATCCTCATATTGAATAAATACTTAATTAAAAATACCTTGTTAGAATCCGAGGGTTTTTCATAGATCTTGTCCAATGCACACACCACACCCTCCTTTTACTTTTCTTTTGAAATATTGAAAGCCATAGACAAAGCCATAAACATTTGTATTGTTCACAGTGCCTTTCTTTGAGGAACCTCCCATTCTTCATCCTTCATAGTCGTTGACTATTTTGTTTTTCCGCCCAATGATAGGTATAGATAGTCCTCCATTTTCATCATCCATAATTGGTAGTTTTGGCCATTAAATTTTTTTGAACCCTAAACTTTCCTTTCTTCTGCTGTTTCTCCCACTCGAACAAGGACCCCTTGTTTCCCGCGAGTTTACTAGCCAAATAGACCTTTTTGTCTCTAATACCATGTGTCAAAAAAACAAGATCATAAAGCAATAACAATAAACAATAAACAATATGAAAATATAAAACAAATTGTAAGAGAGACACCAAATATAACATGGTTCACCCAAGATGGGGCTACGTCCGCACATAAATTGCTAGTCCTTTTATTATAACATCCAAAAAAATGAAGGGATACAACCCGCAACAACCCCATTGCACTTCCTCTTCACTCTATCACAATCACAGAGATTGCTTTTACAATAATACAATACAATACATAGCCATATTACAATGCCTTCCTTTTATAAAGGGAATACCATCCGAAATTTTCTCTACGAGGAGTTCCCCCCCGCTAGACCCTCCTAATGACTATAGTAGGGAGGAGATCCCCCCAACACACCCTCGTCAGGTGTTGGGATCCAAACACAACTCACATAACATCTCTAAATTAGGAAGATTAGGATCCACAACCAACATGGGGTTCATAAATTTAATTGTTAATGGCTTAGGGATTATGGGTTAAGTGGTTAATGTTTAAGGGATTAATGGTTAGGGGATGAACAAATTTTTTAATAAAAACTTATTACTATATCCCCTACTTATAAAAAGAGATCTATCCATTCTAATCATATTGATACAATACTTTTATAACAATAAGTATGCAAAGTTACATTGTCAAGCATTTATTTCTAACACTCTTCATTTATTTATGCAGAATATAAATACATTACATAGATGGATAAATGATTCTTCTGACTATATTTATGTATGAAACAAACTCATGATCATGACAACCCATAGTTTTGTGTCTTCACAAACATGTTGATATAAAATCAATGGCAGAAGCATATGAAATTGAAAATCAGAGTTAGGTAGTTTAATGGTTAATGGATTATGGATTATATTGGGTTAAGGGCTTAATGTAATCCACCAACCCTACACAATGAGAAATGAATGTTGCTAACGTTGAGTTTTCTTGAAACTGTGATTGTATGTGTTGAAATTTGGCCACGGGTTAGACTAGACACATGCCTTGAAGGTATGGGAGTGTTTCAAGACTCGTGGATTACTGATGTCACCACCTATTCTTTGACATCATCCATGTTTCCATCAACGCTCATTATTCATGTCTCATTGTCATCATTCATCGTTCCCATTTATTGAATATTTTGAAGAATTATATTGAAATGTCATGGAACTTTCAACATTCCCACCACAATTTACATCCATTGACCCCACACAGTGAGCAATAAATGGGTACAACATTGAAATTTCTTCAGAATGTGCATGCATGCATTGAAACTTTACATGGTTATAATCAATGCATGCCTTGATGGTATGGGAGGATTTTAACACTTAATAAAATTATTTTCATCATCATCATTGCCATGGTTTTCATAATTTCTATCATCATCATGACCCAATTTTTGCATCCATGCCAACAAAGATTCGACTCGACATACTGAACTTTGCAACGAAACCTAATGAATATGTAAATTTCCATGTCTTTTGCTTTTTATTGTGGAATTATTCAAAACGATTAAACCATGATTTTATTAAGTTAAGATATCCCAAAATAATTTTATAGGGTCCAACATGTAAGTGGTTTAATGGTTAATTTCTTTGGGATTATATTGGGTTAAGGGATTAACATCATCCATCGACCCTGTTGATGTAATTGTAACTTCAGAATGTAGTCACTTGTATTTCTTATCTATTGTAACCTGATGTTTATTTTGAGATGTACTTGTGTCATGTCATGCCCCGGTAGAATCCATAATGTAAACAAGTCATGTCAACAAGTCATGTATTTCCTATCGGTAGAATCTATAATGTAAACAAGTCATGTCAAGTCATTGTGGGTAACCCTCCTATTGTCTAAGGGTTAAAGTCCCCACAGTTCCATGGAATTAGGGTTATTATACTCTCCTAGTGAGGTCAGCCCTAGTAGGGTTTTAGTCATGTCGGGAATTAGTATAAATAGAGAGGTGACCTCTCTATTTAACACACATCACATCCACACTCAGTTGTAGCACATAGTTGAGGAAGAGAAAGACACTGGGGCAAGAGGAAAGAGCTTACTGCTATCGGGATATTATCTTATTGTTTTTGCATTTCACTTTGGTGCTGATTCTATCTCTAAGGAATTTGCGGGGTTTACTCCATTTATGGTTTCCCCAAGGAAAAACACTGTGTTCATTGTCTCTTGTGTTTGATTGTTGTGCTTGTTGTTCTCTCAGTTTAACGATCCTAATGTTAAAAATCTAACATGGTATCAGAGCTAACTTGAGAAGAAGGCACTGTGTAGCTGTGGGAACTAGGGCTTCCTACTTTGTGGATCTCTCTCCAGATATTTTCAGAAAAATTAAGGTGGAATAACTCTCCTCCCTAGGGTGCATCTTTCTATCGAAGCATAATTCAATTCTGAGGTTTTTCAGTTTTGGACCCGACACTACTGCCCGAAATTAGGGCTTTTCACAGAAGAGGATTTTTTCAGTGAGCCCAGGTCTTGATTTATCTCCTCCCCAAAATCGAAGTTAGGGATCAAATTCAAAGTATTTGGTTGGATAGAACTCCAGGAAAAACAAAACCCTAATTTGCTCCTGATACAACACTGGAGGATTTCAGCTCCAAATTCAGATCCGACATCTTGACTTGGTAAGATCTAAATCTTTTGTATTTCCATTTGAGGTTCTCAGTTAAGATGTCTCATCATACCATGCTTGATGAAAATCTTGAGGGAGCTGATAACTTCCAAGCTAGGAAGTATAGGATCTCCCTGGTCCTGGAAGAAAATGAGTTGGACTCCTATATCCATGAGGAGGTTCCAGTTCCAGAGGGAGATGAGGCCAAGGCCTTACATAAGAAGAAGTTGGTTATGGAAAAGAGGATAATTGCAGACTCTATCAAGGATCACCTCATTCCACAGGTGTCCTCCCTCAAGACACCTAAAGCCATGTTTGATGCCCTAACCAAATTATTTGAAGGGAAGAACATCAATCAGAAGATGAATCTAAGAAACCAGTTGAAGAATGTCAAGATCCAGAATGAGGAGACCATCCAGTCATACTTCACAAGGGTCTCCCATATCAAAGAACAACTAGAAGCTATAGATGAAGAAGTGGAGAATGCAGAAATTGTGATGACAACATTGAATGGCTTCCCAGGGTCATGGGATTCTTTCATCCAAGGAATCTGTGCTAGAAAGAAGTTGGTCAAGTTTAGTAGACTGTGGGAAGAATGCTCTCAAGAAGAAGCTCAGATAGCTGCTCGAGAAGAAATGATGGGAAGTGAAGATCAAGCTCTCACAGTACACTCCAAGAAAGGAAGAAGGGAAAATCATCATTACCAAGGTAAGCATTCTCATCAGAAAAATAACCTTTTAATAAGGGATCCATCCAGACTCAGATGTTATACATGTGATGAAATAGGACACTTTGCTAAAAACTATCCCAAGAATAAGAATGGATCCAAGAAGAAGAGGAACTCCAAAAGAAGACAAAGATTATATATGTGTGAATGACAAATGATGACAATGAGATGTGCATGATGAACCTTAATGGAAACATGGACAATATTTTATATTATCCGGGGACATCAGACATCCTTGAGTATTGAAGCTCTCCCATACCCTCAAGACATGTGTCTACTCTGACCATGTCAAATTTCAATGCATACCATCACTATATTAATACATCTCAACATTTCCCCCATTCACTTCTCATTGTGCAGGGGCGATGAATGACGTTAATCCCTTAACCCAATATAATCCCAAAGAAATTAACCATTAAACCACTTACATATTGGACCCTATAAAATTATTTTGGGATATCTTAACTTAATAAAATCATGGTTTAATCGTTTTGAATAATTCCACAATCAAAAGTAAAAGACATGGAAATTTACATCTTCATTAGGTTTCGCTGCAAAGTTCGGTATGTCGAGTCGAATCCTTGTTGGCATGGAAGAAAAAATTGGGTCATCATGACGATAGAAATTATGAAAACCATGGTAATGATGATGATGAAAATAATTTTATTAAGTGTTAAAATCCTCCCATACCATCAAGGCATGCACTGAGTATAACCATGTAAAATTTCAATGCATGCATGCACATTTTGAAGAAATTTCAATGTTGTACCCATTTATTTCTCACTGTGTGGGGTCAATGGATGTCATTTTGTTAGATTTTTAACATTAAGCTAGCATAACATTAGGATCTTTAAACTGAGATAACAACAAGCACAACAATCAAACACAAGAGATAATGAACACAGTGTTTTTCCTCGGGGAAACCATAAATGGAGAATGCTAGCACTCAGAATGTACCCAGGTTGTAAAAGGTATACTCCAAGGTAACAGCAAAACCACTTTAGGAAGAAACTGGTATTTTCTTCCAGAGAGGGATCTCTCAATAAAGATTTAACAAGACCAGATTTAAAATAACATTCACAGATTTATATATTGGCTGAAACAATCACATAACCATTGGGCATGGAGTCATATACAATACAAAGATACCACAAAGACATATACATGATATTCGTCAAAGGTAAGGTAATCATATCATCACAGTCATTCAAATTGATTCTGGTGGAACAGAAGAGATGAAGAAACAACCCATTAATACAGAGCATCAACAAGGATGAATTCTATATCAAGTTTAGCAGAAAAATTCATATAATATCTGAAATGATAACCAGAGCATAAACACATGAATTCTGATCATCTAACGCTATATTCCAGATACGAGGAAGAAACAAAATGGAGTGTTACACAAGGGAAATACAATCACATAAAGAGGAAGCACAGACTGTAATATCAACAACACATGAATCTTTGACAAAACTTTCATGCATTCACTTTGTCATTCCAAAAACAGATATGTTCTCCAAAATTTATTCCTGACCCGATGGGTTCCAACCCCCATCTCATAAAAAGATACAAATTTATAGATTAAACAATAAGTCGGCCCCCAGCAGATCAATAACAGAATGATCGTCGTAAATTAGAGTTTGTAACTGAATTCCTACACCACTAGGAAGTTGTTACAACTCCATTCCTAACAGATCACAAAGTACAAATCAACTGGATAACAAACTTTCGCCCAATAGTTCCACATCTCTGCCCCAACAGCTCCACGTCTTTGCCCCAACGGCTCCACGTATTCCCCATCAGCTCCATGTCTTTGCCCCATCAGCCATTCCGTACCTGACACCTGTTCTTAGGGGGGAAGAATATACTTTGTTTTCCCAAACCACTCTACGGCTTTCCACTACTCCGAACTTGGGGTGTCACACTCTATCATCTCTCGAATTGCTACCTCGAGCTCCATAAATGCTTCATAAGATTTCTTGGGTGATCTGGCTTTGATGATTGCAAACTTCTGCAGGATTTCGAAGTCTTCCGTCAACATGTTCACAATGGTTTGTCCTGTCAGGATCTTCTCCAAGTTATCAAATTTTGAGTGGTCCATGCGAGCTCGGACAAGCAGGTGATGATAATGTTCCAGCGGGAGCATTCGACCTTCTTTGTCCCAGAAAGACGGCAAGCCATCTTCGAACAGCTCTCTAAATTCTTGTTTGAACTTATTGACTTGCACAAGCAATTCTTCTGACTTGTCTTGGATAGTCTTCATTAACTGGTGTTTGTGGATAATCTTCTTCGTCCACAGCACTATTGATATTCTATCCTTTATGCCCATGTTGTGCAATTTCTGGTACGACAGTGAATTCAGAAAATTTAATGTGTTCTGAGCTGTAGTGAGGGGCCTTTTTGCCATGTGTTCATTCACCAGTTTCAGTTTTTGTCGAGCCGAATCTGTCAGTATACTCAAATCATCAATAAAATTCAAGTAGTGTCAGAACTTGGTAATCTCTATAGTCAGGGTATCCCAAATGATATGTTTCGCCCCCTGAAGAGGGCCTTTCCCGATGCATTTTTATTTTAGCTCATTGAGCTTTTTCTGTAATTGATTCCTGTCTTGCAAGATCTGTTTTTTGCTTTCATTAACTTTAACCAGTTCAGCTTTCATCTTCTCATTTTCTACTTTCAAATCTTTGATTGCTTCTTCCTTCAAACTCACCTGTGACATTGGTACTAACAAATCATCAGTAGAGAAATCATCTAAAGGCTTCTGGATATTTACAATAGACAAGTCCTCACCGGTGGGAGTTTGGCTCATCAACTCTTCCATAATCTCCTTCTCTTCATTCTGATATTTTTTCATCAAGGAGATTTGGGCTAACAACTCCTCCCTTTCGGCTTCCCACTTCTCTTTTTCCTCCTGTAACTCTTCGGCTCTTCCTTTGTATTCCATCATCTCCTGATGGAATTTATCCTTTTCTTCCTGGAGGGATAGCAATTCAGATGACTGAACATGTTCAGTGCCTGGGATTTTCAGTTTCTTCTTCAAGACCTGGAGGGCATTATCCTTTTCCTCTAACAACCTCTTAACTGCCTGTGTACTGTCTGAACTAGCAATGTCTGTCTGCAGCTTCTTAATCTGAACAACATTTGCTTTATTTTCTACTTTCTCATGTTTCAACTGGATTTCCAATTTATCTATCAAGACTTGCAATTTATTGATCTTCATCATGGCTTGAAGCAAGTCTGAGTAGATGATATCGCTTGTCTATTTGTGGAGTTGAATTTTGTCCGGAGTGTTGATTTTGTCTAACCGGATTTCTATTTCAGACATTCTCTTGTCACTCACCATAGCCATTCTAAAAGTATTCCTCTCAGCATCTCTAGCAGAGACCAGAGAGGTTTTCGAACTGCACAGACTTCTAACCTTCGGGAGTAAATTTCTCATTTCCTCCATAGACTGCTTCCTCTTTTCCATGTAACTGGATTTTAAGTCTTCCTTAGACTTAAACACGTGGCATGATTCCGAGCTGTCTACATCACCTTCCGGATTATTAAAAGAAACTTGGATTATCTGCACCGCTTTCAGGGGAACTAGGGCACCTCTTTTGGAACTATCAGAAACCTCCTTATCTACAATTTCATCACTTTGGAGTAGCTTTGCCCTTTTATGCGGCCCTTCCTCGTCCACGTCCATACTCTCTGTTTCAGACAAACTCCTCTTGACTACCATACCAGCACCTTCTGTTATTTGGGTCGCTGTGATAGGTGTAGCATGTGTCTCTTCATCAGAATCTGACCTGTCAGTATACTGCAGCAAATTGGCCCTTTCAGCCAGCCTCTCAATAGCCTAATGCTCAAATGGTTTATTCCTGTTTTCCTGTTTTCTCAATGAGATCACCTGGTGGGGGTCTTAGTTCATATTTACATCTTTTATGAAATCCATATTCTCCATCAACCTTTCTATAAATGCCAGGGCACCTTTACCTTTAAAAATGAAAGGGTTGACCTTAAATGGAAATTTAATATTCAAAGATTTTTTGAAAGCACCAAAGTGCTCCTCCTCAGACAACAATCTCTACCTCACGAACTCCAGCACGAAAATCCTTGGGGTCAAGAAGGATGGTAGCCTATAAGGCTGACCAGTAAAGCCATATATCCTTAACACTATGTAACCTCTATACAGGAACCAGTTCCCCACCCGATCTTTGGGTGACGACTGCATTAGACATCTCATTTTGTCCAGGACACAGGGCAGGTCCTCATCAAATAACATCCTGTATATTTCGGACATGATCGAATTGGCAAATTCGACCATGTTGATTTGCTTGGGCAAATCAGAATAATATAGAGCACTTAAGAAATTTAATTCAGTAACATTAGAACATAATAACATGTTAAGCATGTGTGTTTGAAATCTAAAAAACTGGACCTTGGGAAATTCAGTCAACTGGAGGTGGATCGCTTCGGCAAGGTACTCATCTAAATTGAGCACGGGGACTGACTGGGACTCGGGACTTAGAGAATTTATTTTTAACAAGAAAACAAGGATAACATCACCTATCTGACAATCGTCATCTAGACCTAACACTTGACAGACTAAAGACATTACCAGTTGCACCTCAATTCTAAAAATGTGCAAGGGGTAAGGCAAGAAAAAACCTTCGATGGACTGACCTTCCTTCAGGATACTTGACAGGAATCGAGAGCGACTTTCACTTTCACAATTTTTGAAAAACTCGGCAAGGACAGATTCATTTACAGACTCATGATTTATAGGGTAGCTTTCAAGCAGACTAAGGTTTTCTCTGACGACCGAAGCATCAATTTTACACAATATTTTCGATGCGGACCGACTCACAATGATCCTCTGAGAGGGAGAATAGTTCACCGCGCACCATTCAGCAAATTCAGGGAAGTGTAGGGTTTTCTCAAGGGTGAAATGGTACAAAAAATACTTGCATACATTCAGAACGTCATTCCCCTGTGAAAAATAAGACCACAATTTCTCTTTGCTGCCGGACACGCTCCCTGTGGATAGGAAGGGGTCGCAGACGCCCCTGTGTTTGTCAACCAAAACTTCCTCTGTGTCATCCGGGACCCGACCAGATACACGAACCTTGCTCTATTGTTACATTTCTTAATTTATAATGATAATTGGGTGAAGGAGTTACAGGATTAAATTCCTACCTGGCTCACTGTGGAGGCGCGTGTTCGGAACGTGCCTAGTAATGACAACTGGAAGCTCCCAAATCGCCAGGTCCTTTTCGCCGGGTCCTGAGCAAATAAAATAATCATTGGCGAGGTCAACCCTGCCTTTATAGGACCACCCAATTCGCCACGTGGATAGCATTAACTTCCGCAACCACCACTTATCTCTAACTGCTGTGCACTTCTATTTTCCGGTTTCATCCACGACTGTAGATCTGGCTTCTCTTTAATTTATGGCCTTTGGATCGTGTGCCACATATCCCGTTCCGCTCGGTGCCTTGGTATTAACCAACGTGCAACTTCGTGCCCCAGAAATGCTCACAACCGTTGCTGTGCCGTACCTTCCATTTTTCACTGTTGGATCAAACGCCACGTCCCACATTCCGCTGGGCTTTCTGGCTTTAACCCTCGTGCAGCTTAAATCTCCAGAATCATCCACCGCCCTTGATCTAATATACCTTTATTGGTGAGCCGTTGGATCACTTTCCGCCTATCAAATTCCGCTGGGCTCCTTCCCTTTATCCAACGTGCAAGTTTGTGCTCCGGAACCTTTTTCAGCCGTTGATGTGATTGCCCGACATTCATCAGCCGTCAGATCTGTCGTTGTCTACCCAATTCCGCTGGGAGTCTAGGACTTATCTCTCGTGCAATTTCACTCCCCGGAACTTATAATAACCGTTGATCTATCCCGCTTTGATTTCCATCCGTCAAATGTGTCAACGGATAACAAATTACGCTGGGCCTTTTGGGCTTATCCGCCGTGCATTTTTCACTTCCGGAATCACTCTCATCCCTTGATATGATCCGACCTCACCTCTCCGCCATCGGATTGAGAGAAGGATACACGATTCCACCAGACTCCATTTTCTTAACCAACTCGCGCCTTCACAAGGCAGATTTGATGTGAACCGTGGATCTGCCCAGGACCACTTTATAACCTTTGATCTGTGCAGCTAGTTAAAGGCCGGAACCTGTCTTATCTTCCTTGCATGTTGCGAAGGGCGGGGGAAATACCAACCATTGATTTTCTTCCCTCCATCATCGCGGCCTGGGTTCTTTGGCAAATTGATCGAAACTTTGACTATCATTCCACCCTTGCACTATATCTTTTAACCAAAGTATTTAAACAACATTACCTTATCCCCACTATGGTATTAGTTCTCCCTTTGTCAAATATAGGTGTTAACAGCTGGCTCCATCTGGGGATGATATCCTCCCTACGAGGTATCAAAGAAATCATAGACCAGGTGCCTGTCTTTGATTTCACATGCTTACTCCAAAAACCCTTCTTTTGTCTTTTGTAAATATATCACTTTTAGATATTTTTAGAAAATGAATGGTAAGCCTCTTGGATCTTAGGGATTTCACTGCGAGCTTCAAATACATTCGGATTACCATTGCTATTTATTTGTAAAAAGAAACAAATATATACAATTCTATGATACAAACTTTACCTTCCCCCTCAGGACAGGTAATGCTTCAGATATCTTCCATTTACAGGGTTACTTTCTGGAAGAACCCCGTTTGTGTATTCCAGCAAGAATGCATTCTGTCCTCTGTACCCAGCAACAACATAAGGTCCGACCCACATAGGGTCGAACTTTCCATGCTTGTCTTCATTAGGAGCATCCCACTTCCAAACCAGGCCATCAATCTGAAACTGCTCTTCCTTGATCCTTCTGTCAAAAGTATTCTTCATCTTCTCTTGATGAGACTGCACTTTGTCATAAGCTTTACTTCTTCGTTCTTCAAGCTCGATGATCTGATTTATCCTTCGCTGTATGTGATTTGGTTCTTCTTGCTGATCCTAGAAATACCTCATAACTGGTACTCCTAATGATGGTGGAAAAATCACTTCAGCCCCGTACACCAGTTGGAAAGGAGACATGCCGATGGCTCTTTTAGTACTAATCCTGTCAGCCCATAGAGCATATTTCAGTTTGGTGTGCCAGGACCTCTTATTATCTTCAAGCAGGTTTTTGATAATCCTCACCAGGATTTTATTTGAAGACTCAGCTAATCCATTTCCTTGAGGGTAATATGCAGTTGAGTGATTGAGGCTTATATGATACTTATGACAAAAGTTAATCATCTTCCTGGATTTGAAAGCAGCTGCGTTGTCTGTTACTATCCTTTTTGGACACCCGAACCGGGCCAATATATTTTCTTCAAGAAACTCCATGATCACATTCTCAGTGGCCCTCCTGGTAGGAATTGCTTCTATCCATTTAGTGAAATAGTCTGTAGCTATCAAGATCCACCTATGCTGACCTGATGAGTTGGGGTTTATTTCACCAATAAAATCCAAACCCCATTGCTGGAAAGGAGCCTCAACTGTGATTGGATCCAGAGGGAGAGACAGTACCTTTCTCTTACTGTCGAAAATTTGGCATTGATGACATTTGCTAGTTTCTTTATATACATCAGAGAATAACGTAGGCCAATAGTAACCAGCTCTTAGGATTTTGTTTGCAGTCACCTTCCAAGAATGATGTCCCCCGCAGTCTCCTTTGTGAAATTCTATGGTAACTTGCTGGGCTTCATCCTTCAATAGACAATTTAGTAGAACTCTTCCAGGATCATTCCAATAAAGATACTTATTTATGATACCGAATTTAGCATATTTCAACTTTACAGACCTTGCTCTCGATTTACGTAATCCTTCTGGTGCTTGCAAATTTCGGAGGACATATACAATACCAGAGTACCATGGAGAGGCCACAAATTCAGGCATCACCTCGATCTCTGAGTCCAACTGATCAGCTTGGTGAGTCAAAAAATTGATCTGTAAAGATTCACAATTTGAGTTTGTCATCATCTTTGTTAACCCTTGTCCTTTGACCAGTTTCGTGGGTTTTATTTCTATATCATACTCCAACAATGTAGCTATCCATCTCGCCCTCCTGCCTTTGGGGTCTGGCTGAGTCAAAATTGCTTTTACTGCAGCAGTTGAAACATGTGCAATTACATGGGAATGCAAAACATATATTCTGAAATCCTTTAATGCTTTAATCAGAGCATAGGCCTGCTTTTCCATGATATCATATTTCAATTCCCCATCCCGTAGCATTTTACTGAAAAAGGCTATGGGTTGTTCCAAATTTTCATCATTTTTCTGCAATAATACTGCTGCTATAGTATGTTTTGAAGCATATGAGAATACTGAAAAATCTTTGGCAAAATCTGGACTTATCAAAACAGGAGCTTCTGAAATTGCTTTCTTGATTTCCCGAAAGGACTCCTTAGCTTCTGCATTCCATTTTATTTCGTGACCTTTCTTCAACATATTGGTAATATTCATCAGAATCTTTGCGAAGCTGGGTACAAATCTCCTTAAAAAATTTACCTGTCCCAGAAATGATTGTATCTCCTTCTTGCTTCTGGGTTCTCCTACCTTCAAAATTGCACTCACCCTTTTAGGATCAATCTTTATGCCCTCTTTGGATATTATATGGCCTAGCATCTTTCCTTCATCTAGTGCAAAATTAGACTTCTTAGGGTTCAAAGATATGCCATACTTCCTACACTTCACGAAGACCTTCTCCAGATGATGGAGATGCTCTCTATCAGACTTTGAGTAGACAGTGATATCATCCATATAAATCACCACGAAACTTCCAATTTCTCCTGCAAAGGCAATGTCCATGGCTCACTGAAAAGTGGTTCCTGCATTCATCAAACCAAAAGGCATCTTCGCATACATGAAAGTGCCCCATGGTGTAGTGAAGGCAGTTTTCTCCTGATCTTCTGGCAGCACTTTGATCTGATTATAACCGGAAAAACCATCCAGCATCGAAATCCTTTCAGCTCCCACCACTTGCTGTAGTATATGATCCATCTTGGGTAGAGGATAGTTGTCTTTCATGGAGACCTTATTCAAATTGTGGAAATCTATGCACAGTCTTATCTCTCCATTCTTCTTTCTGACAGGGACCAAATTTGCAAGCCATCTAGAAAATCTGAGTGTTACAATGATCTTAGCATCAAATAGCTTCTTTACTTCCTTCTCAATGATAGGGAGCAGCTTAGGATTGATCCTCCTGAGTTTTTGCTTAAAAGGCTTTTCTCCAGGATTTATAGGAATAGTATGCTGTATGATAGATGTATCATATTCTTTGAGATCTTCATAACTCCAAGCAAACACATCTGTATATCTTTTCATCAACTTTACATACTCCTCTTTCTCCTTTTCCGGCAGCTTCTTGGACAATTTTATGATTTTAGGATTTTCCTCAGTGCCAATATTTTTGTCTTCAACGGCATCACCAACAGGTTTCACTTTGGGGTTCTTGGCAACATCATTTTGATCAAAGAGTCTTTCTAAAGGGATCAAGCCTCTTGGTATGAAATTATTTTTTAGTTGGATGATATCCTTACCTCCCAAGGTCTTCTTTAACCTCTCAGTATCTTCTTCTGATTCAATTTCTTCGTCATCTCTAGGGGTCCCATCATTATCATTTTCATTTTCAAAATGAGTATTCACAAACTCTCCTGACAACTCTAGAAATCTTTGGATCTGCATATCATCTTCGAACACCTGCCAGTACTTGTAATTGTCAGGGATAGAAGGCTTGTTCAAAATCTCTACCTAATATTCCTTTTGACTAGTCATTGGGGTCTCAAATTTCCAGGCAGATACTGCCAAAGAATCGGCCACTAAATTGTCAACCCTGGGAACAACCTGGATTGTATGCTCTGTGAAAAAATTACCAAGCATATCCCATACTTCATTTCTGTAAGCCCTCATTCGAGGATGCTTGGTTTGATAACTCTCATTTACCTGGTTTATCACCAACTCAGAATCTCCCAAGATCCCGACCCTTTGAGCCCCCAGATCTTTTAAAGCATGTAACCCCAATAACAGGGCCTCATATTCTGCTACGTTATTTGTGCATTCAAAAAGCAATTTATATGACAAAGCTTTGAAATCATGGATAGGAGAAATGATATAGACACCGGCCCCAGCACCAACCTTTACAATAGATCCATCAAAGTACATGATCCATTGGCCTTCTTTTTTCTGCTTTGCTTCCAAAGCTTCCTGCTCCAAAACTTCTTTTTTCTCATTTGCCTCAGACTTCTCTTGCAATGTCTTTTCTACCTCATGTGGGACAACCTCATTAAAGAAGATGGAAGACCCCAAATTAGTATCAACAGCATATATGTGATGGACTTCAGGTTTATCTTGACTGCTAACCACATAGGGAGTTCTTTTTTCACTATATAACCTTCTGCTACCATCTGGGACAGGAATCGTTGCATATGACATGTCCATCTATAAACTACCTTTCAGCTTGGAGGTCCAAGATCTTGACAGCAATACCCCAAATTTTGGTGGAACATCTGCTACCACCACATCCATAACTATAGTTTTAGATGGCAATTTATTTAGGGTCACCACCATGTCTTTAATTAAACCAAGGAATTTTACTCACTTATAATCAAATGAGTATAAATCCTTATATGGTCTAGTCACTTCTAACCCCAGACTTTCCACAACTCCTTTAGGCATGAGATTGTGTGATGCCCCTGAATCCAACATAGCATTGTGGATCACTTTGTCATGCACATTCAGACTTAAATAGAAAGGAGGAACTTCTTCATCTTCTAAATTTTCAACTTTTGGTCCAAATGAAATAGCAGGGTTATCATCATTCAATTCTAAAATGTCTGACTGCCATTATCCTTGGTTTTTTATCATTTTAGTGATAGTATCTCTGTATTCAGTGTTTCTCAGTAGCTCATTAAATGGAACAGAGATCTTTAGTTTTGAAAGCTCATTTTGTAGGTTAAAACCAGCACCAATCTTTTCCACATCAATCAGAGTCGCCTTATTTATTATTTTATCTCTTTGTACCTCATTTTCAATCTCTTTACTCACAGAGGGTTCCTTTGTAGTTCTTTCCCCTTTTCTCCATTCAAAGAACTAGAGGAAGGCTGATTTGGGTTTGCCTTCCCCTTATTTATGGGGACATCCCTATTCCTCAGTCTCATTTTCCTTTGCACATCATCCATTGCATGCAAATAACCTCTCTGATATAGCTCATTTTCAAATTCTTCATTTGGACCTTCCTGCACAAACATATTATGTTCTTCTTCAGTAAGATATATTTCTGAATCTTGTTCCCCAAACAGATGAATCTCATTCTCAGGTGGGTCTTCTTCATCCCCAACATAATTTTCAAGGAAAGGCGGACGGATAGGCTGTTCTTCTTGGTTCCTTCGATTTCTCTGCCTGTTCTGGGGAGGGACAGGGGGATTGGGTCTCCTGAAATTTGGATTCCTGATTTGGGGATCCCCCTGCTCCCTGTTGAAGGGCCTAGCATCCATGGTTAACTTATCCATCAAATTTTCCATGGTCTCAACATTGTCTCAAATTTAACATCAGTGGAAGAAGATGAAGTAGAAGGCCCATTGTCTTCTTTTCTCCTCCTGTCCATGTCTCTATGTTTTATCTTCCCACTAGCCATCATGTTAGCCTCCACCTCTAGGGCATCAGTAAACATGGCAGCAAGAGTTTCCGATCTCCTTTCTCGTAATGAAAATGAAAAATCATTATCAAAAGCTCCAGCATAATGCAGTTGGGCAGCTGCGGGGGAAGGTTTTATATCTTCAGGAATAGAGTTGTAAGCCCTCATGAATCTGCTTTAAAATTCGTGAACAGACTCAAAACCCCCCTTCTTAAGACTATTGTACTGAGATAAAAGCTGCAAAGGGTTCTGTTTATCGTCCCACCTGTCCAGAAAGGCGTTTTGAAAGGCCTGCAAATTTGCTATAGATCCATTGGGCAAGTCCTTAAACCACTTCTTTGCTTCTCCTGACAAACTTTGGGCAAATAACCGCAATTTGACATCAGGATAGTCAACTTCTTCCAAGTCAATGAAATCTTCAAACTTGGCAACATGCTGTTTTGCGGTTATATCACCTTCCCCATCAAACAAAGAAATCCTCTGAGAATAATTTTGGGGAAGATCATGTAATACAGCTGGCAAACGCAAGGGAGCAAACCTAGCAGCCATTGGTCTGGGTGGGTTTACAGGAACTGCAGTACTTTGAGAATGCTCGGGGGCTGTTGTTTCAGCTTTAGAGGCTAGTTGCAAATCCTTCCAGAGGGAATCTAACAGATAGGATTCTAACCTACTAGGATTGGACTCAGTAATTTTGAGGTTGGGTTCAGACCTAGCTCTCCACCCACAAGGAATGAACTCAGTATTTTGTAGGTCGGGTTCAGATCTAGTTCTCAACAGGGTCTGCGCAGTATTGACTCCCCATGCTGGATTAATATGAGGATCTGGTGATGATGATGGGCCGAACAAAGGAAAATCTAACTTCTCTTTATTTTTTCCCTTAAACAACTTTTCTGGATCCTCAAAACTCCTCAGGATTTCGGTATCAGAGTTACCTTGTGTATGTCTTCTTGAAGCCAGAATGTCGTCCTTGAATTCTGAAACAATTTCACAATGAAGTCGCCAGGGCAAATACACAACCTTCTTTTCTTTTTGAAACTCCTGTTTGCCCACAGAAATCTCTCTTAATATTTGTCGTTCTCCCAGGGCGGATAAGCACTTTCATCCCCGGCAACGGCGCCAGTTTGTTAGCACTCAGAATGTACCCAGGTTGTAAAAGGTATACTCTAAGGTAACAACAAAACCACTTTAGGAAGAAACTGGTATTTTCTTCCAGAGAGGGATCTCTCAATAAAGATTTAACAAGACCAGATTTAAAATAACATTCACAGATTTATATATTGGCTGAAACAATCACATAACCATTGGGCATGGAGTCATATACAATACAAAGATACCACAAAGACATATACATGATATTCGTCAAAGGCAAGGTAATCATATCATCACAGTCATTCAAATTGATTCTGGTGGAACAGAAGAGATGAAGAAACAACCCATTAATAAAGAGCATCAACAAGGATGAATTCTATATCAACTTTAGCAGAAAAATTCATATAATATCTGAAATGATAACCAGAGCATAAACACATGAATTCTGATCATCTAACGCTATATTCCAGATACGAGGAAGAAACAAAATGGAGTGTTACACAAGGCAAATACAATCACATAAAGAGGAAGCACAGACTGTAATATCAACAACACATGAATCTTTGACAAAACTTTCATGCATTCACTTTGTCATTCCAAAAACAGATATGTTCTCCAAAATTTATTCCTGACCCGATGGGTTCCAACCCCCATCTCATAAAAAGATACAAATTTATAGATTAAACAATAAGTCGGCCCCCAGCAGATCAATAACAGAATGATCGTCGTAAATTAGAGTTTGTAACTGAATTCCTACACCACTAGGAAGTTGTTACAACTCCATTCCTAACAGATCACAAAGTACAAATCAACTGGATAACAAACTTTCGCCCAATAGTTCCACGTCTCTGCCCCAACAGCTCCATGTCTTTGCCCCAATGGCTCCACGTCTTTGCCCCATCAGCTCCATGTCTTTTTCCCATCAGCCATTCCGTACCTGAAACCTATTCTTAGGGGGGAAGAATATACTTTGTTTTCCCAAACCGCTCTATGGCTTTCCACTGCTCCGAACTTGGGGTGTCACACTCCATCATCTCCCGAATTGCTACCTCGAGCTCCATAAATGCTTCATAAGATTTCTTGGGCGATCTGGCTCTGATGATTGTCAACTTCTGCAGGATTTCGAAGTCTTCCATCAACATGTTCACAATGGTTTGTCCTGTCAGGCTCTTCTCCAAGTTATCAAATTTTGAGTGGTCAATGTGAGCCCAGACAAGCAGGTGATGATAATGTTTCGGCGGGAGTATTCGACCTTCTTCGTCCCAGAAAGACGGCAAGCCATCTTCGAACAACTCTCTAAATTCTTGTTTGAACTTATTGACTTGCACAAGCAATTCTTCTGACTTGTCTTGGACAGTATTCATTAACTGGTGTTTGTGGATAATCTTCTTCACCCACAGCACTATTGAGATTCTATCCTTTATGCCCATGTCATGCAATTTCTGGTACGACAGTGAATTCAGAAAATTTAATGTGTTTTGAGCTGTAGTGAGGGGCCTTTTTGCCATGTGTTCATTCACCAGTTTCAGTTTTTGTCGAGCCGAATCTGTCAGTATACTCAAATCATCAATAAAATTCAAGTAGTGTCGGAACTTGGTAATCTCTATAGTCAGGGTATCCCAAATGATATGTTTCTCCCCCTGAAGAGGGCCTTTCCCGATGCATTTTTCTTTCAGCTCATCGAGCTTTTTCTGTAATTGATTCCTGTCTTGCAAGATCTGTTTTTTGCTTTCATTAACTTTAACCAGTTCATCTTTCATCTTCTCATTTTCTGCTTTCAAATATTTGATTGCTTCTTCCTTCAAACTCACCTGTGACATTGGTACTAACAAATCATCAGTAGAGAAATCATCTAAAGGCTTCTGGATATTTACAATAGACAAGTCCTCACCGGTGGGAGTTTGGCTCATCAACTCTTCCATAATCTCCTTCTCTTCATTCTGATCTTTTTTCATCAAGGAGATTTGGGCTAACAGCTCCTCCCTTTCGGCTTCCCACTTCTCTTTTTCCTCCTGTAACTCTCCGGCTCTTCCTTTGTATTCCATCATCTCCTGATGGACTTTATCCTTTTCTTCCTGGAGGGCTAGAAATTCAGATGACTGAACATGTTCAGTGCCTGGGATTTTCAGTTTCTTCTTCAGGACCTGGAGGGCATTATCCTTTTCCTCTAACAACCTCTTAACTGCCTGTGTACTGTCTGAACTAGAAATGTCTGTTTGTAGCTTCTTAATCTGAACAACATTTGCTTTATTTTCTACTTTCTCATGTTTCAACTGGATTTTCAATTTATCTATCAAGACTTGCAATTTATTGATCTTCATCATGGCTTGAAGCAAGTCTGAGTAGATGATATCGCTTGTCTGTTTGTGGAGTTGAATTTTGTCCGGAGTGCTGATTTTGTCTAACCGGATTTCTATTTCAGACATTCTCTTGTCACTCACCATAGCCATTCTAAAAGTATTCCTCTCAGCATCTCTAGCAGAGACCAGAGAGGTTTTCGAACTGCACATACTTCTAACCTTCGGGAGCAAATTTGTCGTTTCGTCCATAGACTGCTTCCTCTTTTCCATGTAACTGGCTTTTAAGTCTTCCTTAGACTTAAACACGTGGCATGATTCCGAGCTGTCTACATCACCTTCCGGATTCTTAAAATAAACTTGTCTTATCTGCACCGCTTTCAGGGGAACTAGGGCACCTCTTTTGGAACTATCAGAAACCTCCTTATCTACAATTTCATCACTTTGGAGCAGCTTTTCCCTTTTATGCGGCCCTTCCTCGTCCACGTCCATACTCTCTGTTTCAGACAAACTCCTCTTGACTACCATACCAGCACCTTCTGTTATTTGGGTCGCTGTGACAGGTGTAGCATGTGTCTCTTCATCAGAATCTAACCTGTCATTATACTGCAACAAATTGGCCCTTTCAGCCAGCCCCTCAATAGCCTGATGCTCAAATGGTTTATTCCTGTTTTCTTGTTTTCTTAATGAGATCACCTGGTGGGGGTCATAGTTCATATTTACATCTTTTATGAAATCCATATTCTCCATCAACCTTTCTATAAATGACAGGGCACCTTTACCTTTAAAAATGAAAGGGCTGACCTTAAATGGAAATTTAATATTCAAAGATTTTTTGAAAGCACCAAAGTGCTCCTCCTTAGACAACAATCTCTGCCTCACGAACTCCAGCGCAAAAATCCTTGTGGTCAAGAAGGATGGTAGCCTATAAGGTTGACCAGTAAAGCCATATATCCTTAACACTGTGTAACCTCTGTACAGGAACCAGTCCCCCACCCGATCTTTGGGTGACGACTGCATTAGACATCTCATTTCGTCCAGGACACGGGGTAGGTCCTCATCAAATAACATCCTGTATATTTCGGACATGATCGAATTGGCAAATTCGACCATGTTGATTTGCTTGGGAAAATCAGAAGAAGATAGAGCACTTAAGAACTTTGATTCAATAACATTAGAACATAATAACATGTTAAGCAGGTGTGTTTGAAATCTAAAAAACTGGACCTTGGGAAATTCAGTCAACTGGAGGTGGATCGCTTCGGCAAGGTACTCATCTAAATTAAGCATGGGGACTGACTGGGACTCGGGACTTAGAGAATTTATTTTTAACAAGAAACCAAGGATAACATCACCTATCTGACAATCGTCATCTAGACCTAACACTTGACAGACCAAAGACATTACCAGTTGCACCTCAGTTCTAAAAATGTGCAAGGGGTAAGGCAAGAAAAAACCTTTGATGGACTGACCTTCCTTCAGGATACTTGACAGGAATCGAGAGCGACTTTCACTTTCACAATTTTTGAAAAACTCGGCAAGGACAGATTCATTTACAGACTCACGATTTACAGGGTATCTTTCGGGCAGACTAAGGTTTTCTCTGACAACCGAAGCATCAATTTTACACAATATTTTCGATGCGGACTGACTCACAATGATCCTCTGAGAGGGAGAATATTTCACCGCACACCATTCGGCAAATTCAGGGAAGTGTAGGGTTTGCTCAAGGGATAAATGGTACAAAAAAGACTTACATACATTCAGAACGTCATTCCCCTGTGAAAAATAAGACCACAATTTATCTTTGCTTCCGGACACGCTCCCTGTGGACAGGAAGGGGTCGTAGACGCCCCTGTGTCTGTCTACCAAAAATTCCTCTATGTCATCCGGGACCTGACCAGACAAACGAACCTTGCTCTGTTGGTCCATTTCTTAATTTATAATGATAATTGGGCGAAGGAGTTACAGGATTAAAGTCCTACCTAGCTCACTGTGGAGGCGCGTGTTCGGAACGTGCCTGGTACTGACAACTGGAAGCTCCCAAATCACCAGGTCCTTTTCGCCGGGTCCCGAGCAAATAAAATAATCATTGGTGAGGTCAACCATGCCTTTATAGGACGACCCAATTCGCCACGTGGACAGCATTAACTTCCGCAACCACCACTTATCTCTAACTGCCGTGCACTTCTATTTTCTGGTTTCATCCACGACCGTAGATATGGATTCTCTTTAATTTTTGGCCTTTGGATCGTGTGCCACATATCCCGTTCCACCCGTCGCCTTGGTATTAACCAACGTGCAACTTCATGCCCCAGAAACGCTCACAACCGTTGTTGTGCCGTACCTTCCATTTTTCACCGTTGGATCAAACGCCACGTCCCACATTCCGCTGGGATTTCTGGCTTTAACCCTCGTGCAGCTTCAATCTTGGGAATCATCCACTGCCCTCGATCTAATATACCTTTATTGGTGAGCCGTTGGATCACTTGCCGCCTATCAAATTCCACTGGGCTCCTTCCCTTTATCCAACGTGCAAGTTTGGGCTCCAGAACCCTTTTCAGCCGTTGATGTGATTGCCCGACATTCATCAGCCGTCAGATCTGTCGTCGTCTACCCAATTCCGCTGGGAGTCTAGGACTTATCTCCCATGTAATTTCACTCCCCAGAACTTATAATAACCGTTGATCTATCTCGCTTTGATTTCCGTCCGTCAGATGTGTCATCGGATAACAAATTCCATTGGGCCTTTTGGGCTTATCCGCCGTGTATTTTTTGCTTCCGGAATCACTCTCATCCCTCGATATGATCCGACCTCACCTCTCCGCTGTCGGATTGAGAGAAGGATACACGATTCCGCCAGACTCCATTTTCTTAACCAACTCGCGCCTTCACAAGGCGGATTTGATGTGAACCGTGGATCTGCCCAGGACCACTTTATAACCTTTGATCTGTGCAGCTAGTTAAAGGCCGGAACCTGTCTTATCTTCCTTGCATGTTGTGAAGGGTGGGGGGAATACCAAGCATTGATTTTCTTCCCTCCATCATCGCGGCCCGGGTTCTTTGGCAAATTGATCGAAACTTTGACTATCATTCCACCCTTGCACTATATCTTTTAACCAAAGTATTTAAACAACATTACCTTATCCCCACTATGGTCTTAGTTCTCCCTTTGTCAAATACAGGTGTTAACAGAGAAAACCCCACAACTTCCTCAGAGATAGAATTAGCACCAAAGTGAAACCCAAAAATAGTAAGATAATCTCCCGACAGCAGTAAGCTCTTTCCTCTTGCCCCAATGTATTTCTCTTCCTCAGCTATGCACTACAACTGAGTGTGGATGTGATGTGTGTTAAATAGAGAGGTCGCCTCTCTATTTATACTAATTCTTGACATGACTAAAACCATACTAGGTCCGATCTCACTAGAAGAGTCTAATAACCCTAGTGCCCCAGAACTGCGGGGACTTTAACCCTTAGACAATAGGAGGGTTACCCACAATGACTTGACATGACTTGTTTACATTATAGATTCTCCTGATAGGAACATCGAGGCATGACATGACACAAGTACATCCCGAAATAAACATTGGGTTACAATAGATAAGAAATACAAGTGAATACATTCCGAAGTTACAATTACATCAACACTCCCTCTTAACTAGGAAGGTATTCTCTTGACACAATTTTCATCACTGGTCTTCTTCTCTGAATCATCTCGTCATCTGTATCTTCAAGTCATCTTTGTCTTCAAGTCTTCTTCATCTTCAATTCATCTTCATCTTTGAATTTAGATCATCACTGGATCTGGATCATCATCATTAGATCTGGATCATCTCTGGAGAATCATCTCTGGATCTGGATCATCACTCAATCAGGATCATCTCTGCTGGATCATCAATACTGAATCTTCATAGGTGCTATCTCATGATTCTTCTCGTCACAGGAAGTTCTATAGAGCTAGCCCTTTTTCATGCTGGATGTAGGCCTAGCCACCATGTAGGTCTTCTTCAATGCTTATATATGACACTTAAGTCAGAATGGCCCACCCAACACTTACATCTGACCTACTCATCAGAAAGGCATGCCCAGCACTCACATATGATCATATAGGAACCAATCCTATAATCACATTAGAAAGGCCCAGCACTCACATCTGTTTAAACAATGATTGAAATGGCCCAACACTTACACTTGGCCATGCGAGGAACCAATCCTCCATGCCAAAAGGATCTGCACTTACATCTAATCAACCAATGATCGAAGAAAGGCAATTGCACTTATATATGATTAACCAATGATCGAAGAAAGGCACATCACTTATATCTGATCAACCAATGATCGAAGAAAGACTCGGCACTTATATCTAATAAACTAATGATCGAAGAAAGGCTCTGCACTTACATCTGACACATGCGAGGAACCAATCCAACATGCATGTTCGAAAAGGCGTGCACTCACATATGATCCTGTAGGAACCAATCGTACAGTCATATCAGAATGGCCCCTACTCCCAAACTAAGCTACTTGGTAACTGACCAGGTGCCTCCATTCTCCAGGAGAATGGCAGTTGCCCTTACATCTTTCCTACTCGACAGAATGGCTAGCACTCACATATGACATGGAAGGAACCAATCCTCTCACCATGACAGAATGGCTCAACCCTTACATCTAACCATGGAAGGAACCAATCCTCTCACCATGTCATAATGGCTATGGGTCTCATCACTTTCCCTTGGAGGAAACCTCAATCTGGAGAACACCAAGCTTCTCCCTGAAGTACTTGAAATTCACCCTAGCCAATGGCTTCATCAACACATTAACTATTTGTTCCTCCGTCGCAACATACTGGAGCTTCACTGCTCCCTTCTGCGCCATATCCCTGATATAGTGATACTTGATCTCTATATGCTTCGACTTGTCATGAAACAATGGATTCTCTGACAACTTTACGGAACTCTGGTTGTCACAATGTATACAAGTAGCATCCATTTGGATATCAAATAAATCAGATAGTAGCTTCCATAGCCATACTGCCTCACAACTAGATGAACAAGCTGCGACATGCTCTACTTCAGCTGTACTCAGTGCCACACAGGATTGCTTCCTGCTAAACCAATATATCACACCTGATCCCATACTAAAGCAACAACCTGAAGTGATTTTCCTATCGATGGCATTGCCTGCCCAATCTGAATCAACATAACCCTCCAGGTTAATCTTCTTATTCACCTTGTACTTGATCCCATAATCAATTGTACCTCTCAGGTACCTCAGAATGTGCTTTGCAGCAATCAAGTGAACATGTCTTGGATCTGTCAAGAACTGGCTCAAGGTGTTCACAGCAAAGCAAATGTCTGGTCTTGTGTTTGTCAGATACATCAAGGACCCAATCATCTGATGATACATCATGGCATCAATCATCTCTAATGAAGCATCACTCAATAGCTTCAGGTTCGATGCCATAGGTGTGGCCATAGACTTGCAGTCCATCATCCTAAACCTCTTAAGGATCTCTACTGCATACTTCCCTTGTTCGACGGAGATTCCATCCACTTTCTGCCATACCTCCATACCTAGAAAATAATGCATCATACCCAAGTCCTTCATTTCAAACTCGGTAGCAATATTTCTCTTCGTATCAGCAATCAACCCATCCATACCTGTTACAAACTGATCATCTACATATAGTAGAAGAATCACTGGGTTTCCATCTTCAACCTTGTAGTAAAGGTTGCAATCTGCTTTACTCTTGGTAAAGCCCAAACTGGATAGAAATCTGTCAATTCTGGCGTACCATGTCCTGGGTGCCTGTTTCAAACCATACAGGGCTTTCTTCAATCTACACACATGAGACTCCCTTTCATGTGTCTCAAAACCAAGTGGTTGTTCTACATACACTTCCTCTTCCACTACACCATTCAAGAAATTAGTCTTGACATCCATTTCATTACTGCAGTTAAAGCAAGTGCTATTCTGATGGAAGTGTATCTGGCCATAGGAGCAAAGGTTTCTTCATAATCTATTCCTTCCTTCTGTGAGAAGCCACGAGCCACAAATCTTTCCTTATATTTTTCAATGCTATCGTCTGCAGCATGCTTGATCTTATAGATCCATTTGGAAGTTACAACTAGCTTCCCTTCTAGTATTGGGACAACATCCCAAACATCATTCTTCATGATCAATTGATACTCTTTGATCATAGCATCCTTCCATTCTTTTCGTTCTGTCGCTTCTTCGTAGTTGGAAGGTTCTTTATTGATAACATCACATAGTAAAGCTACATATCCGGAACAATATCTGGTTCTCTTTATTTCTCTGTGATTCTCTTCTAGAGCCCCATATCTTTTCGCACCTTGGATAATCTCTCGTACCCAAGCAAGTTTCCTCTTGTGAAAATTCTTCTCCTGAGGTGGATTTACAAGTCTTTGTGGTTCTTCAAATTCTCAATATTCCTCTTGAATTTCTTCATTCATGGTTGTATCATGAATTCTGGGTGCTTCTGCTTCTTCAGTATCTTCAGCAGGTCTCTTTCTGGATTTGTTGTAAGCTGTGTCTTCATCAAATGTTACATCCCTGCTAATGTCAATCTTCTTGAATCCTAGGAAGTATATTCTGTAAGCCTTTCGAGCTTTCAGAGTATCCCACAAATATACCCTTCTTTCCTGAAGGATCTAGTTTTGTTCTCTTTTATTTTGGTATGTGTATGTACACTAGATAGCCGAATATTCTGAGATGGCTGACTTCTGGTTTCTTGCCGAAGAAGACTTCTTCAGGAGTCTTGTTCTCAATTACTCTGTGTAGAGTATGGTTCTGTACATACACTGTTGTTCTGGCTGCTTCTGCCCATAGATGCATAGGAAGATATTAATCATGAAGCATTACTCTTGCAGCTTCCATGATGGTTCTATTCTTCCTTTCTGCAACCCCATTCTGTTGTGGATTGTAAGGAGTGGAAAACTCCCTCTTAATCCCTGATTCTTTGCATAAGTCTTTGAATTCATTTGATGTGAATTATCCACCATTATCTAATCGAAACGTCTTGATCTTCTTTTTTGTGTGGTTCTCGATCAAGGCTTTGAATTCTTTGAACTTGTTGAAAACTTCATCTTTGTTCTTCATGAAGTAAATCCATGTCTTCCTAGAAAAGTCATCAATAAAAGAGACATAGTATACATACCCTCTTAGTGAACTTGATGACATTGGTCCACATACATCGGAGTGGATGATTTCCAATATTCCTTTTGCCTTGCTCTCGCTACTTGGAAATGTCTTCTTTGTATTCTTTCCTTTCTCACATCCTTTGCAGACCCCTTCATGTTTTGGTTGAATTTCTAGAATTCCTTCAACAACTTTGCTTGCTAGTGGTAGTGCTCTGTAGTGTACATGTGTAAGCCTTCTGTGCCAAAGTTCATTTGGTTCTACTGTGTCATGGACCATAGCTTGTTCTGGATGGCCCTTTAGCTTGTATAAGCCTCCTTCTTGTGCTCCAATCACTATTGCATCATCAATAGTCTTTCCTCTTAGCCACATGAGTTCTTAGCCATCTACAAATGTAACCCTCATTCCTTTTGTATCCAATGGTGATATAGATAGAATATTCTTCTTCAGTGTTGGTACAAACAAGATATCTTTCATTTTTATAGATTTTTTGGAGTCTATCTTTTAGGAGGATTCACCACTACCTTTTATGGGATATTGGTAGTCATCCCCAAGCTTCACCTTATGGGGTGAATTATGTTCGGATAGTTTCTCAAAGGATTCCTTGAAACCTGTCATGTGCTTGGAAGCCCCACTGTCAATAAGCCAATCTTTGCTTCCATGAGTGATAGTTCCTGTGAGAGTGGAGATCAAAACATATTCATCTTCACTTGAAGAGTCTTCACTTTCTTGTCTTACTCTCTTCCTGGGAGGATCATCATCCTCAGCAGTGTGAGCATGATGTCTTGTTTTGGATTTCCTCTTCTTCTTGGATCCATTCTTATTCTTGGGACAATTTTTAGCAAAGTGTCCTATTTCATCACATGTATATCATTCATGTTAGACCTTACAACAATCATGGAATCCACATACAATAACAATATAATATATATTCCATTATCTGGCCTCTTGAAATAAACACAGTGGTCAAAATGACATATACTATAACCCTGTTCTATCATAAACTTATCAAATTTTAAATACCACTTCCTTGGAGCTTCCTTCAATCCATACAATCTCTTCTTCAACCTACAAACCAAATTCTCCTTCCCTCTAACCTCATATGCTTATGGCTGTTGCATAATCCTCTTCCTCCAAATCCCCATGGAGAAAGGTTGTTTTACATCTAACTGTTCAAGATGCAAATCTTCACTTTTATTGTCACTAGACTTAAAATAGTCCTAATTGAAGTCATTTTAACAACATGAGAAAATATTTCATCAAAATATTTACCTTTATTTTGTGCAAACCCCTTTACAACAAATCTATCCTTGTACTGCTTTTTTCCTCCATATTCTTCCTTCAACCTGTAAACCCATTTATTCTGCAATGCTTTTTCCTATAGGAAACTCAACCAATTCTAAAGTATGGTTTCTTACCAATGAGTCCATCTCCTCATCCATGTGTTTCTTCCACTTCTTTTTAGTTTCCACCTAAATTTATTCTTCATAACATTTCGGTTCACTAGAACCAGTCATCAATAAATAATACAATGAAGGAGAAAATCGTTCAAGGGGTCTACTTAACCTGGTAGATCATTTTACGCTTGTAGGATTTTGAGTTACTTGCTGTTTTTCTTGATTTTTTGGTACCTTTGGAACTTCATTTTATTTTATTTCATTAAGCGCAGTGTACTCTATGTTTTCCTTTTCCTCTTTCTTTCATTGCAACTGATCTTTATACATAAAATTTTCATTGAATACCGCATCTCTACTCCTAATAATTTTGTGATTTTCATAATCTGGTAAGAGATAAACAAAATCATCAAACCCATATCCAACAAAGGTGCATTTATTGGATTTATCCTCTACATTTGTTCTATTTTCTTTATCAATATGGACAAATGATTCAGAACCAAAAGTTATGAGAAATGAGTAGTTTATCTTTTTACCTGTCCATGCCTCCTCTAGAATTCCAGCATCCAAAGTGCTTGAAGGCCCTCTGTTTATTAAATAAACAACGGTATCTACCTCATCATCCAAAAACTATAAGGGAAACCCTGCATGCAATCTCATACACCTTGCCCACTCCATGATCATCGTATTCATCCTTTTTGACACACCGTTTTCTTGTGGTTTTCCTAGGACTGTATTCTCTCTGCAAATCCCATTGTATGAACAATAACTATCAATCTCCTTTCTGCATTATTCACCTCCATTATTAGATTTGAGACATTTCAACCTTTTTCCTGTCTCATTCTCAACCAAATATTTCCACTTATTAAAAGTAACAAACACATCATATTTCAGTCTATTGCAATAAATCCAAGCTTTTCTACTTGCATCATCAATAAAAGAAACATAATAATGAGAGCCACCAAGAGATTCTACTTGAGCCAGTACCCATACATATCTATGCACAAGCTCTAAATTTTCACTCTTCTTCTGTTTCCCAACCCTTAGAATTCTAACTATCTTCTATTTTCCATAGACACATTTTTCACATAATTCTAAACTTACCTACTTCATATCTGTAATCAACTTCCTTGAGTGAAGAATCTGCATCCCCTTCTTGCTCATGTGGCCAAGCCTATGAAGCCACAACGTTGCACTAGTTTCTGTGGAAGCTACATATATAGAATAATTAGTATTATGAGGAAATAAATACAACATACCTACGCTATCTCCTTTTGATATTACCAGTGCTCCTTTAGTGATCTTCCACCATGTTTTCCAAATGTAGAGAAACAACCGCTATCTCCCAAATGCCCTGTTGAGATCATATTTCTTTTCATAGCATGAATATGCCTTACATATTTTAGCAGGAATTCATTTCCATTACTTAACTTAATCCATACCTTACCCATTCCAACAATTTTACATGGTTCATCATCCCTCAATCAAACATGTCCAAAATCACCTAGAACATAATCATAAAAGCATTTCCTATGGGGTGTAGCATGAAATGAAACCCCTAAATAAACTAACCAGTAATAACTAGTATTATCTAATGTAAGAATCAAAGCATCTTGTAACACATCACCTGCTACATTTTCTTCCTGAGTAGTCTCCTACTGCCCGTCTCCTTTCTTCTTTGGAGCTCTACTAACTTTCTTCAAATGTCCTTTCTTACCATAAATCCATCACTCTATCTTTCCCGTACTAGACTTGGATCTGGCCTTTCTAGACTTTCTCCAATTACCCGGGCTCCTTCCTCTCTCCCTATGTATCCCCCTACTCTCCATGGTCAACACATTACCTGATATCTCACATGTGATTTTTCTTCACATTTCCTTGCTAAGAATAACACTAACAACATCATCAAATTTAAGAGTGTTTGAACCAGAGACAAAATTACTTACAACCATGACCAATCCATTATAATTTTCTAGCAATGAGCATAGGATTATAAGATCCCTAACCTCATAATCGAAGTTCACTTTTACAAAACTTAGCTAACTAGTAATCGTATTAAATTCACTTAAATAGCCAACAAAAAATCCACCTTCTGATATCTTCATATTGAATAAATACTTAATTAAAAATACCTTGTTAGAATCCAAGGGTTTTTCATAGATCTTGTCCAATGCGCACACCACACCCTCCATTTCCTTTTCTTTTGAAATATTGAAAGCCATCGACGAAGCCATAAACATTTGTATTGTTCACAGTACCTTTCTTTCAGGAACCTCCCATTCTTCATCCTTCATAGTCGTTGACTATTTTGTTTTTCCGCCCAATGGTAGGTATAGATAGTCCTCCATTTTCATCATCCATAACTGGTAGTTTTGGCCATTAAATTTTTTTGACCCTAAATTTTCCTTTCTTCTGCTGTTTCTCCCACTTGAACCAGGACCCCTTGTTTCGTGTGAGTTTACTAGCCAAATAGACCTTTTTGTCTCTGATACTATGTGTTAGAAAAACAAGATCATAGAGCAATAACAATAAACAATAAACAAGATGAAAATATAAAACAAATTGTAAGAGAGACACCAAATATAACATGGTTCACCCAAGATGGGGCTACATCCGCACATAAATTGCTAGTCCTTTTAATATAACATCCAAAAAAATGAAGGGATACAACCCACAACAACCCCATTGCACTTCCTCTTCACTCTATCACAATCACAGAGATTGCTTTTACAATACTACAATACAATACATAGCCATATTACAATGTCTTCCTTTTATAAAGGGAATACCATCCTAAATTTTCTCTACAAGGAGTTCCCCCCCGCTAGACCCTCCTAATGACTATAGTAGGGAGGAGATCCCCCCAACACACCCCCGTCAGGTGTTGGGATCCAAACACAACTCACATAACATCTCTAAATTAGGAAGATTAGGATCCACAACCAACAAGGGGTTGATAAATTTAATTATTAATGGCTTAGGGATTATGGGTTAAGTGGTTAATGTTTAAGGGATTAATGGTTAGGGGATGAACAAATTTTTTAATAAAACCTTATTACTATATCCCCTACTTATAAAGAGAGATCTAGCCATTCTAATCATATTGATACAGTACTTTTATAACATTAAGTATGCAAAGTTACATTGTCAAGCATTTATTTCTAACACTCTTTATTTATTTATGCAGAATATAAATACATTACATAGATGGATAAATGATTCTTCTGACTATATTTATGTATGAAACAAACTCATGATCATGACAACCCATAGTTTTGTGTCTTCACAAACATGTTGATATAAAATCAATGGCAGAAGCATATGAAATTGAAAATCAGAGTTAGGTAGTTTAATGGTTAATGGATTATGGATTATATTGGGTTAAGGGCTTAATGTAATCCACCAACCCTACACAATGAGCAATGAATGTGGCTAACATTGAGTTTTCTTGAAACTGTGATTGTCTGTGTTGAAATTTGGCCATGGGTTAGACTAGACACATGCCTTGAAGGTATGGGAGTGTTTCAAGACTCATGGATTACTGATGTCACCACCTATTCTTTGACATCATCCACGTTTCCATCAACGCTCATTATTCATGTCTCATTGTCATCATTCATCGTTCCCATATATTGAATATTTTCAAGAAGTATCTTGAAATGTCATGGAACTTCCAACATTCCCACCACAAATGACATCCATTGACCCCACACAGTGAGCAATAAATGGGTACAACATTGAAATTTCTTCAGAATGTGCATGCATGCATTGAAATTTTACATGGTTATAATCAGTGCATGCCTTGATGGTATGGGAGGATTTTAACACTTAATAAAATTATTTTCATCATCATCATTACCATGGTTTTCATAATTTCTATCGTCATCATGACCCAATTTTTGCATCCATGCCAACAAAGATTCGACTTGACATACTGAACTTTGCAGCGAAACCTAATGAATATGTAAATTTCCATGTCTTTTACTTTTTATTGTGCAATTATTCGAAAGGATTAAACCATGATTTTATTAAGTTAAGATATCCCAAAATAATTTTATAGGGTCCGACATATAAGTGGTTTAATGGTTAATTTATTTGGGATTATATTGGGTTAAGGGATTAACATCATCCATTGACCCTTTTGATGTAATTGTAACTTCAGAATGTATTCACTTGTATTTCTTATCTATTGTAACCCGATGTTTGTTTTGAGATGTACTTGTGTCATGTCATGCCTCGGTAGAATCCATAATGTAAACAAGTCATGTAAGCAAGTCATGTATTTCCTATCGGTAGAATCTATAATGTAAACAAGTCATGTCAAGTCATTGTGGGTAACCCTCTTATTGTCTAAGGGTTAAAGTCCCCTCAGTTCCGGGGCATCAGGGTTATTAGACTCTCCTAGTGAGGTCATCCCTAGTAGGGTTTTAGTCATGTCGGGAATTAGTATAAATAGAGAGGTGACCTCTCTATTTAACACACATCACATCCACACTCAGTTGTAGCGCATAGTTGAGGAAGAGAAAGACACTGGGGCAAGAGGAAAGAGATTACTGCTGTTGGGAGATTATCTTACTGTTTTTTGGTTTCACTTTGGTGCTGATTCTATCTCTAAGGAATTTGCGGGGTTTACTCCATTTATGGTTTCCCCGAGGAAAAACACTGTGTTCATTGTCTCTTGTGTTTGATTGTTGTGCTTGTTGTTCTCTTAGTTTAAAGATCCTAATGTTAAAAATCTAACATGGTATCAGAGCTAACCTGAGAAGAAGGCACTGTGTAGCCGCGGGAACTAGTGCTTCCAACTTTGTGAATCTCTCTCCAGATATTTTCAGCAAAAGTAAGGTGGAATAAATATCCTCCCTAGGGTGCATCTTTCTATCGAAGCATAATTCAATTATGAGGTTTTTCAGTTTTGGACCCGACACTACTGTCTGAAATTAGGGATTTTCACAGAAGAGGAATTTTTCAGTGAGCCCAGGTTTGGATTGATCTCCTTCCCAAAATCAAAGTTAGGGATCAAATTCAAAGCATTTGGTTGGATAGAACTCCAGAAAAACAAAACCCTAATCTACTCCTGAACCAGCACTACAGGATTTCAGCTCCAAATTCAGATCCGACATCTTGAACTGGTAAGATCTAAATCTTTTGTATTTCCATTTGAGGTTCTCAGTTAAGATGTCTCATCATACCAAGCTTGATGAAAATCTTGAGGGAGCTGATAACTTCCAAGCTTGGAAGTATAGGATCTCCCTAGTCTTGGAAGAAAATGAGTTGGACTCCTATATCCATGAGGAGGTTCCAGTTCCAGAGGGAGATGAGGCCAAGGCCTTACATAAGAAGAAGTTGGTTATGGAAAAGAGGATAATTGTAGACTCTATCAAGGATCAACTCATTCCACAAGTGTCCTCCCTCAAGACACCTAAATCCATGTTTGATGCCCTAACCAAATTATTTGAAGAGAAGAACATCAATCGGAAGATGACTCTAAGGAACTAGTTGAAGAATGTCAAGATCCAGAATGAGGAGACCATCCAGTCATACTTCACAAGGGTCTCCCAGATCAAAGAACAACTATAAGCTATAGATGAAGAAGTGGAGAATGCAGAAATTGTGATGACAACATTGAATGGACTCCCTAGGTCATGGGATTCTTTCATCCAAGGAATCTGTGCTAGAAAGAAGTTAGTCAAGTTTAGTAGACTATGGGAAGAATGCTCTCAAGAAGAAGCTCGGATAGTTGCTGAAGAAGAAATGATGGGAAGTGAAGATCAAGCTCTCACAATACACTCCAAGAAAGGAAGAAGGGAAAATCATCATCACCAAGGTAAGCATTCTCATCAGAAAAATAACCTTTTAATAAGGGATCCATCCAGACTCAGATGTTATACATGCGATGAAATAGGACACTTTGCTAAAAACTGTCCCAAGAAGAAGAATGGATCCAAGAAGAAGAGGAACTCCAAAAGAAGACATCATGCTCACACCGCTGAGGAATTACGGGATCAACACATCTGTGGAGCTCAGATGATCCTTGCTTTTAGAATTATGGTATCAAGTCTTTACAAAGCTACCAATGATCCTTCCTTTCAGAATTACGGGATTTAGGTCTTTATAGAGTTACCAACGATCCTTCCTTTTGGAATTACGGGATCAACACATCTGTGGAACTCAGATGATCCTTCCTTTCAGAATTACAGGATCAAGTCTTTACAGAGCTACTAATGATCCTTCCTTTCAAAATTATGGGATCAACACATCTATGGAACTTAGATAATCCTTCCTTTTGAAATTATGGGATCAACACTTATGTGGAACTCAGACAATCCTTCCTTTTGGAATTACGGGATCAAGTCTTTATAGAGCTACCAATGATCCTTCCTTTCAGAATTATGGGATTTAGGTCTTTACAGAGTTACCAATGATCCTTCCTTTCAGAATTACGGGATCAACATATTTGTGGAACTTAGACAATCCTTCCTCTCAGAATTATGGGATCAACACACGTTCTCGAGTACCAAAGTCACCAGATCACTTATGGACATATGTCCCGGGATGATACAATCCATGCCACCTTCTCGATGACCGAAGTTCACCGGATCCGTTCTGAACGGAAGTTCAAGGATGATACAATCCTGCCACATTCTTGATGACCGAGGTCACCGGATCACTTCTGGACATATGTCCCGGGATGATACAATCCCTCTTCATTCTCGAGGACCGAGGTCCCTGGATCACTTTAGGGAAAGTGCCCAGGGATGATACAATCCCATTGCAACACCAATATTCGAGGAAGGTATTTCCGAACAACACCAAGCTTGTCTCGAAAGTGTTTGAAATTTACCTGAGACAGAGGCTTTGTTAGCAAATCATCATCTACATCTTCAGTATGTGAATACTGAACTATCACCATCTGTATCTCTAGTATGTGAATACCGAAAGCATCATCATCTATATCTTCAGTATAGAAATACTAAAAGCATCATCACCTCTATATTTAGTATAGAAATATGGAATCACCATCATTTGCATATACAGTATGTAAATACTGAAACATCATCATCTTCATCTTATCTCGTATGTAGAAATACTGGATTTCTATGTGTTACGACGAAACACAGGGTTCTCTATCATCACAACTCTAGTTATCACATAGAATCATTGTAGTATCCATCTTCAGGTCAAAGAGACCTGATATCAGCTTCCAAAGCCATATGGCTTCACAACTTAGCAGAGCAATCTGCTATGTATTCTACTTCAGACCTGCTAAGAGAAACACTGGACTATTTCCTGCTAAACCATGAACTCATAGCAGACCCCAAACAAAAGCATCTACCTGATGTGCTTTTCCTGTCTGAGATACTTCTAGCCCAATTTGCATCTTTATAGCCATATAATCTGTAGTCATGGTTTCCATCATAGTATAGACCAAATTCTATAGTCCCTTTCAGATATCTCATCACATGTTTTGCAGCTATTTGGTGAACACGTCTAGGTTGAACTAGAGACTGACTCAAGGTGTTCACAACAAAACAAATTTCTGGTCTGGTATTTGTTAGATACATTTAACGACCCAATAATATGTCTGTATTGAGTGACATCCACTAACTTTGATGAGTCATTAGCTAACAACTTCAAGTTGGAATCCATGGGTGTGGCCATGGCTTTGTATTCCAACATATCGAATCTTTTCAATATCTCTACTGCATACTTTCCCTAGTTGAGAAAGATTCCTTCTAAATTTTTCCATACTTACAGACCTAGGAAATAATGCATTAACCCAAGGTCTTTCATCTAAAATTCTTCAGGGAGCTTCTTCTTGCATTCTACAATCTGTTTCTCATTCCCTGTTAGGAATAAAATATCCACATACAGTAATAGTATGACATGTTCATCTTCTATAACCTTGAAGTAAAGGTTAGTATCGAATTTCGTTAGGAAACTATCTATCCTTCCATACCAGGCTCTGGGAGCTTGCTTCAGGCCATAGAGGGCCTTCTTCAACTTGCATACGTGAGTCTATCTGTCTTCAACTTCAGATCCTTGTGACTATTCTATGTATACTTCTTCTTCAATCACACCATTCATAAAATTTGTTTTCACATCCATCTGGTGTAAGTCCCACTTCATCATGGATGCAAGTGCCATGATAGATCTAATCAAAGTATATCATGCTACTGGGGCAAATCTCTCTTAATAATTAATTCCCTCTTTCTAATAGAAACCTCTAGCCACAAGTCTTTCCTTACTTCTATCTGCAACATATTTTATCTTGCAAATCCTTTCGGAAGATACCACATTCTTGTTTTCTGGTTTGAGTACTATATCCCAAACATCATTCTAGTATTCTTTCATCATAACAACTTCCATGAGTTAGTCTTGTCAGGTCATCAACATATCCTAATCTTTTGCATTCAACCTTGAAGGTTGGAACCCACTTTAATCTTGGTAAAGTCTCGATCCATCAGGAAGCTGTCCATCATGTCGTACCATGTCGAACTCAGATATCTTCTGTAGTCACTCCCCTTGAAGTGGAGTATCATCTTCCCTCTTCATTCTGTATAGGTGGTTCTATGCTTGATATGTACTTGTCAATAGAGTATGTTATGTCATAGTCTATTCTTTCTGAGGCAAATCATGAACCTTGCTTTGTACACGTGTTCTTGTAGATCCATATGGAAGATACTACGTACTTCCCTTTATGTCTTGAAACCATATTGAATACATCATTCCTCATGATCAATTGTTACTCTTTGATCATAGATTCTTTCATAGTCATGGTGGTCTTCATCCTTCAAGGTGGATCTACAGCTCTTTGAAGCTCTTTCCTTTGTCATGATGTCTCTAACCCTGGGATATTCAGATTCATGTTTATTGAATTGTCATCACTTGTTCTTCGGAACAAGTCTCATCCTTCTTTTATTGTAGGTGGTTGTACAGGACCTTTCCTACAATTCAAATGCACCAGTTGCATGGTTAGAACTATTTCATAAAACATATGCATAACGACAAATTCTTATGCATCATTCAATTTTTTAGCCAACACAACATTCATCCATATCTCACTACTGTCATTAATGCAACCAGTCTATCATGCATAACACATCAACTGAATATAATCAAATGTATAACAAAACAATATCATGAAATGACAATTGAATACTTATATTTTATTCATTTCGTGGGTAGACTCCTTCTTGATCCTTCTACTTCATCATCTTCTTCATTCATTACATCATCATTTCTTATCCAAATGATAAGATGGATAAGAGGTTCTTCAAGAATTGAGTTCTTCATATTCCTCATCGCTTGAGGGATCTTCTTTGAATGGTGAGAGCTTGATATTCAATTGCTCCCATCTTCTTCTTCTCTTCTTATGAGTCGAGCTTCTTCTTCTTCCCAGAGTAAAATGAAAGTAATCACTTCCTTCTGGCACACATTCCTCGCATGAATGAATCCCATGATCCTGGGAGGCCATTCAAGGTGGCTATCACCACTTCTGCATTCTTCACTTCTTCTTTTACCTATTTCTTAAGGTCATCTTCTGATGTATGTTCTTTCCTTCAAATAGATTGGTCAAGGAATCAAACATCTCTTTCGGTGCCTTTAGGGAAGACACTTGTGGTACAAGTTGATCCATGACTGAATCAGCAATGATCTTCTTGGCCTTGACCAAGTTTTTTTGGTGTAAGGCTTTGCGCCTCATCTCCCTCTGGAACTGGAACCTATATACTCATGTAGGTGTCCAATTCATTTTCTTCAGAGAGATCAAATACTTCCATTCTTCAGAGAGATCCATTCTTGGAAGTTGTCAACTTCACCAAGCTTATCATCAAGTTGATGAGAACCTCAAATGGAAATAGAAAAATATTAGATCTTACCGATTTGAGGTGTCTGTTTTGGTTCCGGAGCTGGCTGATCTAGGGTTTGTTAGAGAAACCCTAATTTTAAAAAATTGGAATATTTCATATCTTATTGGATAGAAATATAGATATTTTCAAGCTGAGCTTCCCAATGTACTCCTTTTCTGAAAACTGTGGAGGGAAGCTCCTGGAACAGGAAGCCCTAGTTTTCCACTTTCTCATGTAGAAATTCCTGATACTGTTTCTGTGCTATCTTTAAACTTTATGCTCCTTTATGTCTGAAAATTCGTACTGAGGTACCCTCACATGTCCCTGTTCCAAAACTACATGTTTCATCAAAGTTGGTTTCACCAATTGGGACTTATGATCATTTTCCCAAGGTGACCTGTTACAAGACTGTTCATAACAGCGAAGTTGTACGGAATGCCACATGTCATTGTTTCATCTTCTGAGTCTGAAACTCAGACCAAAGAAATTATAGTCCGTGCCATTTTTGTAACATCTTCCAGAATTTCATTTGGACCTTTTTTTCCCAATATATAGAAATTCTCCCCAGGTGTCCTATTTAGGGATGAATCCTGGAAGAGGCTGGAACCCTAACGTGGAGGGATCATATATTCCAGATTAGAGTGAATATGAGGTTGAATTTTGGACAAAGTGTACATAAGTATTTTATCTTCGACCTATGTAAGTTTCAGCTCCTGATCCTTCACCAATCCCAAGATATCGCGAATGTACCAAAACTTATCTGTTTTAGTATTTAGGGTTTTGCCAGCTCGGGGTCAAACTAGGGTTTGACTTTCCTGGAGTTTCACCCAACCAAAAATATTGATCCAAATCTCTAAACTTAGATTTTGATGAGTATAGAAATCCCATTCTGGGCTCACTCAAAAATTCTTCTTTTGTAGAAAGCCCTAATTTCTCGCACCGAAAACTGAAAATGCTCATAATCGAATTCCGCTTCGACAGAAAGATGCAGCCTTCAATGGAGAGTCAGCCTAGCCTTCTTTTGCTGATCGATTGTGGAGAGAGACCCAAAAATTAAGAATCCCTATCTTTTGTAGTTGCACAATGTCTTCTTTCAGGGTGGCTCTGATTCCATGTTGAAATTTTCATATGCTAAGCTAGATCATTAGTATTTCATTTCAATTTCATAACAAAAGAATATAAACAGGATCACTGAAAGATAGACAAGCACAACCATACAAAAAGAACACAAATATTTATCTTGGGAAAACCCTAAAGGGAAAAACCTAGCAAAATCTTCCTCAATATAGATGCCCCAAAAGATAAAAGGTAAAACGAAAAGGGAGATCAAAGACTGATCCTCCTCCTTCTCCAGCTACTTCTCTCTCCTCCACTAATGCGCTACACAAGTGGGAGTGTGTGTTCCAAATGAGGAGCGCCACACTCTATATATATTCATTCGTTCACTTTAATAATTAAATCCTACATGTAGGCTCGAGTTAATCATGTAGGCTCGAGTTACACATGTAGGCTCAAGTAACCACACTGGGGTGCTAATGACCCACCTTTACAATTAGAGGGGACTACTTCATGACTCTTATTAGTTCTTCCGATTAGAAGCATCAGGGTAGAAAGTAATACAAGTGGTTCTCTCGGTAGGACCATCGAGGACCACAAAAGATACATATAGAATATTCTTTGAAGTTACAATATTTCAACAATTCATACCAAAGTTTGAACACTTTAAGGATGTTGCAATAGCTATTTTTTATCAACATAAATAATAATGAAGCATTTCAAAGTGTGGACCATAAAAATAATCATTTTTAAAATAAGAATTACAAATAATTTTGAAAATTTAGAAGTCTTCCTCATTAACATTAGTGTCTACAACAATTTCATCTAGTGTATCATCGTCAATCTTCATATATTATTTCAAGTACTTAATATTTTTCTTCTTACACCATCTCGCTAAAGTGTTATTTTCATCATCCTCATCCTCATCTTCATTGAAACTTGACTATATACCATCTATATCTGGATCATCATTTTCTATACCATCCATATCTTTTTCTTTCACAAGATCATCTAAGTTTGGAATGTTTCCTTCTTCTACCTGAACATAACCATCTTCAACATCGTCATGAATGTCAATTTATTCAATTTTCTCTAATACCTCTCCCTCACTTTCTTGGCTATCGCTGTTTTTTTTAGTATCCACTTGGGCATAATCAAATACATGCCTTAGTCTTGGAACATAAGGTATGACAAATACCCATTTTGGGTCCAAAATATCTTCATAGAAAAATACCTGCACATGAACGACATACATATATTAGACATACGTTATAACAAATTTATTGATTAATAAACACACACACACACACACATATTCACAATAAACTATTAATTAATAGATTATCGATCACTAGTACCACTTCGTGTTTGAGTTAAAGAAATATCTACTCACAATGAATTGGTAGAACATAAGGCTCCATATCCTCTAGTAGGAACCTTGATGAATATATAGAAAACAATCCACTATGGGTATCATGTATTCTTGTCCTCTCAAATGCTTAATTCCATATACACTTAAAAAATACAACATTTAAAAGAGCGGTAATCCAACTCAAATTTCTTGGATTTTCCCAACATATAGTAGATTCCCTTCAATGATATTCTTATCTTTTATGCTTGCTCAACTGGATTTCTTGAAATCAACCATGATGCCACATTCAAAGGATCATTTCTTTACATCTACCCTTTCTACATGATAATGCTGACCATATGCCCACATTGTAGGATATTTCATCACCTGTGAAAGACCATTTATTTTAGTTAAATCAAATATAATGACAAATATTTAAATACTTAATAGTGTCAGAACTATTTTGAAACAACATTTTCTAAAATTCCAACTGTAACTTTCTTTCACATCCTCTAGACATGTAGATTTCATATTTTGTTATGTTTCAATCATTACTTGTGTCTTATATTTGATTTTGAATTTGTTCAGTAACCCATTCTAGTCTGCAATCTTTTTCTCATTCCTCAAGTAGATCAGTGGGAAGTGGAGTATTCCTTGGGTTCGATCTCTTAAACTATCCCCTCAATTCTAACACCTCTTCTTGATTTTTATCATATAAATTAATCCATTTGTTCATAAATTCCATGTGGTATAGAACGAACCTGTCAAGTATATCACTTTTGTATACACCTATTACATGTCAATATGTTTATTTGAAACTCCAAATGTCATGCTGTTAATTTGACAAATAAATTAATACAAAGTAAATTAATGATTGCAATAAAGACAACCACAATGATCATGAATTTACTTAGCAATTTCTACTCGAAAACCATTAGATTGTGGTTTTTCTCCATCAATAATATATGATGCTCATTCTTTATCCTAGAAGCATGGCCCATCTTGAAAATCCTTACCAAGGAATTCACATAGGAATAAAAATGATTCATTCAATCCATACCATTTAGCCATTCGACCCTATAGATGTTCCTTTTATCGAACATATCTTCTTACAGTTTTCATATACCTTTAAAAGAAAAACATCCACCTCATTGATATGACACCCACCAATTAAATGTCATTGACTAGGTGTATAAGTAAACGAACATGTAAGTCCAAGAAACTTGTATGGAGCTCCTTCTCAAATAAACATACAATTTCTACAGTTTCCTTCTTCAATTTTGGCACTTCACATTCATGGATCTCCTTGGAGGTCACCCATCTAATATAATAATATTAAATTAGTATCAACCTTCAGTTAACAATAAAAATGCAATAAAACATCTCTATGTCTCTCACAAAGGAACATTTCGTAACATATACCTTGTAAATATTGATAATCAATTTATGGAGGTCCTTAAGTCAACGGTAATACATGAATCCCCCCTAATTTCCAATGGCATTATATGCTATCAAATAGATTTATCAAATGCCATTAGCAATTTTTCTCACACAATAGAATATAAAAATATGTTTAGTACTTAATTAATGTTACTGGTAAAAGTTAAGCAATGATAATACCTTCATAAAATTATGAAAATCATGTGTTTTAAATCATGTGATATCTCCATCAACTATAAAATCATTTTCCAATTATGACCCATAACCAGTAGGTGTCCTTATTGAACAAATGAATATTTTTAGTTGGTCTCGCTCGTTTTATTTTTCAAAATCCTTGGAGCTTCTACATATGTTTCATTTTCCATGTTTGGATCTAATAGGTGATATAGGTGCATAGCATATTAACTACAACTTGTTTTGGTTCTTCATTTAAATCACCCCAATAAAAAAAATCCTCTGAAGCTTTCAATTTAGCATCTTCATATTTCTTAAGACAATCACCTAGATCCGTAATATTGGGAGGGGTTCTATTTTCGAAATTTCCATCAAATTGATTCTTCAGGTGATTTCTAAACTTATGATCTAGTGGTAGAAAAGCCCTATTGTTTGCGTAAATAAATTTATGTACATATTTTGAATATCCCCCTTGAAATTGTTCTACACATATTGGAAATGCAAATTCTCCTTTGTTTGAATCCCTGTAGTTCATGAAGTAACATTAATAACATCAAAATAATATTATAAGAGTGAGTATGAAAGTATCAATGAAAAATAAAACATGAGCGAAAATATGTAAATATTTTATCTTACTAGAATAATCACCAAGTCCCGGGAAATCATGGATAGTCCAACATAACACACCATACAACGAATGACCTATTTGATGGAGGACATGATATGTCATACATTTTTATTCCTTTCCATAGAAGTTGCATCTCATCAATAATAGGGGCAAGATAAACATCCATGTTTTTAACTTGATGCTTTCTTGGAGCAATGAGACTCAACATAAGGTGCTCCTTTATAACACTCATCCATGGGGGAATATTGTATACTATCAATCTGATTGGCCAAATAGTATTATTTGCACTCATGAAAGAGAATGAACACACTCCATTTATTGCAAGCACAAACCTGATACTATGAGGTTTATCTTTGAATTTTCTTGGCCTTTTTCCCTCTATGTGTTTCATTTCTTTGTAGTCTGCCGAAATTCACATGAATCTATATTTACTCATGTTCTTTGCATGTTGGTCCATCAATTGTGCAAGGGACTTGCAATGAAACATTCATTGAAGTCTAGGTATAATTGGCATGCATTGTAAAACCTTAGTTGGTACTGTTGGACCTTATGCATCTGTACGATATCTCTTCTCTTTGCATACAAATAATTCTACCTTGTTATGATATTTATCTTTGTATTAAATGCAATCATTTATACATGAATGAATTTTTTATATTCAATCCCCTACTCAACCAACAACTAGCGTGCTTCTTCGCAATTTGATGGCAACACATTCTCTTTAGGGAATATTTTAGTTTTTAGTGCCCTGTAAGATTTCAAGAGATTAAATCAATTAAATGTTTGAACTATGATGAACATGTTTTATATGTCAATCTATATTATGGATATTTCTATACAATATATGGTATTAAAATATCCTTAAATAAATATAAATGAAGTTGATGAATGTTTATGAATTACATACACAATTGACAATGCAAAGTAAGAAATATATTTAAACTCACTTTAGTAGGGTATTGAATACTTTGTCTGACCAACCAAATAGTGACTTGATTTCCAATAATATTAATGTGCATGCCAATTTTTAGGTTCTACTTGCACCCGATTTTAACATGGGTGTCTTGGATGCTTGCTTGATTGAGTCTTTCAGGTTGTTGTCTTCAATATTACCTTGGTGGTAATTACCCCTACTATCATCATTAGTGTTAACCATATGATCATTATTTTCATCATTGTTTCCATCCCCAAAGGTGTAAGCATTTAATTCAATCCTTCTTCATGTGCTTCATTTTCAAAGTCATCATCATCATTAAGGCTAGGTGGCATGTCATCAATGTATGCTAATATCATCAGCTCTTCAAATTTCTGAGCTGGTAGTATTCTCTTCAATGTTGCTCTTTTCACCCTGGTATGGTTTAAAGGATGGTTTGGATCATCTAGTCCAAATATTAATAACCCAATTTGGTCTTAGGTATTGGTATGTATCATCAATATCTTCTTCCTATCAACAAACAAAAGCATTATTTATTGATTGGCAATAATTGGGTAAATTATAAATGTATCAATTTCAAAGAAATATAATCAAATATGTCTTAAGAAATAAAAATATAGAATGTATGAACACATATACATCAATTGAATCATGCAACATTATTTTATGCACAAATTTTTTTATACAATAATTTAAAATAAAACACAATTTTGACAACATAGATTATAAAAAACTAGTCCACACTCATTTCTTATTCTTTGGTTTCCTTCCCTTAACAACATCCTTAGGGAGACCTTGTTCTTCCCTTTTCTTTCGTGTAGGAGTGAATTTTAAGAAGGAGTAATCAATCAATAAATCATTCCCAATGTTAAGGTCCATAATAGCCTCAACCATTATCAATCTATCAACATATCTTTCCATATCTCCATCTTTATCATTTATAACCTCGACAAATTGACAATTCAGTCGGGTCCCTTCCCTTACTACTATTTATAAATCCTACAATATTTTTGTGTGCATATGCATGTCCATCTATATACATAATATGACCTCTATTCATTTATTCTCCATTTTCCAATTGGAGATAATGTGTATACATATTTGAATTTAGACCGTATGTTGACACCAAAGGTTTATATTCTGCTAGCATTCTCCGTTCAGCACTAAAATATGACGAACCTTAATATGAAATTAATCTCCTAGTTGTTTGTTCTAAATTGTTTCTATATTTAGGTCCCACATGTACATTTTGGACAATAAAGAGACCTAGATTCACTCCATGATTATTGGAGGGTCGTATCATGTAGTTATATACCCAAAATTGAAACACCTCGTACACTCTAGGTAGCTGTTGATCACTAAGCCAAACACAATATAGTATACGATCAAATGTCTCTTTGAAAATTGAACTCTAAGTCAGGGGAAAGTCTCAATATCCATCACATTCATTCTGATAGGGTATGTACTCCACCTTCCCCTTGTCTTTATGCAAACTATGCATCTTTAAACCGATTCTTGTTTTAGTGTTACTTTTTTCATCAATTCCTCATCTTTTGAGCTGGTATATGTGCACAGATTTTTGTTAGATGTATCATATAATAAATAATCATCACCCTCTAGGATGGAAGTCGATGTGCCAAGAAAATTTAAACTAAAAACTTTATTCTATAATTATATTCATTAAGAAAAAAATTAATTATTTAAATAATGTAAAACAATGTTTAAAAGGATTATACATACTATTTATATCAAATTGAAAAATTCATTACCACAAATCCTATTGGATTTGAATCAATTGTAGGAGGCATACTACCAACTAGAATCTCATTATCTATGTAATGCCTTTGTACAATTTCTCGTTTGAATTTTTTCTTTCCATGACACACAGAACATCCACAGACAACAATTTTCTCAAAGAATTCATCCCATGCACTATAGTCTTGAACAACCTCTTGTTTAATGCAATCATTTGTTGTGTATGCAGGATCAATTGTCATATCCTCTTCCACCCATTGTCTTCTACACGATTTAACAGTTGTAGGTCCATGTCCACAAACATATATTTTTCTTTTGCTAGTTGGGTGCTCATGCTGTGCATTTGCTTCAATACCCATCTAACATAATCAACTACATGCATTGATTTATGTCACAATTGGATAAAACACTATAAATTTTAATAATACTGTGAAAAACATGGACGTGTTACATAAATTCCACCAAAACAAATTTTTCGAAGTTAAGTTAAAATTTGAGTACCTAATGTCCTAGGTCAAGCGTCATATCCTCATTAGATATGGCACGATCTGTTGTTATGGCCTTGTTGGGCCTAATACACAACATAGTCAATAATGTTTAGTACACAAATTATATCATTTCAACTAATATGTTATCCAACACAAAAACCTCACTTTAATCATATAATTGACATATTGATATCATGTTTTGGATTAAAAAAAAAAACAATTTCATGGCACTGGGTATATGCATCGAGCCCAAATTTAAACAAGAAAAGTATCCAACATCCCTATCCCAAATGACCATCCTAAATTTCAAACTTTTCCCTTGAATATAAAATCACATTTAATCACTATTTTTGTGCATTTGAAACCAATAACTTTGACCTCAAAGGCCTCATGGACAAAAAAATGACTTTATATCCTCTATGTTGTAGCATTTGTGAATTCATAAACACCTTCATAAACACCTTCCTCCTTTGGTTGAGGTTTCTTTGTCTTCTTACCTTTATTGCATCTGTAGATTCCGTTGTCATATCTATTTCCACCCACTTTCCTCTAGTTGATTTAGTAGTTCTACACCATCCACGTGATCTGTCCATGGCCTCTTCTGGATCCTGTAATACACAACAATGAGAATAGTCACATAACAACTATGCACCAAGAGAAAATCAGTCCAAAATAGGGAGCAGTTTGGGTGAAGTTTTCACCAACTTCAACACCCCAACAAGGTTACATTTAGGGACAAAATTTGGTGTTGTAATCAGCGTTAAATGCGTTGAATATAACGCTGATTGATAAAAAACAAATCCCGCAGGCCAATACATTTAAACATAAAAAAATATTTTTTTATATGCAACATACCACCAGCGGAGATTCAACAGTCGAACTTAAGAGCACCAGAGGAAATACCAGGCTAATTCCCAACAAAGATCCACGATTCGAGCTTCGGGTAGACCACCTTGGAGAAAATAACAAGATTGCGACCCAACAGAAGCTTGTTAGCACACGAGAGTTTCAATTCTCCACCCCAAAGCTCCACTAGTGGAACTTGGAAATGCCCAAGAAAATATCGGGCTAATCCCAGAACAGACTCATGATTCGAGCTTCTGGGAAGATCATCGCTGAGAAAATAATAAGATTGAGACCCAAAAAAGGCTTGTTAGCCACACCACCGCTACTTCAATTCGACTTGTTTTGTCAAAAAAGTGAAATCTAGGGTAGAGATTTTCCCTCTACTTCCCTAGAAGTGTCTCCTTCATTTTCCTCCACAGACTGGACGCAAATAATTTTCCTTAGGTTTTCTCATAATGTCAAGTAGAATTAATGCAGCAAAGGGAGGAGGCAACAAGGGAGCAGACACTGGCCATAATGAGGTAAGTATGTCAATTTATTGATTTCTAAGTGTTTCGAATATTTAGTTTTTAGTTTTTTTTTTCCAAAATTTAAAATGAGATACTTATATTATATTTATATATATATATAGGAAATTGATATTGAACAAGAGAAAGAGGCATTGGATTCCATATTGAGGATGGAGGAAGTGAAGAAATTTGGATGGTGTGGACTTTGAAACATTTTCTAGATACATAGAAAAACGATATAGTAAAACCCATGAAAGTTGCAACCAAAACAACAGTGTTAAAGGGAATCAATTGATTCCCCATCCACTCTTGGGTCGAGCAGAAGATCCAGAAGGAAATCGATAACAATAAACTCTCAAAATGTGGAACAAGTAGCAGATACTTCCACTTTCCTAGCCACTCCTGGTACACAGACTTCTTCCACTATGGCATCTTTTGCATCTTGTATTGGAAGCTACGATACAAAGATAGAATACAATGTGGTCTTAGAGGAATTCTGAATGTCAGATACTAGAAAAGTTTTTTTGAACAGGTTGAAGGAGTCATTCCTTCAATGTTTCAAAGACCATCTACATTTTCCATTCTCAAAGACATCGATGCACTTGCAAAAAGTAGTTATCCATGACATGGAGATTGAATTTGGCACATGTTGGTCTTTAAAGAAGGAAAAAAACAAATGTCTAAAAATTGCAAGATATTCCGGTGCAACCAAACAAAGAAGATAACAAAAAATATCACATGAGCAAAGGCTGAAAAAATGCCAATTGATGTAAGTCTTAAAGTATGGGAAGAACTTGTAAAATCATATGAGAAGTTGGATGCATGGAGGAAGACCAATGAGAAAGTACCTAGGTAATTGAATTTGTTCATAAGATTATATCAAACTTATTAAACAATTTTTATATTTGATTTGTGCATAGTTAGTCTGATTTGGTATATGTTTGAGGACAAGGCCTCCAAGGCTAGGCTTGCCAAAATTTGTGCCACACATCACATGGCCAAAAATGTTTACAGGCCTTGATCTGTACTTTTGTAAGTATATTTATTATGTGAAATGATATTTTTTTAATTTGTAGAAAAAAGTAAATGATTGCATAATAATTAGTTTAACTAGTCTATGTGCCATATTTTTGACAGAAGGAGAAATATGGCTGGCATCCAATATCATATCAAAAAAATTTGCAAGAAGTGGGTTGACTTTGTAATCTGGATGGAGAATGAGGTATCAATCTTTGACTAGTAACTCTTGTTGAGAACTTTTACTACATTTCTCTTTCTTCCTTTGGGAATCTATAACCTTAGGTGGTTTATCACATTCATTAGAGTTGAACTTAAGCACACTACACCCTTCCAAATGTGGTTTCCCAAAAATTGTAACATATTGTCATATGTCTGTTTCCATAAGGTCATTATTAGTACTTTCATGGGACTACTCTTACAAAAAATGATCTCATAAAATTGTCAAGGGAAAAAAATATTTGGAAATAAACTCACAAGATAATATATTGTCATGCATTAAAAATATTGGTGCTTGATTGGGTTTCATTGATGGTAAACGTCTCTCTCTTCTTCACATAAACTATGGGTCATTACTTTGCTTTCCTCAAAGGTTGTAATGGAGGTATGGAAATGATATTCTTGATTGATGGTGACTAATCTAGGACAAATTCAAACAAGTCTTTATATGCTAGTCTAAAAATCCCTTTCAAATCCCAAACATCCTCTTGGAAGCTTCTTTATATAATTTTGAAGGTTACTGCTAAATGGATTGTGAGTTGTTTGCTGGTACACTTCATGGAGGCTATCATATGGACACCAAAAATAATAAAAAGTCACCATAACTAATTTTTTTCTATTTATGTAATCCTTGGAGGAGACATCACTACTACCTTATAAAACAATCTTCTCAATCAATGTGCATACCTTGTATTATTGGAATTTAGACAAGGGGTTTCATACCATATGAACCGGTTTTAGGGCATCAAAACAACATTTCCATCTTGAAAATATGCCAATCATATATCCTGCACAACCATAAACACCTTTGTTTGTCTTGACCATAGCCATAAAAATACTTTGAATAGTATAAAGCCTTCATGAAACACTAGTTTCTCCAAATTTAGAAAATGTTCCATCAAGATATGCATTTTTGTGTAGAAAGAGGCCATGTCATTCTACCAAATTTTTTTAAAGTTGAACCATAGGAATTTGAACCTAAAAATTCTCATCCAATGTAATATATTGACATAGTATTATGCCAAATAAAATTATTCTCCACAACTGCACATATGAGTGCTGAGATAGGGTCATTTCCAAATGGATCTTCCCTAATTAGTTAAATATGGGATACTAAGGGATCCTTTGATGGTTACAATCCATGTCAAGAGTACAGGAATAGAGGAAAAGGCACGGAGACCACTATGTTTGAGGGTATACCTTGTTGGTATACATCTCCATAGAATAACTAAAATCAAGAATTTTAAGTCCAGCTTTAAAACCTAGTCACATATTGCCATAGGGTCATATTAATTGTTGTTTACAAGCATTTCAAACTTCTTTAAAGTTCTGCAATTCTAACAACTATGAGTCATTTTCCTCATGTATTATAAGACTAAATATGATAATGTTATCAAAATAAAGGCTAGTTTATCTTCCATTTATACTAGAATAACATTCATTTTTGTTATAGAATGTTTTTGGCGTTATGAAAAATATTGTTCTAGGATTGATCACAAAATATTGATGCTTTGTCATAGGTCACCATATTGGTAGGAAAACACACTATTAACATTTGACACAAAGATTATCCACAGAAAACCATCCCAATCCTTTCCAATATTCCATGCTACTAATCCATCACAAAAGATCTGTAGGAAATTATACTTAATTGTTATCAACACATGCCTATAAAGACACCATTTATGGTCATTGTATTTTCCTTGACCCATATGATTATTTGGTTTTGTGGGATCACGGTGTATTGTGCAACCCATGGTATTTTTTTTAGAGTTTCTTTATAAATTTGAATCCTTCTAGAATCAACTAATATTTTAAGACTAAGACAATATAGTATAACACTAATTCATAGCAGTGAAAGGGTGAAATCCATAGGATGTAAGGGAAAATAGTTTATGTTTTTCTCCTAAATTTTGTGAACAACAATATGCTAACCCACAGTAGTCCTTAGATAGTATCTTGGCATGGAATTTGAAATCATGTACTAGCAATAAAAGGATTATGTCCATCCTATAGCAAACCCAAAAATCACTTAAGGTCAATGCTAGTAGAAATGACATCTTGAGTTTGGGTCATAGTCATCATTTCAGTATGTAGCTTGGAATAAATGTGTCACGCAACTAACTTATGGAAGCATATCATGGTGACATATTGAGGACAGCTTGAAATTTTCTTATCTCTTATGTCCAAGTATTTGACATAGCTTACAGTGTATGAAAAAAGGGTTATACCAGAAGTTCATGAAATGAAACAAATGTATTCATAAACAATAAAAGACCGTCACACACAATCATTTCAATCACCAATTCTATGTTTTTCTTTTTAGTAGGTTTGTGGCAGTGTGTTGGCATGGTTTTATGATTGATGATAGGGGTGTATTTGGACTGATTTTGTGCAGCGGTATTGAATCTATTAATTAGGAGAAAACCCTATGTATGTAAATCCCTCCATAGGATTGATATGGAAACCTTTGAAATAAACCAGTTGACTATAAACTAAGAATGGTGTTTGGAGTATATTTTTCTAGGGGTGGGGTACTAATGTTACTTGCTTGCAAAACATATATAACTTTCTCATGTTCTGTGCTATTTGAAACCTTTGTGAAGTCTAAAATATGCCATGAAGATAACTATGAGATATGAAGTTCACCTTCATACAATTGTGGGATTTCTTTGCACAAAGTGCTTCCCATTGCTCCAAAGTAGTTTTCCATATATTAGGATTTTAATTTCCTAGGAGAAGTTTTAGAAGTTTGGTGTTTATGCTCAACATGCAACTCAATTTCTCATTTTTCTTTGTAAAGTTACGCTTCCTTGGTTTCATTGTCACATAGACCCCTAGTGGAGAAATCATAGTGGCCTTGTAAATTAACGTGCATTATGCACAACTCTGCTTGAAATTTTTTAAGCTCTACTTCCAAGGACATATTACATGCATTATCCGTAGGAATTAGATGTGATATCTTTCATGTGATGTTTTCTTCAAAAGATTGTATAGTTCTTGTCAAATATTAATGGAATTTTGACCTTTTAACCTAGATATTGAGCATTTGTGTCAATCTCATGGTCATATGCTTGGATCTTTAATAAATTATCAGTAGTCCATTCAACTCTTGACCATGTAAACCAATGACGGATCTAGTTTGTGAGCCTTTCTAACTAGCCATATAAATTTACTAGGAATTTAACCTAAACAATCTCATGAAAACTTGCTCAAACAAGTACTTATCCTTGAAATTTATGGATGAATGAGCATGCACCTCAAACCAATATTGATGTTGGTCCTTTGTCGATAAATTCCACCTCATTGTAGCTACTCTAAATTTTATAATGATTTGTTTGTAAAGTTGCTACTTATACAAAGTGTAACTTATGCATTCAAGTTTATAAAGACAACAACCTTTGTTGTGCCCAAACTAGGAATAGAATTGTTTCCTTCAAGCTTGGGAAAAAAATCAACAACAATGCCTTAATTTCATGTTGCCACATATTGCACAAAAATGCATTGTCTTTTCTTAGCAATATTATATGCATAAAAGTCCTACAAATCACATAACCAAGGTCATCCTCAAGCCAATATCCCATAACTAAAATATATAATTACCACTTGAACCTTTACTGCCATTTTTTTTCACTTGAGGATAGGCTCCAAGAGGGGAAGGGGTCTACTATGCTTGATCAAATTTGTATGTTTATATACATACAAGAGATAATATGGAATATAAGGTTTCAAATTGTCCTAATGTATGAAATATATTGCATGTAATATATGGTTTTATACATACTACTGAGTAAATTTGAGTTATACCTCAAGTTTGAAGGTGCCCAATCATCATAAATGCATGGAATAACTTGCCAACAAACACTCCTACTTCAGGCTCCTTTCAAATATTGTATTTTCTAGGTGAAGTACTATGAATAATATTGGTTTGTACTAATTTTTTTTTTGATCTTGTTAACCATCCTAGATGATGATTTTGCTAAATTACAATCCTAGATGATGATTTTGTTACCAAATTGAAGGGCATAGTATTACCAATGATTACTATGTTCAAAGTCTAAGTTTTAAGGCTACTTGACTAATGTTTTAGTGGTATGTTAGCTTGGAACTAAGGACCGGGTTGTCATTATTATGGCATGTGAAAAAACCTCACAATATCTGAGTTTGGTGGTTGACTTAATGATGATCTAAATACCATTTAGGGATGATTTTGTTGATCCACTTCCAACACACAAATTATTCTATATAAATCTAAATTGTATGAGCATAATACTGTTGGTTATAAACTTCATATATGAGTACAAATTAGCAATATAGTTGCAGAATTTGTGATACATCACAATAGTGTTAAAGGGCATATTGTCTTGGCATATCGGCGCATTATCAAAGCCAAGTTTGGGGGTAAAATTTATGCATTTGTAGTTATACTTGAGTAGAAAATTCTGAAGTAGTTTGTGTTATGACCTTGTTATTTATGAATGATCCATTTGTTTAAATAAAGGAAAACTTGCGAACACATAATTAGTATTCATTATATTTGTAATCATTATCCCAACATATACTAAATCTATGATTCATAATCGCATCCTTAAGTATAATTTGTAGTTGTGCAATCTCTTGGTACTATTCTAATATCAAACTTTTAAACTAACTTGACACAAATTTGCACTTGAAATTGAAAATTTGAAATAATGTATCTTATTGTCTATTATTGTCTATACATGATACAACAAAAATATCAAGGCATAGCTTGCAACTAACCTGTCCAAAAACCATATAGGCAGGTTCTTCCAAAACACAAAATTTTTAGTATTACTTCTAGCATCTACCCTACATTGCCAATATTTGAACTGTCTAATAAACTGACTTAATATAAAAATATAAGAGCAATGCATATCCTCTATAGAAATAGAAACCCCATGGAACGTGGTATTCACTTTTCATCTGAGTTGGAATACATGAGGAAACTTCAACAACCTTTCTTTCTTTCTGTTGTCGCTGCAAAGCATCAATAATTTGTTTTAGACTTGTGATTTGAGGTTTCATTGTCTCCAATTTGTTTTCGTTCCTGTCACATAAATCCTTTGGAAAATAATGTTGAAGTTGGAAGTCTTGCTTCTTAATATACCTTTGTTGGTCATCTTCCTCCTTCCACTCCTCTCGACATCGCTCCCTATCCTGGCAGTCCCTTTCAATTCCCCGCAACTTGAGCTTGGTCCTACACAAAAATATATCAATTTGGTGTACCGCATGCCTTGTGCAACAGAGATAATTACTATCACTATCCATACTGGCTACTAGGCCAACGTAATTCTCTACCACCACCATAGGGATCACCCTCCAACGAATTTTGGGGCTAGGAAAAGAATGGAAGAAATATTTTGACATCTAATCCCCCCCCCAAATGAAGCTATAAATGATACTAGATTTAATATGGAGCATGATTAAAACAACAAAATTCTAAATCCAATCTCTAGAATTATAACACTTCCCATCTGTATTCTTCCATATCTCCCTTCGAAGGAATATCGAATTCTCTTGGTACTGCTACTTAAAACTGAAGCCTTTAGTGTCTGCAGATGGAAATCACACAATGTTTTGGCTAGTAATCCATCCTCTCGTGACATCATGAGCATAACTATGCCTTATGTGAAACTGTAGAGCCAACCGTCCACCTGATAACTTAACAATTCACTCATATTGCTAGATATTGGATGACGACATTAAGCATGCATTAAACATGGTATGTGTCCTGATGTTACACCACTTCGAAAAATTTAGATTTTTCGACCTGCTTTTGTTTTTATCCCAACTTAGGTTAGGAACCTTCAATCGCTTAAGGAATTGGATCATATATCTCATCCCCATTCTGGTTTATAAGGAAACCTTCATTATCCTTAGTTCCTTTATTATCTAAAGAATAGGCATCCCTATTTTGGCCCCAAAGGATATGGAAAAAATTACCTTGGATATTTTATTTAGATTCTCCAATAATCTACATTGGATCCTATCCAAGGAAGAGTTATGCAATGTTTGTTTTTTATTGAAGGCCCTGATAATCAGCTTTGAATCTCTAAATATGAGGGATTTGAGATTCCTTTCTAGATCAACATTTTAGTTCCTTTCCAAAGAGATAAGAGTTCTTCCTGGTTGTTGGAGGTCATGCTGAGGCCCTGGGAAAATGAGTCCAATATGTTCCCTCCAGGGTCAAAGAGAACCCCACCCACACCTGTCGCTCCTAATGGACGGGTTCATGTTAGAAACATCCCATTTTGGCACTTTATAGGGCCTTTACATGGTCATAATAGGTTTGTCTTATTATACCAATGCGAATTTCATGCTTGATAAGAAATTTAAAGGTAACATCAATTTTTCCATCCAAGTGAAAAGAATGGAAGTTTTCTTTTGTTCCTTAAAAAATGTCAACCTTGATGGTAAAACTCAAATCTAGGAATACATATTTTTTTCCTCGCTATGTAGAATTCATACAAACTTAAGTTCACAAGAAACCAAGGGATTATATGCATACATGAGGACTTATCTATATGGATGGCTACCATGTACATGGATATTGAAGATGATTTATTTTCTTTATTTTTTGGCAAAACAGTTTAGATATTACATATTGATGGACAATTAATAGTGTACAAAATGAACTACTATCTCCTAGGATAAAACATTGAAATAGTCCAATGGTAGGGTTGTGTATTAGGCATAGGTGAAAGGAAGCTTGTTCATTTTTATAGTCTAAATTATTGTGATATTGTTCTAATTGATTATTACATAGATAACATGGCTTACATATGATCCATGTTCCATGTCGGCCACTTTTCCTAACTCGCACGACCCAGGTTTTGCGCAGCCTGTCAACCCAAAAAAACACCCGAGATACCGAACCAATAGAGCAAGCCCCGTCGGCAACACCTGTGAAGCAGACACAGTCTCACCCGAGATATCTCTTCAATGGGTAACTGTGGGAACCATGTTTCCACGATTTCCGAGGGATTATGGTCCCTTGGCGCGTAGCCAAGGAGCTGAACCAAGTCCCGAGGAGGGAGTCGTTTCCACCGAACTGTAGCGCATATCGAGCATGTATTCTACTAGCTACTAACGGTACGACACAGATTCAGCCTTAGTACTTTAAACATGGCAGAATGTAAAAGTAAGCTATCAAATAGGCATAGCATACAGGTGTGCAACAGTGATCACTCCATGAACATAAACTAACATCGAGAAGCAGTGCACTATAACCTATTCATGCAATTGAGCTCTTATTGATAGTGGGACATTCATTCAATCATAACAGGACTAGCCTCATAAGCATAAACAAACAGAAACATAAAGACTCACATCATTAATCATCCATTTGAACACAAGAGATAACGTGGAAACCCATATGGGAAAAACCACCAAGGTGCTTTTCATCTGGCATGAGGAAAGGATACAACACCTTGTAGTCTGTGAGATGCAGACTGATCTTAGGATAGGTCTTTATGGTACAGACTTCTAGTTCTCATGCTCTCTATCTTATTTCTCCTAATCTACTGCTACCATCTACAGATCCGCACACAGACAGAATCAACCTTTCTAGCATGTGCACCGATCTAGCAGAGATTCTCTTCTACTACACTAACTCAATCTACATCCTGCAAACTCCTAGCTACTCTACTACTCAGAGATCTCTCTTCTATTACCCTTCCCAAAATCTATTGAAAATGCTAACCTAAAACGTAATGATGACCAACAATCACCAACCCTATAACTATTGAATCCATCCTATTTATACTATTTTACATAACCACATTGGGTCGACTGCATACAGGTATTCTGTTAACTGTCACCATCAGCTACCCTCTAGGATATAGCTGTGGTGATCATGACTTGACACGAGGCACTAATGACCTTACAACATGCTTCCACTTGTGTGGCATCCGACAACTTAAGCTAACTTCAGCACCCATGATCGCCTTGTCGCTTTCGGCCATTATTCTGTACTTGTGATACCACTTTATCCTACTAGCATCTTCCTTCCATGTTGTTCCCTCTTCCACATAGGTGACGTCTCTTGCGCCTATTTTTTCTTTTGCGCAGCTTTGCTCATTCACGCAGCTTCCTTGCTTGCGTTTGCACTATGTACTGACTCTTGCGCTTGTTTCCTGTGCACTTTCCCTAGGCCCAACAGGCCCCCAACACTCACATGTGGCTCACCCCAAGCCACTAAAAAGTGGACATAGCAGGTGGTGCAATATGCGCAGCCGTTAATTTTTATTTTTAATTTTTTAAATTTTTTTCTACTTCCTCTCTTGCGCATTTTGTCACTTGCATTTTTTTTTTTGGCGGTGTTTCCTGCACCGCGGCTGCATCCTATACTTAGAATTTTTTTTAGATATCTAGGCTTGGGGTTATACAATTTCTTCTTTAGCCTCTTCTGAGAAGCCTATGTCCATAGGTTTTTTCTATGTATGCTCCGAGCCTTCTTGATGGTGTTCTTTTTGCTCCTCTTCATCTTCCTGTCTGCCTTCGTCTTCCTTTTCCTCTTTGTCTCTTTCCTCTTCCTTTATTTCCTCTTCATTCACATTCTCAGGTGCATCTTCTGGTGCAGACTGTTCTACACCTCCAACCTTCTGTTGGAATTGGGCCAAAATGGGAGTAAGCCATTCTATCTCTTGGCAAGCTTCATTTGCCTGCTACTTGAGCTCCTACACTCTGTTGGTGCTAGGGTGTTCCAACGAGGTATTGGCCAGTGCCTGAGTGAACTCGTGGATTTGCTACTGGACAAGATGAATTAGCCCTGTCACCCTTTTAGCTTCAGCCTGTTGCTTAGCTGTCTCCTTGTTGCGCATGCTTTCCTGGTGGCGCAGAGCTCTTGCCTTGTCCAGGAGCTACTTGAGCTCAGTACCTTTGGCGATTTTTTCCTTAGTTGGAATCTTCTTAATCTATTCCTTCACTGCCAATATCTGTAGGTCTGCTTCCTACGCCTATTCGGCAAGATGTTATGCAGTCTCATCATTAATGAGTTGTTCCCATGTTGCGGAAATTGCTTCCACCGCCTCTGCGCAGATCTGCTAGGCTTCCTGAAACCGACCAATAGCTTGATTTTTTGATTCTTGACTTTGCTGCAGCACTTTGGGGGGAATGCTTGGATGTTGGTTGGTTTTCATCTCCTAAACCTATTTCTTTAGGTCTGCGATTAGTTTGGATAGCCACCTCAGCTGATGCAGAGGTTCTGCCTCAGCTTCTTTCTTCTCTTCTGACAGTTGCGTGACTGCCTCCTTTATAGCTCATTCTAGTGAAGCCTGCTTTTGGGCTTGGGCTTCCAGGTATTCCTGCTGGTGCTTGATAACTTGCTTGTGCTCCTTTTCTTTCCTGGTTTCCTTGGCTGCCTGATATGCAACCGCATTTTCCCGGATTCTGACTTCTATGGCAGTGGCATGCTGAATAGAATATATCTGTGACAATGTTAGCTTAGAGAAATCCAAAATCAATGTGTCCAAGCTATGGACACTTACCTCTTTTTCTGCTTTTTCTATGGAAAATGCCTACGAGGACATTTCTATTCTTAAGGGTTGGAGCAACACTGGTGTCGCCAGAGTGGTTGTTGGATCTACACCATAGGTTTCATCCTGCATGGTGTCGTGCACTTTTGTGATGGTCTCGGCCAGCCGGTTAACTTGCGTAGTGATGGAAGCCATCTAGTTGGTTTTCCATCTTGTGAGGTTACCCAAAGTTTTCTCGGCTACTTCAGCAACTACCTCACTAAGAAGGGTCAGATCCTCATCTTCTATGCCCATTACTTAGGATTGGTTAGGATTTTGCTTCTTCCTATGTGGGATGGTCAAGGCCTCTTCATCTTCCTCCATGGGCTCTTTACCCTTCCTCTTCCTAGTTCTTTCGATGCGCACCTCTCTTTAGTAGGGGGGTATTCTTCACTGGTATTGGGTGGGTCTCGCTCTTATTCTTCTTCTTCTTGGGAGTCATCCTGATGCTCTTGGGTATCAGCATTGGCATGGTCATGCAATGGGTTCTCTTGTGGACCCCCCTACGATGCTTGTTGCACTGCAGGCACCTGATGCTGGCTAAACCATTCCTTAGGCTAGTCTTTGATCTCCCGTTCGATATTCGCATCCCCAAGGATAAAGAAAGTTGAGAGTGCCTGCTTCTTAGGGTCATTGCGTGGTTGCATGATGATGTTGTGCAGCCCTGCATGGAAGTGAATGAATGGATACTTTCCCACTATCACAGGTTTCAGTCGATATTGCTTGCACACAATCTTCCTAAGCCTTTCTCCTTGTAGAAAGAATGTAAGTTTGGCATCGGTCTTGCGCTTACTATCCTTATGGTCCCAGAGGTTTTGGTATGGCATGATGAGGAGCTCTACTGGGATATCCATGAGTTGATAATATGGTGGTAGAGCCCATACCGCAAATGAGATTAGAATTAAAATCCACAAGAAGTGAAACTTCACTGTGGGATGTTTCTATGCGTCGTGCACGTCATCCATCAGTTCGTTCAGGAGGAACTGGGACTAGTTAATGTGCACTCCTTGCGCACACTTTTCTACTAGCTCTATTGTTGTAGTGGTGCACTCAGTAGGTATTATGTTGCATAGGACCTTACTACACAATATTTTTACTGCAGCTCTTACAGTAGTGTCATCGATGGATCTAAGGAGGAAGCCCTTTCCGCCATGGAGAAGCTGGTACTTGGTCTTCATGTCGTTCTTGTCTAGTTTTTTCCCCTCCATGTGCAGGTATGGGGCCGGGTCGAGTCCTTGCTATGGAAGACCTGTGATGGCCAATATTAGGTCAACCATTACCTCATACAACTTGTTTAGCTAGAGGTAGCCTCCATGGGAGCATACTAGCAGTTGCTTGACATACATTCTGACTGGTCCAAAGCGACTGAAATGGGGCATAAGGAGTAGGTTTAAGATACCTGACTACTCCAATCCACGTGCATACTCAATTGCATAAACAACATCTCCATTCCATGGTTCACCAAGCTCCATGACCATGAATTGATCTCAAGACATGTCTTGTTTTCTGGTGTCATAGTCCTCAAACTTCAATTCCTAGAGTTTGGGAGTGACAGGATCCTGAGGATGCGTGATTCTCTCTTGAATAATGGGCTCTTCTAATAGTTCTGGTATCTCCACTGGCACTCTTACGATGCCTGGCTTCCTTGGTGACACATATGAAGGCAACAAGTTATTTTCTTCATTTGTGATGGTGGTATCTTTGCTACGGGGCCAGAGGAACTGGGGAGGTCTGCACTCGATGGGGCTCTAGCTATAAAAATTTGGGCTCTGGCTGACTATACTGGTGGTCGGGTTGCAGGTACCTATGTCAGTTGGCCTCCTATCGGTGGCGAACGTGGTGGCCTTTGTGGTGGTTTCTGCGGTGCCTTCGGCTTAGCCTGCGTCTTCTTGATCATTTTTGTGGGTCGACTGGGTTCAGGGACATAGGGTACCTCTGCTATCGGGCAAGCATTAGAGGAAATTTGGAGTCTAAAATGGGACTTATAAGAAAACGCGCCAACAATAAATTTTGTGAGTTGGAATTCAAGAACCAATAGAATTTCAATAAAATGAGTCAACCATAATGGTTGAATTGACATATTTGTCATAAAAGAAAACTACTTTTTTTGTTCGTATTTTTGACATATCTCGTGTTTTTACTCAAATTTCAAGCGGGAGAGCTCATTGGATGTGGAATTTAATTCCACATCCAACGAGTACCCACACTACATACTTTTGATGGACTCCACCACCCCGAAAATAAGTAATACCTGAAAAATGTGATGATGATGTCATCATCACATTTTTTCAGGTATTTCTTATTTTTGGGGCAGTGGGGTCCGTCAAAAGTATGCAGTGTGGGTACTCGTTGGATAGGGGATTAAATTCCACATCCAATGAGCTCTCCTGCTTAGCATTGGAGTAAAAACACAGGGAGACATGTCGAAAATACGAAGAAAAAAGTAGTTTTTTTCATTCTTCCTCTAAAATTAATAACTATTATTTTATTATTTTAACTAGTATTTTATTATTTTCCTTAGGAGGCCCATTTTAGACCTAAATTTCCTCTAATGGTAACACTGGTGAAACAGTGGAATCTTTGTTATCACTAGAGAGCTCAATAATCATGGGCTTCGGCTCTAGGGAAGGGGTTCTGGTTCACTTAGCGGCTTGGTTCTCTGGTTTCTTGGTTGTGTAAGGTAATGTAACAGTTACATAGACAAAAGTAACTACTTGTTATAGGTGCTCATATCCCCCCAACTGTGACTGGTCGTAATGATGGATGATATGACAGAGCACATGGGCTCGTCCTTCGTCGGATTTACTCACACACTTAGGTTCCATTATTTACTTGTCAGGGTAGTCAAGGGTAATATGACAGATGGGACCAAAAATCCCACCGCCATTCTCCTTGGACTTTCTAAATTAATGCTTCTGATCTATCACTAGCTCCAAACCTTTTTGGAAATCTTGTGCATTTAAGAGTCCGTCGATGTTTGCTAGTTGTCTGCCACTCACCGCCTGTTATCTCTCAGTTGGTTCATTGGCGGTTTTATAGGGAAGCATTTTTCAGTGTAAATTCCTTTTTCGGTGCTCGGTTGCGGAGGAGATGTTTTATTGCCCTAGATCTTTCTCGTTTTTTTTTTGCACGCCCTGGCCTCATGGGGCTGAGCCATAGTCATCGGGGTATGGTTTTAATCGGCTGCCATTGATCATACCCACAACCGGTGTTTCATCCAGCTTATGTAGTTTTACCACACCTTCTTCAGTAATGTGTGCAACCACGTACGTGCATAGCCAATGTGTTTTGAGCTTACCTGGGTGCTTAAGAAACATGTTGTCATACATAAGAATGAGTCTGCTGACCTTGAACTCCTTTATCCTGATGTGGCAGTCATGCCATGCTTTTTTCCACTGTTTATTTACGTTTTGATGGAAGCCCGCAATGAAGCGTTCTTCCTCCAATTGAATTAGTTGCGCAAGTCTTTCCTCTACGACATCGATATCTGTCATCTCTGTTAGTGCAACGATTCATAGGCTTGGCACAATGTACTCCATAGGAACAACTACTTCTTGTCCATAGACTAAACAAAAAGGAGGGCATCCAATCAGTCATTTGCATGTTGGTCTGTAAGCCCATAATACTGTTGAGACTTTATGGTCCCAGTCATCTCTGCACACATTACAAACCTTAGTCAAAGCATTCTCTAGTATCTTGTTGAAGGCCTCCATAGTTCCATTTTCTTGGGGATGGTAGGGTGTTGTCTTCTTATGCTGGATTTGGAATTATGCAGTCAGTTCAACAATTAGCTTATTTACAAAATGCATACCTTGATCGCTGATAAGGATCTTCGGGAAACCAAACCTTGTGACGACATTTTCAAAAAGAAAATTCTCCGCTGTCGCGGTGGTGCAATCTTTCACAGGTGTCGCCTCTACCCATCTTGTCAAGTAATATGTAGTAGTTATAATATAGTGTGCACCAGTCCGTTTCCCTGGTGGACTAATAGGGCCGACAAAATCCACTGCCCATTTATCAAAGGCCTGCACTGTAATTTGTGGTGTGAGTGGCATTTCATTACGTCATGATGGTTTCCCTGTTCTTTGACATTTATCACAATCGCGACATTATTTTCTTGAATCCATATGTATAGTTGGCCACTAGAGTCTAGCTTGCAAAATATTGCGCACCATTGCTTTCTTGGCGTAGTGTCCTCTTGAAACACCCGCATGCGCTTCAGCCATTACCCATTGCCTTTCGTGATCAAAGACACATCTGTGCAGTATTTCATCTGGTCCCAACTTATACAGTTGTCCTGCAATTAGCGTGTAGTCTGAGGCCTTGACAACTAGTTTTTTCTTTTTCCATGTCAAATAACCTTTAGGTGCATAGCCTGTATTCAATAAGTGTATAATAGCATCAAATTCTTTATCAACAACATTGATAGCAAACAACTGTGCATCCGGTAGATTATCCTCTATATTGGTGGGTTCCTCCCCACTTTCAATGCGCGATAAGTGGTCAGGCCCAACATTCAGTCGGCCTGCTTCACAATGACTTCAAAGCAAATTTTTGAAATAGGAGGAGCCACCGGCATATCTTCCCCCCAACACTGGCTTATTGACTAGGTACTTCAGCGCAGAATGATCCGATGAACATTTTGAAGTGTCCATCTAATAGATAGTGTCTGAAATTTTGTAGCGCATAGACCATTGCAAGCCCTTCTCTTTCAGTTATGGTGTAGTTTTTCTCTAACATTGATAGTTTCCTGCTTGCAAATGCAGTTGGGTGGTCAATTGTGCCCTCTTCTGGTTAGGTTAATACTATACCCAGTGCAATTGATGATGCATCAACATGTACATGGAATTTATTTTTCCAATCTGGGAATATTAATATTGGTGTGGTAGCCATTTTGTTCTTCAGCTTATCTAGCCTCTCCCGACAGTCTTTGTTCCACTCGAATTTGGCATCCTTCTTCAGCAGTTTCTCCATTGGGGCGGTTATCTCCATGTATCCTATGATAAATTTCCGATAATATCCAATATGTCCTAGTGTGGATCTAAGTTGTGTGACTGATGTAGGCGGAAGCAAGTCCAAAATAATTTCCACCTTCGTAGGATCGACCAGGATTCCGTCGCGGCATACCACATGGCCCAGCAGTACACCAAATGGTGTAAACAATATACATTTTCTCAAATTTAGCGCAATTTGATACTGGTGATACCTTTCTACCATCATGTGCAGATTCTCAATATGGTCTCTTGCTAGAACAAAGACCGTCCAGTCATCAAAATATACTTCAAGAAACTTATGAATGAAATCTTTAAAAGCAGAAACTACTATTCTAGAAAAATTAGCAAGGGCGTTTTTAAGGCCAAAGGGCATTACCGTGCATTACAAAGGTTGTTTTGTGGCAGTCCTCTTGTGTGATTCTAACTTTATGGTAGCCCGAGAATCCATCTATGAACGAGTACATTTCTTGTCTGCCAATGCTTTCCAATAATTCATTTGTAAAGGGTGTTGGGAATGGATCGTGTAAGCAAGCATCATTTAGCTTCCTAAGGTCGACATAGATTCTGACCTCGCCTGCCGCCTTTTTGTCCTGGATCACTATAGGGATTATCCACTCTGACTCTTCAACAGGTTCAATGATTCCTTCTTCCAGCATGCAATCCAGTTTTTCTTTCACTTTTTCTTTATAGCACGGATTTAGTCTATATGGGTGTTGTTTTACCGGTCTTCCATCGGGTTTGAGCGGAATTTTCATTTCACCCTAATATCCTACTATCCCCTTCATTTCCTTGAAGTTCATCGGGAATAGGTCTTGGAACTCATGTAATAGATCAGTGATTTTGGCTACTGTCTCTTTGTCCCAATAGTCTCCAATGTTAGTAGATTTCAGATTGTCCTCTGACCCAATGTTAAATTTCTTAATATTTAGTGGCTTGATGAACTGCTCACTGGAAATGCCGCTTCCTTCTACTGCGCGAGATCCTTCTGAATCTAGGATATTAATGTTGGTCGGATAATCCTCTGGGTCTCCAGAGAGGTTATAGCAGGTGATCCAGTGCTGAACTATCTCATAACACGGGTTGGAATGCACAATGCAAGGCTGAGAATATGCAATCTCCAGTGGCATCTCCGTGAATATCTTCTCCTTAATGGTCTTTAGCGCAATATAAACTATTGGTTGCTTGTCTTCAAACTAGAATGTGTATTTGAAATTTTGTGCAACCTTTTCCCATTCTTGTGTTTCCTAGCGCAGCTCCATAGATGCATACCAACCTTTGGGTGTCGTTTCGAGCGTATGAATGAAATGGTGAACCCACCCTTGGCGCGGGTAGTTCAAGAAAATTGCGGAACACTTCTCTAAGTGTTCAATAGGGTCTGATAATCCTGTATACCTTTGGGTCACAGTTGTAACCCCGTCTCCGAAACTTACTTCCAATAGTCGTCTGCACTGTGGCCATTCAGTTATCGAACTTTTGTGTGTACCCCACCATCACGCGGGTGTGGATTTTAGTGCAAATTCTAGTGCGGATATTCACTGTGGCTCTGTTACCAATTCATCAAACTCAGTTAAGAATGTTTCCAACTTAGGCAGTCCTTCATATGTACGAAGCGGCCGCGACTGAGCTCCCACTCGTTGGATAGAATTAGTTATCCTGGCACATGTCCTCGTGGACACTTCATGTAATCGGTTCTTCCAGTTCTCAAGTGCCTCCCTTGAGTCTGATGTACATGAAATCGATCATCTCCAGATCAGGTTACCATCCATAGTAGGATTGATGTAATCCTCCTTAAGGGCAGTGACATTATATATGTTGTTGAGGTGATCACCTTTCCCTTTCATTGAACACCGGTTCAACGTATCTCTATCTTTCTAGTGGGTCGAGGGGCACAACCACCCTCATATCATCATCCTCAAATGATAGGGTCCTTCTTTTGAATTTTATGATAGTTTTATTTTCCATTGCCCAATCAATTCCCAGTAATGTGGGATATGGGTTAGTATCATCTACTATATTGATGACCTCGAAGTGTGGCAAAAGTGCACAATCCTTCAATATCCACTTGGACCTGACTCAGTCTACCAACAGGAAGGACCTTTTCTTGATTAGAAAGCCTTAATTGAATTGGGGACCATTCTAGGGGTGGCTTGCCCATTATTTCCCACGTTAGAATGTTAACATCGGATCCTAGGTTGAGGATGATATAGTCCATTTCATAATCACCGATTTGTGCAGACATGCTGAGCTCACGTCTTGTTTTGAACTTTGTCTTGACACTATTAACCTTCTTTACTGGTAGGTCTTCCTCTAGAAGCGTTTCGATAAGCACTCCCAACTCTACAAGTGCATCCTTGTCCTGGATTAGTGCCAAACAAATTGATAGGAATGGTTTGAGCTTACTAACCTTATCTGCACTCTTGTCCGTAGTCTGTTGTTTGAATATATTTTGGAATATTTTAGGAATATATTTTATTTGGCCTGAGGTGGATGGTTGTTCCATCCATACGAACTCTGGACATACATCCATGAATATCTACTTCTGTTCTTGAACATTAAGCAGTGCTTTCTTTTGCATGGCAGGTTGCACCTGCGGTTGCACTTGTGTTGCAGGTTCTGTCTCTATAGCTTGGTCTGCACCTGTTGTAACACCTCCCCTTGATACCACTACTACATTTGGTTCTCGTCGTTCGAGGACTATCATCTGTATGTTGGCATTAGCATTTGGGTTGGGAGCGTTCAGCATAGGATTTGGTATCAGGTTAGCTTGCCATCGAGTGATAAGTTGTGGACATTTCTCCACATTGTGCTCTTGTTTGCAATATGAGCATGTATTCGCAGGTTTAGGGAAGTCTCTAGCATAGTAGCCCTACACTCCATAATTATAGCACAGCACTGACCCTCTTCCCTGGCCAAATCCTCCTCCTCCTTGGCCCCTGTAATTGCCACTCCCCCTCAACTGAAGTTGAGGTGGTTGCGAAAGGTATTGTGACTGCGCGTACTGTTGTTGATACAGGTTATATGGGCCTGTATTCTGAAATTGCGGTGCCTTCTGAAACTGCTGTGCAGGATGAAACTGAGGCACAGTCTAGAACTAAGGCGCGACCTGGAACTGAGGCACAGCCTGAAGTGGAGGCGTAGCCTGGAACTGAGGCCCAGCTTGTTCAATTTTAACTTGATCCTCCGTCTTCTTCAGATATGCATCTACCATTTTCTCTCTCATGAGTTGGTAGGCCCTACAATATTTTTCATCATGGCCTACAGATTTACAAAATTTACAATACAGACAAGTTGGGGCACATACCATCCTCTGTAGGAAAATACAGTCTATGTCACGGTGTCCTCTTATCTGACAGATGTTGCACTAGGGCAACCCCTGGGTACTCAATGGGTTTGGCGCATCGGACGAGATATAGTTCATGTAGGTCGGGAAACCATCTTTGGTATGTCCATTGGTCTGACATCGCGAAAGCTAGAGGTCTTCTTGCACCTATTTTCCTCTTTTTATGTCTTGGAGCTGAATATTTAGATTATCCAATCGCGACTGAATCTGTATCATTCCAGTAGCACCATCTCCAATAGGTGAATCCTCTAGCTTCGTCGCCAATTCCAATGCCTCCGTTTGCGTTGCAATATTTTTCTGCATGAGTGGCCCTCTAATGTGTGGCAGAAGCGCAACAATAAACCACTCCTTATGCTGCACACCTGACATTTGGAAACTTACTTCAGCGTCTTGAACTGCTGATCAAAGTCCCATATTGTCTATGCTGGAGCCTGCTTAATTTCCTTGATCTCGGTTATGCATTGGGACTCAGATTACGGCTTTCTAAATTTCAAGATCATTTCCCATCGAATCTCCTCAAGATTCTTCTATGGTGTTCCAATTGGTACGGCACAAAACTTCATTAACCAATATAGCACGTGACCAGTCAAGGTCATTATCATTTGTGCCTTCTTTATATCTGGATTATGGAATAAACGTGCCATCCAAATAGCTTCGCAGAGGAACCAATGCTGCTCTAGGTCTTCCATTCCATTCCCATTGAACGTCGGTAATTTAACGTCTGTTCCTGCCATTAGAGTAGCGCCGGGGTTGTTCACTGAATTCTCTGGGTTGGTTGGATTTACTAGGATCCTTAATGGGCTTCCTTACACACCAGTCCCAACACTAGGACTACTAGGGTTTGCAAGTGGTTTAGGTGAGGAACGTCTAGGTCTCACTTCAGAGGATCTTCCTGGAATGTCGTAGTCACATCCCATTCTTGGCGATTCTGTAGACTCTTCCAATTCTACTCTCTCAGAAATTGGACTATACTCCTCCTCTTCATCACAAGATCCTTTGTCTAGGTGTGACCCACATCCATATTCACCCTCCCTGGGCAGGCTGTAATCCCTCCTTCCTCTTGTTTCCTGACTGGAACCTCCTTTCTCTCCTTAAGAGTCCAATGTCCAACTCGTCTTCTGAGCTTCCTCGAAACAATTCTTCTTATTACCTTCCATATTACTCCTAATTCTTGCACAGCATATCCCCTTCACGGACTGCGCGACTCAATCGCTGAATTGTAAAATACCATTTTCATAAAGGAGCATTTTAATCCATAGGTTTATAGATATAAGGTACCTTCCCTGAGGTCCTTGGAAAAATTTTCACTCTGCCTCGCTATACGAGGTTATTGCTTCAACAACAAACTTCGTAACATATCCTTCTAATATGTTATCAATCCAAAAATCAACAGCTCTGGAAATAGGGTTTCTTACTTGTGCTACTTCTTGTGTGAACAGGCCGGTCCAGTCAGTCACTCCTCTTCTCTGGAAGTCAGCCTGCTGGGTTGCTAACTCTGATAGCCATTCTTGCAATACAAGGGGAAACTCTCGTGAACCCTCATTTTCCTTCTGCATGAATATCAATGTATTTAACTCCAGCCACTCCTTGACTTCACTCTTAGTCAGGTACCACAACATATCCCTCGATTTGATTAATAAGGTCCTGACAATGGAACCATTTGTTTGCCACTTTTCCTAACTCACGCGACCTAGGTTCTGCATAGCTCATCAACCCAACAAACACCCGAGATACTGGCCTGATAGAGCAAGCCCCATCAGCAACACCTGTGAAGCAGGAATAGTCTCACCCAAGATATCTCTTCGATGGGTAACCTCTGGAACCATGTTTTGCGATTTTCGAGGGATTATGGTCTTGTTGGCCTGATTTTCTGACTTGGTCCAACTAAGGAGAAATAGTTGACACAAAGCACTTAAAACAGCCCTCGGTGTGTTTGAAATAACTAAATCTCACAGGTTATGGTCTCCTGCTACCAGCTGAATTTATCCTCTTAAGGAGAATATATAAAATTCAGCAAAATGTACTAAATTACTGCTTAAAATAAATCCTAGAGTTAGTTTTCTAAGTTTAAGTTATCCTAAAGTGATTTCTTAAGGAAAGTCTACTGTTTTAGGGTTTTGTTTTTAAATATTTTAACTAAAAGACCATTTAAAACTTTAACAAACTAATCTAATTCTATTAACAACTATTAAAATAAACTAATCTAAAATATGAATAAAAATTAACTAACTATCATATCTCAGCTGAGAGCAACTTGGAAAACTAAATCAATTATCAATTAATGATTTGAATTTAACAAAGAGGTAAGTAATAATAATTTAAATGAAAATATTTAAATTATTATCCTAAAATCACTTTGTTGAATATGCACAACAGCAGAATATAAAAATAGAGAACTACTATTTTTTAATTCTGTGATGCTCTATTAATTAATAATTAATTATTCAATACCGAATATTTGAATAACAGGATTTTATTCATTCATGAAAACATTGTAGAAAATACAAATGAAATCAAGAATAAATATGAAATATATATATTACCAAATCTCAATTATTAATACAAATATCAATTAACAAAACTCAGTAATATCTCAATCAAACATCAATATTGTGCAAACCGAGTATAATTTCAGATAATAAATACAATCATATCAAAGTACAATTGCATAAAAATATATGGTGAGAAAACAGTATATCGAAATATATATATTAAGTTTTCAAAATAGTAACAAGCAATGATACCAGTTTGAGAACTCTAGTCACAATCCTCCTTGAAGGTAAAACTTCAGTAAAGAAATTAAAAACATACACTATAATTATATTTCTAATAAGTATTTTCCTTCAATACTCCATCCACCCCCTCTACACTGAGCTTACTAACTTATATAATCAGACTAGTAAACCCTTTCAGTTTCTGTGTAACAACTATTCTAAAAATATCCCTTCGGTTTCTAGCAACCACTACATAATAAAGATAGAAATTCTATCCCTATTCTGTTGCATCGAATTTCTTCAAAGAAGGCACCTGGCAGATATGTTTTATCCTATGAAACAATAATGTCAATTATATGACTGGCCTGTATTAACTTCTGCCCAGTTGAATCGACCTATGATGTGGCTGTCTTTAGTATCCAATTCTTCCAGAAGCACCAGCGAATTCCAACGATGAGCAAAAATTGTCTTCATTCTTTACAGCATATCAACAATATGTACACCTGTAACAAATATTAATTTCTCATTAAAATCTTAATAACAGGAAAAATAAAATAAAAATAATACAAATTATAAGCATACCTGTAAAATCTACGATTTTTCAGGTGTGCTAATTAAAACATTTTATTACCTGTCAAAATTGAAATCACAATAACTAAATATAGACTAAGTCGTTGCTATTTGTAACTTGATAGCTTTCCTAGCTTTTGACAGCTTGGCCCCGAGTTTCAAGATTTTCTCTTCATGGATTTTTTCATCTTTCAGTAATTTCTCATTAGTTGTAGCTAACCGTTTTCTTTTCTGCTTTGTATTTGTCTGTCTTGGCTTTCATTTGTTTCCATCGGTCTACTCACATAAGCAATTCAATTTTTTGCTGTTGTAACTATGTTTTCAACCTGTCACGAGCTTCTTCAAGGTATTTTAACCGATCAACCTTATGTTTTTTATAAATACTGATTGACTGCTTTGCTACTTTTAACGTTTCTGCTAGAGAATCTTCGACATTCAATGATGATTCAAATCGAGCTTCATGTTCAGACTGTGCTGGTAATGGTGAATTGTCTTTCATGAGTCCCTTAGGAGATACCATCACATCGTTGTGATTATTACTTTGTTCCTGTTCAAAGTCATTGATTGGGGTTTCACGAGGAGGAGATTCATCCTTGTTATCACTATTGTTTTCAACAACGATGGGTTCACTACTCTGTTCAATGGTTCTTAGAACCGAAAGACTAATCATACTCCTAGTAAGCCTTCGATTAAACGTTTCAGATTTTCTCATGCTCCGTTCAAGAGTTTTATTGACACCTTCCAGATTTTTCCCTTTTACTTCATGCTTCTCTCTCTCCTCCATTACCTTAGAATACAAATTACCTGTTGATTTAGCAGAGTGCGTCTGAGCATGAATTTTACTTCCCTCTCCCACTTCGTTCTCTCTCTTGGATTGTTCAGGAGGGTTCGAAGTATAAAATTTCTCATTTTCAACTATCAGACAAAGCTTATCCAGCCCCTCATGATCGGTTATATGATCCATTTCTTTTTTTACTTATCCTTCACAAGATCTTCTTCATTTTGCACGAGTCTTAGGTAAGTAGGTAGGCCAAAATTGGGTTAACCAGAACTCATTTTCTTTTAAGAATTCATCTCATGTTTTTCCTGCTGTAACTAACTGATACTGAACTAACATTTTGATCAGGTCGCGATGAAAAATACTACGGTCTTGATTACCAATGGTACGTTGAACAATAAAAACCATTTTATGCAAACTATGAAGTAGAAAGCGGGGCATATTTAATTTCAAACCCTTAAGATCCATTAAAATTCTTAGATGATATAATTGGACATTTGAATACCGACCATGACAAGAGATGTACTTGGAAATGACTTCAAAAGGAGCACGCCATTGATTCCTCAAATATTTTATAGGAAAACTGAACTTAAGGTGTGCATCTTCCTTTGCCAATGGAAGAAGGAACATCTTGAACTTTTTCTTGTGAATTCGTGACCCTTTGAACCAACGTTCACCAGTCTGAGACAGCTTCGTAGCTTTCAAAATAAATTCTTCATCTATGACTAGCTGTAAATCACCTATCTGAGCAACATTTCCATCAAAATATAATGCAAACCATCTGGTAACTTCCTCATTGTGTCCACTGAAATCCCAAAAGAAGAGTTTCCAACCAATTTTCTCAAATAGGGCAAGAACTTCAGGGTCGGCTTCTAACATTTCTGGACCAGAAAGCTCAAAGCGTCTTAAGGGAGCCATCTGTTCAACTATCAATTCTTTCTATGACAGAGGATTGAAAGGCATTGTAAAGACTGAAGGAATAGGGATACGTGAATACACAGACATTTTATGAACCTTCACGCGATTCTAGAGGAGCTAATGAGTAACCCTAGACTGGTTTCTACGTGTGAGAACTTCACCATCAAACCACCACAGGTATTCATCAAACAAATTAATGTGATCTAAAATCATTACAAGATATTCGAAATCAATAGTTTCATGAATGTTATATGAATATCAGATAGGATGATGTTAATAAGGACAGATCTGACTAAGATAATTATTACATATTAAAATCCTTATGAACAGATGTTATCAAATCAACAATTCATATCTTGTACCATACACACAATTGTCAAACGTTTAATAGGCAAGGATTATACGTGGAAGGCAATCGTGCTACAAAACTAGATGATGTGAAGTTGTCATTACAAGCAATGATGTCTCCTAGGGTTTCGTAAATCCAACCAAGTACCAAGATCAACTTTGGATAATAATATAAATGCCCAAAACCATATTTATGCATGTAATAGATTCAAGGATAAAATAATATAGTTTTGAATGAACTCATAAAATCGAAATCATCATATAACCTAGTGCAAAGTATGATCGGATGGAAAATTTATTAAAGACTAAACACTAGATCAAAAACCAATTACTATGATTATAACACAATGGACATTTGAAATGATATATAAAAATAAACTTTAGCTATTTTGGGAAACATATATACACTTTTCACAATTTGTAAAATGACATAGTATTAAAAGATAAAGTCTTATGTAAAAATACATTATTAGGGTTAAAAATAAAATATTTCAATTAATTCATCAACCCTAATCATATAAATTACAAAAAACTAATAATGAATACTTTGTCAAAAGAAATCAATAACACCAAATTGTAACAAGTTCAAAATGCATTTTCATTTTAATCCAAAGAACTATTTAGCAGACTATAATTTAAATATCTTGAATCAATATATAATCAGATGTATTGATAATAATAAAAATTGATTATTTATATAAAATTACAAGATTAACAGCTGCTAATTTATTAAATTTATGAAAGTGTTTCCTAAATTTCTAATATAACCTGTAACTCTTCTTAAATTGAGAGTACCTTCAGAATCGAAGATTCTGAAGGAACTCTTCTATAATTTTTGTAATAAATCATAGAAGAGAATTGATCATTTCATTCAGCAAAGCAGAAAAAAAATTGAGAAGGTTGTTTCCTGCCAACAGGTTCCTTGGCGCGTAGCCAAGGAGCTTGACCAAGTCACGAGGAGGGAGTCATTTCCGTAGAACTATAGCGCACATCGCACATATATTCTACTAACTACTAATGAAGATACACAGATTCAACCTTATTACTTTAAACATGGGAGACTGTAAAAGTAAGCTATCGAAGTGCGCAACATCGCTCACGCCATGAACATAAACTAACATCCAGAAGTAGTGCATAATAACCTATTCATGCAATTGAGCTCTTATTGATAGTGTGACATTCGTTCAATCATAACAGAACTAGCCTCATAAGCATAAAAAACCAAAAACATAAAGAATCATAACGTTAATCATCCATTTGAACACAAGAGATAACGTGGAAACACATCTGGGAAAAACCACCAAGGTGCTCTTCATCTGGCATGAGGAAAGGATACAACACCTTGCAGTCTGTGGGACGCAGACTAATCTTAGGATAGGTATTTATGGCTCAGACTTCTAGTTCTCATGCTCTCTGTCTTATTTCTCCTAATATACTGCTACCATCTATAGATCCGCACACATATGGAATCAACCTCTCTAGCATCTACACCGCTCTAGCAGAGCTTCTCTTCTACTGCACTAACTCTGGCTGCATCCTGCAGACTCATGGATACTCTACTACTTAGAGATCTCTATTCTATTACCCTTCCCAAAATCTATTGAAAATGCTAACCTAAAATGTAATGAAGACCAACAATCACCAACCCTCTAACCACACTAGGTCGACTGCATATAGGCAGTCTGTTAACTGTCACCATCAACCACCCTTCAGGCTACAGCTGTGGTGATCATGACTTGACACGAGGCACAAACTACCTTACTTATAGGGTGATTCCACTCGTGTGGCATCCGCTAACTTAAGCTTGATTTCAGCACCCATGATCGCCCTGTTGCTTTTGGTCGTTATTCTATACTTGTGCTACTGCTTTATCCTACTGGCATATTCCTTCCATGCTATTCCCTCTTCCATGCAGGTGACGTCTCTTGTGCTTAGTTCTTCTTCTGTGTAACTTTCCTTGTTCGCGCAGTTTCCTTGCTTATGTTTGCACTACGTACTGACTCTTGTGCTTGTTTCCTGTGCACTTTCCCTAGGCCCAACATTCCACAAATGTAATTCCCTCTACTTCAGCTCTTATGTGCCTTCTTTTGAATATTTCAAAGATTTAAAATATTTAGTATTCCATATAGGTATATATGCACAATGGACTAAGCTCAAAGAGTGAAACACTAGATGCAATCCATTAATATTAAAACTAAAGAGTTTCGATAGTAATATTATTAATTTTTAAAGGAAATGATTGAGTCAACAATTGGGAAAAATGACTCTCTTATATAATATTTTTACATCTCCTATATGTATATAACCATATATCACATGCAATATATTTCACATGATATAGTTATATTTCATATGATATCTCCTATAAGCATAAAATAAAATATATCATATGAGATATGAAATATAAGGTTTCCAAATGCAATATATTTCAAAAAGTCCTAATGTTTTCCATGGAGGTCTTAGCTCTAGGGGAAAAAATGTATCAAATGTAGTATAGGATGGGATAATAAAATTAGATAAACTGGTTGCCAATCAAATTCCCTCCATAACCCAATGAAGACATTCACCATAAATAACAAAACCTAACTAGAAATACAAATTCCTAGTAACACATCCCACCAAGTCATCTAACCACACCAAAGCATGTCTCTAGTAGGTAGGGAAAATATTTTCAAAGTGTTATCCATTCAAAAGATCCTCCTCAAGCCATTTTCCTTGTAGACCATGAAAAGTTCTCTCAATTCATGCACCTTCTAGAGCATTTAGAACACGTGTGTGTGGTCCACATGATCGCCTCTAACAAAAATAGTAATTTGAGTTTAGATTTGTTCAAGTAGAGTTGACTCCATGGTGGCATTGTTAGAAGGATTTTTTCCTAAGAGTGTGAACACGCATCATGATGCAAACTGAAGAAGGAGCATGGAAATTGAGAAAAAAACAATCAAGAGGGGGGTCCCCTAGTTGAAACCAAACATTCTAAATTCATTGGAATCAACAACTTCATGACTGGAGACATAGTTTTAGTTCTATAGAAATTTATTCCAAGCACCTTGGGGCCATTCAAGGACACTTTGAGAACTTGGTACGGGTGCAAAAAACCAAACCGGGAAAAGTAACCAGGCATCTCCAGAACCCACACATGCATCTAGAAATTGTGCATGTATCCATTCTATCCATGGTCATGTGGGAGCGTTCGAGTGAAATTTGACCCCCTTGTGCAAAATTGGCGCAACCTTCACTGAGCAAAACCCTAGTTTCAGAGATGACACAATAGGTCTGTTCTTGGGAAATCGAGCACATTACGAGGGTTCCCCCAGCTAAAAATAGGAATCATGAATCCATTGGAATTGATGACTTCAGGACTGAAGACATGGTTTTTTCTCAATGGCCATTATTGCCAGGAACCCCGTGGCCATTCAAGAACATTTTAAGAACTTTGTGCAGGTGCATGAAACCCAAACTAGGTAACATAACTGCATTCCATTGTCTCCCACATGTGCATCTAGTCATTGTGGATGTCTCCACACATAGCATGATCGCGCGGGAATGTTAGGATCAAATTTGACCCCCTTGTGCGAAATTGGCACGACCTTCACTAAGTAGAACCTTAGTTCTAGAAATGACACAATAGGACCATTTATAGGAAATTGAGTCATGGCATGGGGGGTCCCTTAGCTGAAACCTAGCATGCCAAATCCATCATAATAAATGAATTCACGACCAGTGACATGGATTTGGTTTTGTGTCCATTTTTTCCAGATACCCTAGGGTCATTTAGGGACACTTTGAGAACTTGGTACAGGTGGATGAAACCCAAAATGAGCAATGTAACTGGGTTTCATAAGATCCCACATGTGAATATAGATATTATGGATGTCTCCATGCTAGCCATGGTCACGTGGGAGCGTTAGGATCAAATTTGACCCCCTTGTGAAAAATTGACACAACCTTCATTGAGCAAAAGCCTAGCTCCATAGACGACATGATAAGACTATTTCCAAGAAATTGAGTTATGGTACGAGGGGTTCCCTAGTTGAAACCCAACATATTGAATCAATCAGAATCAACGTCTTCATAATTGGAGACACTATTTTGGTTATGTGACCATTTTTGTTAGGAGCTCTGGGGTCATTTAGGAACACTTAGAGAACTTGGTATGGGCGCACGAAACAAAAATTGGGAAACGTAACCAAGTTTCATCAGCTCCCACAAGTGAATCTATCCATTATGGATGTCTCCATGCTAGCCACAGTTGCATGAGAGATTTAGGCTCAAATTTGACCGCCATATACAAAGTTGGCATGACCTTCACTTAGTAGAACCCTAGTTCAAAAGACAACACAATAGGACCATTTTTCAAGAAATTGAGTCATAGTACGATGGGTCCCCTAGATGAAACCTGACATCCTAAATCCATCGAAATAAATGGCTTCACAATCAGAGACATGGTTTTGGTTTTGTGGCCATTTTTTCTAGGCACCCCAGGGCCATTCAAGGACACTTTGAGAACTTGGTACAAGTGCATGAAACCAAAACCAGGCAATGTAACCAAGTGGGGCCATTCAAATCCCACATGTGCATCTGGCCATTATGTATGTCTCCATGTTGGCCATGGTTTCACGGATTTTTTTGGCTCAAATTTGACCCCCTTGTGCAAAATTGGCACGACCTTCACTAAGAAGAACCCTAGTTCCAGAGACAACACAATAGGACCATTTACGATAAATTGAGTCATGATAAGGGGGGTTCCCCAATTGAAACCCAACATACCGAATCCATAGGAATTCATGGCTTCTCAACTGGAGACACAGTTTTAGTTATGTGCCCATTTTTTCTAGGCACCCTGGGGCCATTTAGCGACATTTTGAGAACTTGGTATGGGTGCATGAAACTCAAATCGAGCAACGTAACTTGGTTCCGTCAGCTACCACATGTGCATCTAGCCATCATGGATGTCTCCACACTATCCTGTTGGAGTCATTATCCAACCCACACATTTTTATTTGGCCTAATTGGCCTATTTTACCACTTATCGTAAGTTATTGGCTCGAATTTGTGATTGTATCATCAACTAGATCATCCTTCTTCAATCAGGGAGGATAACTGTGTCTCCTCCTTCAATCGAGGAGACTAAATGAGCTTCCTCCTTCAATCAAGAAGAAAATTTGGGTTGATATGCGTCACCTAATCTCCCCAAATCAGTTAACTGATGGTTATTCCTCCTACTTTCAGTTAAACTATAGTTGTAAAGGCGCCTCCACCACTATTTTGTCTATTTTTGGCAATTTCTAGTTAACTAGAGTGATCTAAGGCACCTCCAACAACTTCTAGTGACTCAGTTCAGTTCAGTTCAATTCATCAGAGATAACTGGAGTCAGATATGCACCCCCACCTACTGATTGACATGCAGTTGAGTTATATTCAGTTAGACTCAGTCATAACTGCTCTGATTTAGTTAGAGCTGATTATTGATTGTGATTAGTGGTTAACTAATGTGTTTAGTGTGGCTAACTAACAATTAAGCCACTCTCACGTATGCAATTCAAATGATATCCTTGGTATTGGAATTGTCTTGCTATTCATGCAAGTGTATGACATTATATCTTTACTTCTGATGGATTATTGATAATATACAACTGCAACCTCTAATTGCGGCATTGTTATGTCATTTTGTGTGTAAATTGATCTTGAATATTTTGTAAGATTGTGCCTCAGTCCTCAGATTACTGTGACTCAATTTTCATATATCCATGGTCATACAGGAGCGTTCGAATCAAATTTGACCCCCTTGTGCAAAATTAACATAATCTTCATTGAGCAGAACCCTAGTTCTAGAAACAACACAATAGGATTGTTTTCGAGCAATTGAGTCACGTCACAAGAGGTCCCCCAATTGAAACCCGACATCCTGAATCCACCGGAATTAATGTGTTCATGACCAAAGACACAATTTTTCTTCTGTGGTAATTTTATCCGGGAAACCCAAGGCGATTCAGGGACACTTTGAAAACTTGCTGGTTAAATTATTATTTGTTTCATTGGGAGTGTGATCTATTTCAACCACTTGGATTAATGGCTACTACATGATTGGTGAGGTGTGAGATCCAAACAGAAGAAGTAGTGAGTAGAAGAGAGGGTTCTCTTGTATTTAAGTTAGAGTCAAGATGCACTCTATACTTTCATCATGTTCTATATGTTCTTCGTCTAAGAGCAAATGTGCTCTCAATTTTATCCTTGGAGCATAAAGGTTATACAGTTGAGTTCAAAGGAAACTCAATATAGTTATGGACAAATGGATCTATGTATGTTGAGGACTCCATCATACTAGGGATCAGAGATGGATGATTGTACAGAGTACGGGGTCCACCTCTTCGTATATTGAATGGGGGACATAGGGCTAGTTATGCATCATTTTTTAGGTGACAGTAGGACCTCCTTAGCAGACCCACTTGGTGGGAATGGACCTAGCTGGAAGAGATGGGATACTCAAATGACTTCAACAGAGCTTTAGAAGTTAATTACAAAATAGATGAACTCGAGTTTCCAGAATTCGTAGTAGACAGTTAAATTCTATAACAATTTTATTTTAAATAATATTTACTAACGTTATTAGAATTGTTACATGTTTTACATCATTGCAATGACATCTTAGTTGTAACTTCTTTGGAATTTTATTATGGTATCCACACTTTGATATTGATTTAATATTATTATGGTTTTGTTGCATATGTTGTAGTAGTAGAAATATAACATAAAATTTAATTATTGCATGAAATAAATAACAATCTTTCATTTTTAATGTTTTTTTTGTAGAACACAGGTCTTGCAGAAGATCTAGTTGATCCAGATGATGATACAGATCCATATTATCTTGGGTCTAGTACCAATGCCAGATATGATGATGATGAGTCCAATACATGAGACACCAATGCGGATGATGATGATGATGTTGATGTTGATCATGATGGTGATGATCACGATGGTGATGATGATGATGAGGTAGTTGTTGGTAGTAGCCAATGACATATTTGGTCATATAGATTGCATCATGGATAATTGTTGATATTATTGAGTTGTATCATTTTCACATGTATGATTTTGACATGTATCAATTTGAGTTACATCATTTATGATTTTGACTTATGTCATTTGGACATGTATCATTTTGACTTATGTCGAATGTCAGACATGTATCATTTCGACATGTTATTGATCTACTGGAATATTTGACTTTCACTTGTTTTAATTATATATGATGATGATCTTATTAGTATTGACTTGTTAATTTATATATATTGAAAGTGGCTAGCAATTTTTGGATGGATATTTATTATGTATGATGATTTTAATTTACTATTGAGGATGGACGTTGAAAAATTCAATTAAATTATAGATATTTGACTCACTTTTTTTAATTATAAATGATAATCATGCTATAATAATTATCTTCTTATTATATATATATTGGTTGTTGTAGATTTTATTTTGATGGATATTTAATAAGTATGACGTTGTTAGTTTGTATGGATGTTCATTCCCCTAAAAATTGTTTATAAATGCTATCTTATAAAATATTTCAAATGAAATATGCCTTACTCTATAATCATATAAGTTATTGTTGTTAGGGAATTCATCCTATGGATGGGGTTTGATGCCACCAATATACTAAGGGTTCTATTGATAGGAAGATGAGGTTCAACAAGAATATATTAAAGCAAAATATTAATGGAATAGAGAATGTATACCTTATTTTGAAGTTTAATCCTAGTTTGGTCTTCTCTCGAAATGCTCCTTTGCTCCTTTGGTCCAATACCTGCAACAAATAAATATCCTTCCTCAAAGAACCTTCAAATTTTATAACAAATGAGACATGAACATATATATTGACTGCAAATTGGATGTAAATCACAATATAGATAATTGCTCATAAACACTTGAAACACGCATTGCAATAGATATGGACGGAAAACACTTTCTTTATTCATGAAGTTTCTGGAACAACTACATATACCTCAGCCTGATCAAGCTTCCTTGAAACCTGGATCTGATCCCTCATACTTCTCTTCTCCAAAAGAAATCCTTCAACACAAATTTGCCTCCAAAAGGTCCCCCCATCCTCTAGCCCCTTTCCTCTTTTTATAGTTCATTAGGAGGAGGAGTTACGAGGTTAGGGTGGTTAGGGGAGTTGGGGTAGTTTCCAAATCGACCCTAATTTCCTCGTGATTAATTTACTTTTTTTAGTGAGTTTTAATGGAATACGCGGGTTACAAGAAGGAAAATTGTGGAGTTACAAGGTTAGGGTGGTTAGGGGAGTTGTGATAGTTTCCAAATTGACCCCAACTCCCTCGTGATTAGTTTACTTTTTTTAAAGACTTTTAATGGAATAAACGGGTTGTATGTGTGCAAATCACATATGATACATAGGTTGGCAAGCTGTAATTCATGTTTTCAAGTCAAACTCATAATCCAAATGTGTTGATACTGGAGTAAACATTGTGTAATTAGGGTCCATATCTCTTATAACCTTAAGGCTCTTATATCCATTAAGTCCTTTTGTGTGATGACATATTTTCTGTCATCACTCGGACAGAGAAGTACCATTGAGAGGTATAACATATCCCCCCTAATGTGTGAGGTCATAGGGTAAGGATGTACGATATACATTACAATATTTAGATCAGAGGACTTAGAATCCGGGCCACAAGGAAGTACTCAAAACAAACGAATCGAGGTCATTTTACAAAATCATCATTGAGGATTCCATGTTAAATAATGTGGAACACTAGCTCCTTTACAAGATACATATATAGTATGCCATATATGACCACACATGATTTACAAAGTAGATCATAGACACATGAGTATAATGACAGATCTTCAATAGCTAGAGTTGTGTCACAAAGTATGGCATGATCTTGCACAACTTAGGTTTTAAACGCTGAAACCTAGGGTCTTCATCCAAGTCCATATAACCAAATATGAATCCTAATTATGTGAATATAGTAATTGAAGTGGAACATGGAGGATACCATTAGAATATTGGTTAAAGAGTTGTATTGATAACCAATGCAAAGGAGACCACCAATATGAAAAGCGGATCCCAAGGTAATATCCCAAAACTCTAGGTATTCATCATTAGTTGGTGTTGATAGGAAGTCGCTTGTGAGGAGGAAGGGATTGATGAATCCTTCAACAGGTCACATGAGTAAACTAGCAGACTAGATGAGGTAAGACGGTCGTAGATCAATATTAGAGATGATTGTGACAGGGATCAATATAAACAAATGGAGGTTAAGGATCCTTGAATAGTGAGCATGACATAGGAGCAACTTAAGGAAGATTTAGACTCAATAAGAACAATTAGACACTTCTGCAATGTAGGAGACATTAACAGATTCTCCATGTACTTGGAACAGGTGATCAATGGAGGAGTAGTAACTCAGAGTACAGTTTGAAACTAAAAAGTATAAAACTGATACTTGACTGTTGGGAGACCCAAAATTGGTGCTTTGTTCAAATATGACTGTGAACTTATTGCCAAACAACTTAAAATGTAAAGAGAGTATTTCCTTCCTTCCTTTTTTGTTAAGGTTTAACGATTCCAAGAAAATAAACTCGAGACTTCTTCATTTTTAGTCAAGCTTGAAGAAGAGATGAATATTGCTTGATAAAGAACTGATCCATGGATTTTATGAGCCTGAATTGGTGGGTGCTCGTTGGTGTTTTCATAATTTGAGAGTCTGAAAACTCCAAAGAAGACTCTAGGGGGGTGCTTTATTATAAATTTAGTTTCCCGAGTCTGAAAAAGTATAAAATAATCCGGAGGAGAAATCTCTTAGATTTCGAGGAACTAAGGTATACATTTTTTGTATTTAGTCAGCAAGGTCCAAAAAAGGGGTAAACTATCACCAAATCAACACTCCTTCGAGAACAAGCATATAGCCTTAGTTTAACGAGTGTAAAGGAAGGAAGATCACTCGGGATGTTCCATTTATTTACGAGTTGGGGAAGCCAACAATAAACTCGATGCTTTGTACTGAGTTGTAAAGAGCATGATAATGACATAAATAATGCTCATAATATTTTTTATAGTTTAATCCAGAGCACAAAAAAGAAAAAGTGAGCTCAAACAATTTACTTTTTCGTAAATTTAGTCCTCTAAGCCTGGAAAAAAGATAAACCTATACTTGGAAATACTCTTCTAGCCATAGTGAACTAGAGTATTTCTTTTTCGTAAACAATCCACATGGTCCAGAAAAGGGTTAAAATTATAACAATGTAGATGATATTTTACTTCATTTAACGAGTCTGAAAGAACAAGTAAACTCGACAATATAGTATTTTTTAAGGATTCACACCAGGGCCTGAAAATAACTCCATATGATGGGAGCCTTATAAAATGGAATGATCAACAAAAAGATAGAGTATGAGGCTCATTTTTCACATGTAATACAACTAAGAAGGATCTTGTGACCTAGCAACATGCAGCATGGGTACCAAAATGGACATAAGGGTTCTGACTAGGGTAACCCATGTTAGGTAAGTTCTAATCCATGGAAGAACAATGACGCTTGAAGGATAATAGGAGGCTGCAAATCACAATACATGGAGAAAAAGAATCTTACAGTTCAAACAAGGATAGAGTATAAGTGAAAAATTTAGTGTGACAACAATACCCTACCCTGTATGCTGAGGTATAATGTTAAAATTTCATCCATAACCTGAAAAATATAGGCAAAAAATCAACACAACATTAGTTGTAATATTTAGAATTAACCAAAACTATACAAAGTGGGTAAAAGATTAGAAAATTTTACCATAAATAGTTATTTTTGGGTTAAAACTTATTCATTTTGACTTTTACCTTGTGTTAGCACTTGTGCTAAAATTTGAGGATTTTTACATATGCATATGAACTAATTCCCTTACTAAATATTAGACCAATGAAAGAAAGAGTAAGGTTTGCAATCCTTCCATATCACATGACCTTGAAGGATATTGATGGGGTTTCTATATTTTCTAAGGGGGTTTATCCATTGCTTTGAAGTGAAAAATTATTGAAAATCCCTAGTTTTAGCCTTATAATTATGCTTGAATAAGAAAAATATGATGAATGTTAAAAGCTTACCAGAATGGATGACCTAGATGCACAACAGAGAAGATCAAAGGCCACAAATCATTTCCGCCAAGGGAAAATAGGGAGTGGAAAATCGGAAAAGGAAAAGTTCAATTGTGAAAGATGGTAAACCCAAGTTCCGCTTTCCGTAGTCCGAGATCTGATGGTCAAGGATGACTCCAGGATAAATTAACAACTTGAAAAGGAGCAGAAAGGCAGAATCAGAAAGCATAAATATAGAAATTTAGTTACAAAAAGTTAGAATTCCACTTTTTTCCAGCCTGTAAGATCGACGGTTCAGTAGCTTCCGCATAGACCAATGACCCAGAAGGGAGCGGAAAGGCGGAATCGAAAAAATCAAAATTGAGCATCGTAAAAGCAGAAATCCTGCTTTCCGCTTTTCACAGCTTGATCTCAGATCAATGCCTGGGAAAGTTTCTATCTAAGATCAACGGCGTAGAAAAGGGAAACATGCGCACGATATAAGTAGTTTTCCTGATATGCAAAATTTGGTAGACCCCACAGCTTTCAACAACTCAGATCAACAACCAATAAAGATCTACGGTGGAGGTGGATTCTGTTGCCAGAACTAGCATGAACAAAACAAGTTTTCATATCTGTGGAATTGCTTAAAGGGATGCATGTTTCAATGGTCAGGACTGATGGTCGAGTAATATCAATGGAGGAGATGAATTCCACTGATCTAACATGCTCGTAGAAAGTAACTTTTCATATTTACAGAATTGCTTAAAAGGGCTGCATGTTTTAATGGAGAAGATCTAATCGGAAATGAATATACGGTGGAGAGAAATTCCATTGATTCACCATGCACGGATAAATGAAAATTTTAAATCTGCGGAATGTGGTAGGCCCTTAAAGGTTGAATGACAGAGATTTAAAGAAGATTTTGATCAAAGGATGGAAACAATTCTGCATGGTGAACTAGCACGGATAAATTCAGAATGAAGATTTGTGGAATTGGGTATAGTCCACATATTCCAATGACTGATATTAAAGCTTGATATAGATCAACAACTAAGGTTTATTCTGAAGATTGAAAGTGCAAGGATAAGTGAATTCCTGATTTTAGCGGATTGTAGTAGGGGTTGCACTTTTCAATGGTTTAGATGAAAGTATGATTTAGATCGACGACTGAAAATGATTCCGCTAATCCAGGGTATGAGGAAGATAAGAATTAGAAACTGACAAAATGGAGTTAAAGGGTATAGGAAATGGATGGTGCATATTTCATTTGGGAAAGATCAACGGTCCAAAAAAATTTCATTGGTTGAAGATGCAGAGATGAATGAAATTATTGCAAGCTCCCTGAACATCCTCTAAACAGTCATTTTCATCAAGAAGGCCTCAGTCCCAAGTGTCAAATTTCCCCAAATTGATCCACCATGCACATTCCAACATGCTTTCCTGATTTGTTTGTGATCATGGCGAATCTTCTAGAGCGGAAATTGTTAGGATCTTGTGCGTGCGGGTTTGATTCCCATATCAGATATGATTTTTGGCTATGTTTTGAGGTTGGTGTCAGGAGCTTAGTACACTATAAATGTAACCTCAATAGAGGAACAAGGTGTTCAACATTCATTTTGAAGCCTATGTGCTTGGATTGTAGAACTGTAAACTTTCTTGGAAGTATTAATGAGAAATTTTTCTCGAGTTTCTAAGATTCATCAGAGTGTTCCATGTTCAGTTAGTGTTTCCTGTTTGCATAATTTTAGTATGTGTAAGCTTCTACTAATTCTTTCTAGTTGTATGTGAGGAATTCATTTTATTAAGTGCTTCTTTCATCAGAAATGGAATTCGTAATGCGTTTATAATGATTGTTGTGGAATTCATCCTTTGTTAGATGCTCCATTTTTGTCATTATCCTTTTTGTTGCTTCTACTAAAGTTGTTTTCAAGAGATTCATCCATAGATAGGTGCCTCTTGCTTCACTAGGATTTTTCTCCTTTCCCCTACCACCACTTGAAGATATTTGACTGAATATAACACCCACTTTGCCTCAGATTACAAAGAAAAATCACTGCTCATTACTTACTATAATACCCTTGAATGATTCAGGCTCTGACTCCATTTCCCATGTTATTTAACATTTTCCTGTCTTACAATCTCAAAATTACAAATATTTTGTTCTCATCAGATAGCTAGCCTTCTGAATGCTTACTTAAAGCTATATGTGTATGTGAATGTTCATGTGACAAAGAGAGATCTCTCTCTGGCTGTATAGGATAGAATACAGTCTAAATATTGGTTTGAAATGGTTACCCAAGTGATTCTCCTACCAAAAGCATAGGAAAAATATTGGGTGATAACATCTTAGTGTTGTTGCCAAAGACTAATTTATATTATCTCCTCGAGGAAAAGACATTGTTCTAATTCTACGACATGGTTGAGCAGCGGGTCATTGACACATGCTGGTTGTACATGCTCTGGAAACTCCACTCAAAATTTTTGGAAGGTGACTCCACTTGGAAATACTGGCGGCTAGAAGAACCAACACGAGGAGAAATCCTGATGCTGAGTCTTTCCAAGATATTTTTGATACAGAGAGTCTGATTCGAAGGGCCAATAAGCTGCAAAGGTTAGTCATAAATCTTTCCTTACGTATTGAAGGTGTTTTTTTTGTTAATGATTTATTTGAGCATTGTGATGAAGAGTTTGGGATAGATTTCCATAGGGATAAATCTGAGTCAATCCTCTTTGAAGTGGTTTCTGACACCTCTGCATTTGAATTCTCCCGCATTTCCTGGTCACCCCATACTTTAGAGCCTCTAGGAAGATATCTCCAACACTTTCCTGACCCAGAGTACCCCTATTTTCCACTGAAATAACTGCATTAAGATCCACTTCCAAGCTCGAACAACCTACATCATCCAGTTTCACAACCCCTCATAGCTCTGCATTTCCGCACAACACACTGATTTTGTCTATCACGTCTGCTGCAACCCATTTTGGAAACCCCACTGTAACCCTAGGGATTTCTATGTTTTACCCTTTACTCCTCCCTGCTGCTCTTCATGACATTCCCCAGGGATATGGCCAAAGAATCGAACAATTTAATGGGGAGAGGGGATATTCAACTGAGGAACACTTGGAGTGGTTTTCAGACTGGACAAACTTGGAGGAGGTAGATCATGATGATGTGAAAGTTAGACTAGTTTCCCAATGTCTTGCTGGAGAGGCAAGAAAATGGTTATAAACCTTCCATACAAATCCATTATGAACTATCAATCCTTTGAAGATTCCTTCAAGAACAAATGGGAAGACAAGAAAAATACCAAGCTGTATTTGTCCCAATATCATTCCATGAGGAGGAAGGAGAGTGAATTTGTCCCAGAGTTTTCTGACAGGTTTATGAAGGTATACAATGCCATTCCCTTTCAATTTAAACCTCCCCCTGGTTCTTCCCAACTTCAATATGCTGAAGCCTTTGATAGTGAGTTTACCTTGTGGTTGAGTGAAAGAAAATAAGTCTCCCTAGCCGAATGATGATGAACGATGCCATAGAGGTAGAGGCAAATATTTCTACTGCCAAAATAAATTAAGAAGAGGGATGAGGGATAATGGAGAAGAGAGGAAGGATAAAGGAGAAAGGATAAAGACCCTGAACAACCTTATTCCTCTAATCCAAAAGAGGACAGAATGGACACGATGATGAAAACCATGGAGAAGTTGATGGAAAGGCTCATTGTGGACAACTTACCACTTCCCAGGGAAGGTCAAGAGCAGTAAAATAGAAACTAGAATGTAAGAAGGCCCCAGGTCCTCCAAAATAGGCATAGAGATCAGAGAAACCCTCCTTATCAACCTATCATATCCCCATTTCAAGAGAACTATGTGGAGCAGGAATATGGAAATCAAGCTGAAGGTGACATGCACCAACTAGAAACTAACTCATCCTCTAGTTTTTTGACCAAAGAAGAACATGATGATTTCTTACATGAAGCAAAGGAGCTTCCTGCTGGGGAAACATAGGATTTTCAGAGGGGTTATGTCAACATTCGGACAGAGGAGAACCCAAAGTTTTCAAATGTTGGGGACTACTAGGATGAAGAAACGATGGTCAAGATCACCGACCTGTTGCATGAATTCCAAGATTTGTTCCCTATGAATTTTTCTGAGATGAAGGGGATATTGGGAGATTTAGGGGAGATGAATATTCCATTGAAGTGAGATGCATAACTAGTAAGGCATAGGCCGTATCTTCTAAATCCATGATACAAGGAGAGGGTCAAAGTAGAGCTTGACATGATGTTGGATGCTGGAATAATTGAGCAGGTTGAGTAATCATAATGGATTAGTCCCATGGTGGTCCAAGGTAAGAAGACAGGTGAGGTTTGGGTTTGCGTCGACCTGAGAAAATTGAATGTTGCATGCATGCATGATCAATTTCCGACACCATTCATTGATGAGGTTCCAGAAGGAGTAGGTGGTTAGGAGATGTATTCTTTCACAGATGGGTTTTCTGGCCATCACCCATCTATATTGTAAAATAGGGTCGCCACAAGACAACATTTGTTACCGAATGAGGTTGTTTTCAGTACACTATGATGCCGTTTGGGTTGAAGAATGCGCCTACGATATTTTCTAGGGTTGTTGTCGCTGCATTCAAATATTTTATTTAGAAGTTTTTGCAAGTTTACATGGATGATTGGACAGTTTACGGATTGATCAAGGACCATCTGGAAAACCTGTGACTGATGTTGGAGAGATGTCGACAACATCAAATAGCGCTAAAATCAAAGAAATGCATTTTTTGCACACCTTTTGGGATGTTGTTGGGTCAAATTGTTTGCAAGCAAGGACTGTTGGTTGACCCTGTGAATATTGTGGTGATTTTGAGCTTGTCGTCACCAACGAATGTGAAGATGCTTAGAGCAACATTGGGGAAAACAGGGTGTTATCGCAACTTCATACGAGGGTATGTTGCGATCACAACTCCCATGGAGAGGTTGTCGAATAAGGATGTTGTATTTTCATGGAGTCAAGAGTGTCAATATAGTTTTGATATGCTGAAGGTCAAGATGGCTTCCGCAGCAATACTAGTATTTCCTTATTGGAACAAGGAGTTCCATGTTCATGTGGATGCATCATCTGTTGCACTAGGAGTGGTGCTAGTACAACCAAGAGAAGGAGATCTAGATCATCCAATTACTTTCGCTAGTTAGAAGCTGTCGTATGCAAAGAAAAACTATACGACCACAGAGAGAGAAGGTCTGGCAATGGTATATGTGATACAAGAGTTTAGGCATTACCTATTGGGTGGTCATTTTAATATGTTTAGAGACCATTCTACTTTGAAATACCTAGTCAATAAGCCCATGTTGGGGGGAAGATATGCTGTTGGCTACTTATCTTTTAGGAATTTGATTTTGAGATAATTGTGAATTCGGATCGCTTGAATGGTGTCCCGAATCATTTATCCCGAATTGAGATAGGTGAGGAACCAAAAAACATTGAAGATGGAATGTCAGATGCATAGTTGTTTCTAGTTGACATGGTTGATGGTTATTATGATCAAATCATTCAGTTTTTGGCAACGAGAACTACACCAGAGGACCTTAAAACAAGTCAAAAGAAGAATTTGGTGGTTAAGGCCTCAGATTTCCAGTTGATCGCTGGACAACTATATAAAATAGGACCGGATGAGACTTTGTGGTGATGTGTCCTACCTCATGAATAAGGGTAGATTTTGGAAGAGGAACATGCGGGAGTGGCTAGTAGACACTATGGAGGTTGAGCTACTGCAAGGAAGGTGCTTCGCATAGGGCTTTGGTGCTCCACCCTTCATAGTGATGTGACAGATTATGCACAGACCTGCGATGTATGTCAATGAATTGGAAAACCATCAAGGAGGGATGAGATGTCTCTGGTACCTCAGGTGACTTTGAATCCATTTGATAAATGGGCTGTGGAATTTTTGGGACCAATCAACCCACCTGGGAAGAGAACTAGTGCGTGGTATATCATTACAACAACATATTACTTGACAAGATGGGTGGAGGCTACACCTATTGGGGATTGCACCATTGCGACAAAAATGAGGTTCCTATTTGATAAAATTGTGACTTGGTTCAGGTGCCCAAGGGAGCAACCAGGGGAGTCACTTCATCAATCACACAATCAGTTCATTGACAGATGAAATTCAGATACAACATAAGAAAATTACCCCGTATCATCCACAAGTGAATGGGATAGTGGAGGCATTCAACAAGGTGTTGGAGCATGTGCTTACAAAGGTATGTAATGCCAACCGTAATGAATAGGATTTGAAGATTCCATCAGTCTTGTGGGCATATCACACCACTTGCAAAAGATTGACAGGACCATGGGGGCTTCACTTGTTGACCAATATCCTATCACGTTAGTTCATATTGTGGGTTTTAAAATTATTAAAAATTGAACCAATATATTGCAGGTATTGGNGTTGTTCACTAAGTGAAGTCCCCGTGGACAGGACATACACCGTTCAAATTGGTGTATGGACAAGAAGCAGTCATGTCCATGGCGTACATTGTTCCAAGTTTGCGCATTGCAAGCATAGACAGGCATGGATGATGAAGCAACATTATAAGAACATGTAGACTAATTGGTGCAGCTCAAGGAAGACCACTTTATCATAGTTTTTCACCAGCGCATCGAGAAGGATCAACATAAGGCTTGGTATGGTCGACATATAAATAACAAACATTTTCAACAAGGAGACTTGGTGCTATTGTACGATAACAAGTTCATGAAGCATCCAGGTAAGTTACAGATGCATTGGTTAGTTCCATATCTCATTAGTTCCATTACTTCAGAAGGTGTAGTTCAAATGCAATAGTTAGATGGTGCGCTGCTACCAAAGCTAGTGAATGGTAGCAGAATGAATCCCTATAAGATGGGCCCGAAACTGCGAGATGCTTGAGGCACTGCGCAATGAAAAGAAAAAGTAGGAAGGAAGGATGGATAGAAGAATGGCACACCAGAAGGAAGGGGATGCGCAAGTAGGTAAGTCAATAGTGTAGATAGGAAGGTTTGTCATGACATCTATAGGGTCGCGACATAGTCAAATTAGTAATAAATGTAGACAGTGAAAACAGTTAACCGACAACACTTGTTGAAGTTGCGCGTATTGATGACGGATCCGACCATTGGATTGACAGGATCAATGATGGATTTGGGTAGTTAATGCATGATTTGGTCATGATGAGTTAAAGCAGATCACGTTGATTTGGTCATGATGGGTATGTGATCGACTTGATGCTATAAAAAGGGGTTGGATGTGGTCGAAAGACACCATTGTGAAAGATTGAGCAGTGTTGTAGAGTTGCAGAGCAGATTCATAATGAGTTGAGTGAGTTTCTAAGCAAAGTGAGGTTGATCGACTATTGAGCATTGCGGGGCACTGGTGCGGCATGCAAAGTGAACCAATCATGGTTAAGATTTTGAGTGAAAGGGAATCACCAGTCATCCCAGTAATGAATGAGGAGGAAGTTGCAAGCATGGCAATAGGATCATCATCAGTGTTGAAGAAGAAGAGGAAGGGACATAGTCCTAGCTCCCCAGTGCTGAAAAATAAGCCAACTAGAACGTCTGCAAGGGCAGAGGAGGAAGCTACATAAACGGTTCCATCGAGCTTAGGTGCCATTGGAATCAACGACTTGTGCAGGGGTGTTCAATTAGGACATCCCTAGGTATATACCACCATATCAGCCCGGTGTGCAGCCCAGGAAGCTCACCTAGAATCAAAAGTACCAAGTAAATATGCCAGCCATACCACAGGGGATGGTATGCACCACATACATCATGCCTACACTGATGCAGATGAAGTATGATGACCATGAATTGCTCAGATTGGAAGATGTTATGAAGGAACCGTATGTGCCGATGGGATGGTAACAGTAGGAGGCGGCTTGATAGAACGCATTTTGTAGGACTGGGTTCACGGGCTGAATAAAGCGGGACTGTTTGGGTTGATTAACATGTCGCATTTTGGGCAGTTAAATGAGGTGAATGCATGTGTAAACCAGATTTTGGCTTGTTTTCATGGTGGGAGGTTGTGGCTAGACACACTAGTCAAAATCATAGTAGAATTGATCTCAGATATCATGGGGTTTTCGAAGGATGGGATAGACCCCTCGTAGTATTTTAGAGGAAAGGATAATGACAAGAGAATTGTGGTGAGGTTGAAGAAGCGCTATGGTTTGTAGTGCTATGGGAGGGCTTACTGTATTGACAGTATCAATGACCAAGAAGTGTGTATCGGTGCAAGGATTTTGGCCAGAAAAGGGATCAGGAAGAACCGCCCCATCCAATGTAACTTGGGGGTGATTGCATGCGTAGAGCAATGCGCAAAAGGTGTACAAATGAATTGGTCACTTTTTTTAATGAACTAGTTGGTGGAGGATGTAGTAGTAGTGTAGGAGGGAGAGTGGTCATTTACATATAGTTGGTTGTTGATATTGATCATGCTCGTGGCTTAGATGTAGCCATATGACTATAAAGGTATGGAGTTGGAAGCGATAAAAGTATGTAAGGGTGCACGTTACCAGAATCTATGGTGGGTAAGGGAATTTGAAAGACTGAAGGACTGTACGATCCAATTTCAGATCTACTGGGAAGTGTTTCAGGTTACAGCTGTGAAATTTCCATGGTTATCTGAGGAAGTTGCAACAAAGTATCAAAGGATTTCTCGGTTTGCAATCGGCCCACACAAAATTCATGTGCAAGGGCAGCATGACCTAGAAAAACAATGGCTGCCGACGCCTTAGAAATTGTCTGATGCATAGTTGGAGGTGACTTTTAACGATTGGCCTATGACATGGAGAGAACTGGTCAGCTTGGAAGAGGTATCAACAGGACCACTAGCAGATGCACCTGTCGATCCCGTGCATAAATATTACCAGTAGAGTCACCATGAATCCAATGCAGAGTTGACAGAGACACCCACTGGCCTGGAAGCAGACGCGTGCATTTTATGATTCAAGGACGAAGAGGCACCAAGAACAAGGTGCGACCAGTAGTGCCAAAACCAAGATGGAAGCACAACTGAAGCGACTCATTAAGGATATTATAGATGCAACAGATGCAATGTCTAAAGTGATGAAGAAATATACATAAGAGGGTTTTGTTGATGTAAGAATATGACTTAATTCTTTATGTGGTGCAGTTTTGAAGAAAGTGCTAGAGGGAGCGACTGTGCAAGATTTTGGCTCAATCAACACTAGGATGTAGGTTTAGAATGTTCAAATTCCCTCGACTGTGATTGAGACCAATAACGAGGATTTGAATTCCTCCCTATAGCAGTTGCAGGACTTGTCTATCGACATCAATGTGCTATCCATGCAGACGTTGGTACATATGAAACTAGTCACCAATCAGGAGTTGGATGACAGAGAATAGATCATCGACAATCAGTTTTTGCGATCACAGGAGAAGGAAGTGAATGCCTAGAAAAAAATTGAAGCATTGAAGCATGAACATGAGCAGTTGAAGGCAAGGAGTGCTATGGAGATCGAGGAATTGAAAAAGGAGCAAGATCGACTAGTAGTCGAGAAGGAACAACTTTGGGAACATTGGGTGCAGTTGGAAAATGTCATCTCTGAAGTATGTCAATGATTATCGGAAGCTACTGTGGATGAAGATGAAAAATCCAAAGTGCAATGGCTTGGGATGATCATTGTGCAGTTAGAGCGTGACATTAACTTTTTGAATGCTCTGCTGCATCTAGACACACCACAAGAACAAATCACAGGGATGAAAAGCACCATAGAGGATATGGCGACACAACTAGAATGGATGGAGAAGGAAGCAAAGAAAGTCATGGAAGCGACTACGCAATTTTGAGGCAGCGTAGTTCAAGATGAGAAATTGGAGCAACTGGCCAAGAAGTTGGAGGAGGAAGAAGGGCAGTTGGAAACACTAAAGATGGAATTGAGAGTGATGCCACTAGTTCCTCAGATTACAAGGTCTGTGGAGTTGCAAGAGTTGCAACAATGCGTCTCGAAAGCGAGGGAAACACAACAGAGACGTAGTGAACAGTTGGATGAGTTCCAAGATATTGGAGTGCAAATTTCTGTTAAGGCATTTGTTGCCCTGTAGGCCACATAGGAAGGCAAAAAGGAGGTTGCTGAGAATATGGTGGAACACTCATTGGCGCATGACTTGATAGGAACTCAGGAGATTGCTGAGAATGTTAAATAAAGGTAAAGTAAATTACTCAGCCATACGATGAATTCAAATAGAATATCAACGAGTACTCCATGTCCAGCTGACGTGGCTCGAGGGAGAGCCACAAGATTGTGTTGGGGGCTTGTTGGTAGGATATTTTGGGATATGGTAGTTTTGCAACATCTTGGATGCTGCGCAAGCTCAAAGACACCGCGCAAGTTGAAGATTAGAATATTTTATGTATTTTGGGTCATATTTTGTAGTTTTGACCACATTTTGTGGATATTGGTCATTATTTTGTAGAATCAGTTAAGAAGTAGTTAGGAAGTTGTCTAAGTGGACCGTGAATGTAATGGCACAAGCCTATAAGTAGATGTGGAATTGAAAATGTTAGAAACTTGGCACTTTTGGGATCACTCTTGGTATGATTGTGTGCTTTGTCCATGATTTGAAATCTGTTGATATGTGAACTGTTTTGAAGAATCTGTGATTTTGTGCAGAAGTGAATATGACATGATGGAAGTTGAGCATAACTATTGTGTCCTTTTCTGTTTTCCTATTTTAATGTCTTCTGTGACTCAATTATGAATGCAATGTGTATCTGTGACATGGATCTGTAAATGATGCGATGTTTCCTTGCTTTTGATGATGTTATTCTATTGGATCTGTTAGTGCATCAATGTTTTATTGCAGTTCTGGTATAATAATGTGGTATGTACATGCCCACTGGTATAATAATGGTATAATAATGCGTCTGGGATGGTACTCAGGGATATCGTAGTGGATTGGGTGTCGACAAAGTGGGAACCCCTGTCGACTAGTTTTGTTGACTGATTTTTTATCAACACATACAACCTCTCTCTCCAACTATGCTAGATCTAATCACTCCCTATTTCGAAGGGTCTTGTTCTAGATCACACCAAGTATTCCTCTGAAGTACTCAAAATTCACTTTGTCTAGAGGCTTGGTACACACATTTTCTATCTGCTCATCCGTTTCCATGTACTAGAGCTTCATTTCTCCTCTATGCACCATATCCATGATATAGTGAAACTGGATCTCTATGTGCTTTGACTTGTCATGGAACATGGGGTTCTCTAACACCTTCACACAAATCTGATTGTCACAGAAGATACAAGTCACATATAACTAGAGATCAAACAAATTAGATAGTAGCGTCCACAACCACCCAACCTCACAGCTAGCTGAGCAAGGGACAACATACTCTACCTCGGCTATACTTAGTGCTATGCATAATTGATTCCTGCTAAACTGAGAGATCATGCCAGATCCCAAACTGAAGCAACAACCTGGAGTACTATTCCTATCAGTGGCACTACCTACCTAATCAGAATCAACATAACCATGTAGGTTGATCTTCAGATTCACATCATACTTGAGCCCATAATCCACTGTATCCTTTAGGTACCTCAATACATGATTTACATATATTAGGTGAACATGTTTCGTATCCGTCAGGAATTGGCTCAGGTTGTTCACAACAAAGCATATGTCGGGTCTAGTATTCGTCAGATACATCAAGGAGAAAATCATCCGACAATACATTATGGCATCAACAGACTCAGATGAAGCATCACACAAAAGCTTCAATTTTGATGCCATAGGTGTGGCTACCACTTGTATTCCAACATTTTGAATCTCTTCAGAATATCCACTATATAATTTCCTTGACCAAGGAAAATCCCATCTCCACACTACCACACGTCCATGCCTAAGAAGTAGTGCATCATCCCTAGTTATTTCATATCGAACTCTGTAGCAAGTCTCCTCCTTGCATCTTTAATCAGTTGATCCTCTCCTATCAGAAAAAAATCATCAACATATAGTAGGAGTATCATTGGTCTACCTCCTTCAACCTTGAATTAAAGGTTGGAATCCACTTTACTCTTGGTAAATCCTTGGCTCATCATGAAGAAATCCATCGTTCCATACAAGGCCTTTAATTTTCACACATGAGTCTTCTTGTCACATGTCTTGAATCCTAGTGGTTGTTCCACGCACAGTAAATTCCTCAAATACATCATTCAATAATGTTGTATTGACATCCAATTGGTGTATCTTGCATTTCATAACTACAACTAATGCAAGCACGGTCCCAATGGAAGTGTACCTCACCACGGGTGCAAATGTCTCTTCGTATTTTATGCCTTATTTATGTGAGAATCCCTGTGCTAGGAATATTTCCTTGTATTTATTGAGACTGCCATATGCAGTATGCTTGATCTTATAGATCCACTTTGAAGTCATGACAGACTTCTTTTCCGATCTCAAAGCTATTTTCCAGACATCATTCTTCATGATCAACTGATACTCCTCGATCATGGAATCCTTCCATTCTTTATTTTTTGCATCGTCTTCATAGGTGGAAGGTTCCTTGTTGATGATGTCACACAACAGGGCCAAATAGTTGTTGTAAGGATTTGTCATTTTCCTTTCTCTATGCATTCTTTTTGGAGCGCCATACATTTATTCTTCTTGTATGAGCTCTCGTTCCCATAATGGTTTTTTCTTGTGGGATTCCTTCTCGATAAGTGTCTCTACCGGCTCTTGTGGTTCTTTCATGTCATGATCTTCATGGTATTTTGGAATTGCTTCTCCAATTTCATATCTCAAAATCTTGCTTCTTAAGTTTCCTCAACCTCTTGAGTAGGTAGCCTCCTAGATCTGAAGTATGTTGAGTCTTCATCAAAGTTTACATCTCTGTTGATGTTGATCTTCTTGAATCCTTGTAAGTATATTCTGTATCCCTTTGATGTATCATTGTATCCTACAAATATACCCTTCCTCCTAGAAGGACCGATATCTATCCTCTTCTACTTTGGGATATGTATGTACAACAGGAATCCAAATATTCTAAGATGAATGACTTCTGGTTTCTCTCCTAATAAAGCCTCTTCTGGATTTTTTTTTCAAGTACTCGATGAGGAGTATGGTTCTGTATGCATACACAACTATTCTTGCTTCTTCAACCCAAAAGTGCATAGGAACATCCTCATCATGTAGTATTTCTTTCTCTAGTTCAATTATGATTCGGTTCTTTCGTTCTACAACCCCATTATATTGAGGATTATATGGAGTGCTCAACTCCCGCTTATTCCTAGACTCTCTGCAAAGTTCCTTGAATTATTTCGAGGTGAATTCTCCTCCATTTTCTGGCTGCATGGACTCGATCTTCCTTTCAATGTGGTTATCGACCACATATTTATATTCCTTGAACTTACTGAATACTTAATTTTTCCCTTTCAAGAGATATATCCAAGTCTTATGTGAGAAATCATCTATAAAGGAAACATTGTACACATACCCACTCAATGAGCTAGAAGACATGGGTACACATACATCTGAGTGTACTATCTCCATTATTCCTTTAGCCTTGCTTTCACTAATAGGAAATGTCTTCTTCACATTCTTTCCTTGTGCACATCCTTTGCAAATTCCTTCATGCTTTTCCTATATTTCTGGAAGTCCGAATACTACTTTACTTGCCATCGGTAGTGCTCTGTAGTGCACATGTGCAAGCCATCGGTGCCATAGTTCACTTGGTTCTATTGACTCATGAACCAATTCTTGTTCAAGAAGTCCTGTTAGTTTTTACCAGCCATCATATTCTTCTCCAATCAATGTTGCATCATCTATTGTCTTTCCTTTAGGACACATTATAAATTGGAGATTGACAAATGCAACTCTCATTCCATTTGTATCTAGTGCATAGATGGAGAGAATATTCTTCTTCAATACTAGAACATACAACACATCCTTCATCTTTAAGGACTTCCTGGAGTCTATCTTGTATGAAGATACTCAACTCACTTTTATGGGGTATTGATAATCATCTCCAACATTCACCTTATGAGGTGACTCATTCTTAGACATATTGATGAATGATTCTTTGTATCCCGTCATGTGTTTGGATGCCCCACTGTTCACAATCCAATCATTGCTTCCATGTGAGATAGTGCATGTAAGTGCTGATATTAGCAAATACTCTTCATCTGAATCATCCTTCTCTCTTCTGAATCTTTAATTTGTTGGTTCATCATCTTCGGCAACATGAGCGTGGTGTCTCTTTTTCCTAATGGGATAGTCTCTTGCAAAGTGTCCCTTTTCATCACAAGTATAACATTGAACAATGGAAGGATATTTCTTGATCTTCTTTTGTTTCTTGTCCTTCTTGTTGTTGTGTTGATAGTGCTCATTCTTCTCCATCTTCTTGAAGTTCTTCCTGATTGGAACCGTGAGAGATTGATCTTTAGTTTCTCCCACCTTCTCTTCTCTTATTACGAGTTGAGATTCTTCTTGTGTGCATTTTTCTCAGAGTTTGCTGAAAGATATCAAGCTCCTTCTTGCATATATTCCTTGAATGAATGAGTCCCATGATCTAGGGAGACCATTCAAGGTAGTCAACACAAATTCTCCTTCTTCGACATTCTCTTCGACTACTTCACTGGTTGTTCTTTGATTTGAGAAACCCTTGTGAAGTAGGACTGTATAGCTTCTGAGTTTTGTATCTTCACATTCTTCAATTGGTTCCTCAAATTCATATTCTAGTTGATGTTCTTCCCTTTGAACATCTTTGTCAAAGCATCATATACTTCTTTCGGTGTCTAGAATGATGACACATGGGGGATGAGGTGATCCTTAATAGAATCCACAATGATTCTCTTGGCCTTAACCAAGTTCTTCTTATGAGTATCCTTAGCCTCATCTCTCTTTGGTTCTGTAACATCTCCAGTGATGTACTGATCCAAATCATTCTCTTCAAGGATCAAGCATATTCTGTACTACCATGCTCGAAAGTTATCATCCCCTCCAAGCTTGTCCTCAAGATGAGTATAGTGAGTCATCTTTTCAAATGAGAACCTCAAATGGAAATAACAAATATTTAGATCTTACCGATTTGAGGTGTCCAACCTGGTTCCAGAGTTGGTTGACCTAGGGTTTGTCATAGAAACCCTAATTTTCCAAACTTGGAGTTTGGGAATTCTGTTTGGATAGAAAGATGCAACTCCTTGAGGCGCATTTCTTAGTAGGGTCCTTTCTTTAATACTGAGGTGGGAAGTATCCAAAACTAGACTCCTTAGTTTCTCTCAGCACGAGTGACATTGTCAAAATTGAAACTTCTTCCACAAAACAATGTGCACTACTAATGTGAGTTATCCTAGCCCTCTTTTCTTGATGATGTGTGGAGCAAAGACCTTGAACTAGGAATGCCTAGTTTCCTCTTGTGCACAGTGCCTTCGTTTAGAGAGGCTTTGATACCATGTTAGTTTTTCTTAGATAGTTGTAACTTAGTTAGGATATTTATCTAAAATAATAACAAGTACAACAATATGAATAAGATAGAACAAATACACAAGACACAAATATTTTCACTTGGGAAACTATAAAGGAGAAAGCCCCTCAAAATTCCTGATAATAATACAGTCACAAATACTGTGTTATAATATGATCAATCCTAGTAATAAGAAGTCCTCAATGACTATCTATATCTCCTCCTTCTCTCTCTCTCTCTCTCATGTGAACGTGAATGAGTGTGAGGTGTGTATAAATGAGGGATGGAACCTCCCTATTTATACTAATCAAGTGACTGACCTATTACATGACTGGGGTCGACCTCTTAACCTAACAGGGCTGAATTCTCCTAAAGAGACTCCAAATACAGATTCCATGATTTTATACTAGGGACTATTTCCCCGACTTACAATGGAGGTTGTACCTCAAGGTCTATACACAATAATGATATCCTGAAAGGAGGTAAACACATCTCCGATGGGGGTACAATAACATACAATTATAATATACATATGAATATCTTCTGAAGCTATAAATACATCAACAATCGCTCTTAACTAGGAAGGTATTCTGTCTCTTCCACATTCATCAACACATCTGGTCAAGTCTTCATCGCAGAGTCATCATCATGGAGTCATAGAGTCATCATCATAGCTATTTCCATCATCATATTCTTATCAATCATCAAAAGGTAATATTTGTCATCGGAAGTTTCTATAGAGCCAACCCTTTTTTATGTTGGGTGTGTAGAAATTCTGACCAGAAATAGATTAATTTCACTCACAACAAATTACAATTGATCATGCAAAATTGTCAACAATGGAGACTGAAAATGGAGCTGTAACACAAAATTATATTAACTCAGTGTACAATAGCCAACCCTGTAATAACATAGGTTTCTGAATATATAGAATACATCAAGAGATCCAATTCATAAGGAGGCATCCAAAACTAGCATAAAGCAGGCTTACCCAAAATAGGCAAATCCCCCATAGGTGTAAAAAGCTGATCCCAAATCTGTCATGAGGCTCACGAATTGGCAAGGGCGCATGGGCAAGATAATGAGTGGTGGAATGGCAGCTCATACATGCTTTTGCATGGAGGAAAGAGTGGAGGATGAAAGGGCAAGAAAACAAGTTCACCTCACCTAGTCTTGCTTTCCTATGTGCCTTAAAACACTGAAAAAGCAGGCAATAAAGCAGAAAAAGCAGAAGGGCGCCTAGGAGGCCAGGAATAAAGCAGATTTGATTCCTAAGGATTTACCAAGTGCTACATGAGTCAAAGATGGCAAGTTTGACCTCTATGGATAGGCAATTAGCAAGTTGCACATGGTGGGACTCATGGACTAGGCAAATAAGACAAAAATAAATGAATTAATGTCTAAGTGGGT
>LPNX010157530.1:927975-964792 GCA_001517045.1 Pseudotsuga menziesii
AATAGAAAACCCTATAATAACATAGGTTTCTGAATATATAGAATACATCAAGATATCGAATGCATAAGGAGGCATTCAAAACTAGCATAAAGCAGGCTTACCCAAAATAGGCAAATCCCCCATAGGTGTAAAAAGCTGATCCCAAATATGTCATGAGGCTCACGAATTGGCAAGGGCGCATGGGAAAGTTAATGAGTGGTGGAATGGCAGCTCATACATTCTTTTTCATGGAGGAAAGAGTGGAGGATGAAGGGGCAAGAAAACAAGTTCACCTCACCTAGTCTTGCTTTCCTATGTGCCTTAAAACACTGAAAAAGCAGGCAATAAAGCAGAAAAAGCAGAAGGGTGCCTAGGAGGCCAGGAATAAAGTAGATTTGATTCCTAAGGCTTTCCCAAGCACTACATGAGTCAAATATGGCAAGTTTGACCTCTATGGATAGGCAATTAACAACTTGCACATGGTGGGACTCATGGACTAGGCAAATAAGACAAAAATAAATGAATTAATGTCTAAGTGGGTAATACTATGGGTTTGATTATTCTAATAGGGTGTAGGCCTATTACTCATCCAGTATTCATCACATCTGTGAGTAAGCCATCGTGTAGGAACTGTCCATGACATTATTTACATTGCCACGACAATAACTTGCATCTCCTACCTTTATATCATCATACCCAGATCATCTCTTTTGTTATGCACAAAACAAAAATAAAACACACATAGCACAACCCAGATGCATACCACATGCATTCTATCACCATAGTATTATGCCAGGATCTTTCACATCATCAGGACAACTTGTAACATACACTATGCGAGAATCACCTAGGAGCACACTAGGTGCATTATGTCTCTACATGATCAACCTGTATTCTACTAGTAAAGGATAACCTCCTCGGTGCACCTCATGTGCTTCGTGACCTTATCATATCCAACATGGAAACACACACACATATATAGATATATATGTAAGGACTGATTATGACCAAACAACCTGCTACACCAAGAATTTTACGTTCCAGGTTAACCTCAAGGACTTATTACATTTGAACAACCTACATTCGGGATATTTTCCATTCAGACAAGCTTCATGGCGTATTACATCTGAGTAACCTTTTTACCACACCAGGGCTCTTTTAACACTCGAACAACCCATAAGACTTATTACATCGAACAACCTACATACCATGCCAGGACTCATATTTACATCCAGATAACCCGTCTCAGGAATTATTACATCAGAATAACCTATGTACTACATAGGGACTCATATTTACACTCAGACAACCTACACGACTGATCACGTCCAAGAAACCTACTACACCAATGTATTTTCCACTCAGACAACATGTATCATTTCCCATGTGATATATCATGCATCACCATCTTCTGGTCTCTCACTATTTCTAGCATAAAAACTTATTAGGATTTATTACATCTAAGGATAACCTGCGAGCTCCACCAGGACTTATCCAAGGGCAACCTACATGATTGATTATGTCTGAGAAACCTATGATCTTTTCCAGGATTTTATGCTCAGACAACCTATCTCTCTAGCTATGCTAGAACTCATCACTCCCTCTTTCTAGGGGTCTCGTTCTGGATCACACCAAGTATTTCTCTGAAGTACTCAAACTTCACTCTGGCTAGAGGCTTGGTCAACACATTAACTATTTTCTCCTTTGTTTCCATGTACTAGAACTTCCTTGTTCCTCTCTGCACCATATCCCTAATATAGTGGAACTTGATATCTATGTGATTTGAATTTTCATGGATCCCATGGTTCTTTGACAACTTCAAACAAATTTTATTGTCATAGAAGATACAAGTCACATCTAATTGAATATCAAACAAATCATATAGTGGCTTCCGCAGCCGCACTGCCTCGGAACTAGATGAGCAAGGGACAACATACTCTACCTCGGCTATACTTAGTGCCACACATAATTGCTTCCTTCTAAACCAGGAGATCATCCCAGATCCCAAACTGAAGCAACAACCCAAAGTTATCTTCCGATCAGTGGCACTACCTTCCCAATATGAATCAACATAACCGTGTAGGTTAATCTTCTCATTCACATCATAATTGAGCCCATAATCCACTGTACCTTTTATGTACCTCAATACATGATTTACATCTATCAGGTGAGCATGTATCAGGTCCATTATGAATTGGCTCAGGGTGTTCACAACAAATCATATGTCAGGTCTCGTATTCCTCAGATACATCAAGGAGAAAATCAATTTCCGATACATTGTGTCATCAACCGAATCATATGAATCATCACACAGAAGCTACAAGTTTGATCCCATAGGTGTGGCTATCGCCTTGCCATCTAGAATTTTGAATCTCTTCAGAATATCCACTGTGTACTTTCCTTGACCAAGGAAAATACCATCTTCACACTACCATACCTCCATGCCTAAGAAGTAGTGTATCATCCCTAGGAATTTCATCTTGAACTCTGTAGTAAGTCTCCTCCTTGCAGTTTTAATGAGTTCAACCTTGCTTGTTAGAAACAAGTCATCAACATATAGTAGTAGCATCACTGGTGTTCCACCTTCAACCTTGAAGTAAAGTTTGGAATCCACTTTACTCTTGGTAAATCCTTGGCTCATCAGGAAGCAGTATATCCTTCTGTACCATGTCCTCGGTTCCTATTTCAATATGTACAAGGCCTTCTTCAATTTTCACACATGAGTCTTCCTATCATGTGTCTCACATACCAATGGTTGTTCCACGTACACTTCTTCCTCGACTACACCATTCAAGAATTTTGTCTTGACAACCAATTGGCATATCTTCCATTTCATAACTGCAAATAATGCAAGCATGGTCCTAATGGAAGTGTACCTCACCACGGGTGCAAATGTCTCTTCATATTTTATGCCTTATTTCTGTGAGAATCCTCATGCTATGAATCTTTCCTTGTATTTCTCAATATTTCCATCTGCAGTATGCAGCTTGATATTATAGATCCACTTTGAAGTCACAACTGACTTCTTTTCCAGTATTAGAACTATCTCCAAGACATCATTCTTCATGATCGAATGATAATCCTCGATAATGACATCCTTCCATTCTTTATTTTTTGTATCGTCTTCATAGATGGAAGGTTATTTGTCAGTGATGTCACACAATAGGGATACATAGTTGTTGTAAGGCTTTGGCCTTTTAATTTCTATATGCATTCCTTCTGGAGGGCCATACCTTTCTTCTTCTTGTATGAGCTCCCATTCCCATAATGGTTTCCTCTTGTGGGAGTCCTTCTCGAGAATTGTCTCTACTGGCTCTTGTCTCTTCCATGTCATGATCTTAATGGTATTTTTGGAATTTCTTCTCCAATTTCCATATCTCAGATTCTTATTTCATCAGGCTCCTCGACCTCTTGAGTAGGTAGCCTCCTATATGTGAAGTATGTTGAGTCTTCATCAAAGGTTACATATGCGGCTGATGTCGATATTCTTGAATCCTTGAAAGTATGTTTGGTGTGCCTTTGATGTATCACTATATCATATGAATATAATCTTCCTTCCAGAAGGACCGAGCTTGGTCCTCTTCTCCTTTGGGATATGTATGTACACCAGGACTCTAAATATTCTTATATGGATGAATTCTGGTTTCTCTCCCAATAAAGCCTCTTCTGGTTTTTTTTTTTCAAGTACTTGATCAAGAGTATGGTTATGTACATACACAACTATTATTGATGCTTCTACCCAAAGGTGCATAAAAACATCCTGGTCGTGTAGCACTGCTTTCTCTTCTTCCATTATGATTTGATTCTTTCGTTCTGCAAACCCATTTTGCCGAGGATTATATCTAGTGCTCAACTCCCTCTTATTCCTAGACTCTCTGCAGAGTTCCTTGAATTCTTCTAAGGTGAATTCTCCTCCATTGTATGACCGAAGATTCTTGATCTTCGTTTTAGTTTGGTTATCGAACAAGGCTTTATATTCCTTGAACTTAATGAATACTTGATTTTTCCCTTTTAAGAAATATATCCAAGTCTTACGTGAGAAATGATCTATAAAGGAAACATTGTACACATACCCACTTAATGATCTATAAGACATGGGTCCACATACATTCAAGTGCACTATCTCCAGTATTCCTTTAGCCTTGCTTTCACTAATAGGAAATGTCTTCTTCGCATTCTTTCCTTGTACACATCCTTTGCAAATTCCTTCATGCTTTTCCTAGATCTCTAGAAGTTTGGAGACTTCTTTGCTTGCCATCGGTAGTGCTCTGTAGTGCACATGTGCAAGCCATTAGTGCCATAGTTCACTTGGTTGTATTGAGTCATGAATCAATGCTTGTTCAGGATGTCCTTTTAGTTTGTACAAGCCACCATATTCTTCTCCAATCACCATTGCATGATCTATTATGTTTCCTTTAGGACACATTAGAACTTGGCCATAGACAAATGCAAATCTCATTCCCTTTGCATGTAGTGTAGAGATGGAGAGAAGATTATTATTCAATCTTGGAACATACAACACATCCTCCATATTGAAGGAATTCCTGGAGTCTAGCTTGTATGAAGCTACTCCACTCCCTTTTATGGGGTATTGATAATCATCCCCAACTTTCACCTTGTGAGGTGACTCATGCTCAGACATATTGATGAATGATTCTTTGTATCACGTCATGTGTTTGGATGCCCCACCATTCACAAGCCAATCATTGCTTCCATGTGAGATAATTCTCGTAAGTGCTGAGATTAGCACATACTCTTCATCTGAATCATCCTTCTCTCTTCTGAATATTTTGTTTGTTGTTTCATCATCTTTGACAACATGAGCATGGTGTATATTTTTCCTAGTGGGACAATATATTGCAAAGTGACCCTTTTCATCACAAGTATAACATCAAACATTGGAAGGATCTCTCTTGATATTTTCTTCTTCTTGTCCTTCTTGTTGTTGTGATGATAGTTCTCCTTCTTCTCCTTCTTCTTGTAGTTCTTCCTGGTGTGAACTGTGAGAGTTTGATCTTCAATTTCTCCCATCTTCTCTTCTCTTGTTATGAGTCTAGATTCTTCTTGTGTGCATTCTTCTCATAGGCCACTGAAAGAGACCATCCTCCTTCTGGCATAGATTCCTTAAATGAATGAGTCCCATGATCTAGGGATACCATTCAAGGTAGTCATCACAATTTCTCCTTCTTCGACATTCTCTTCAACTGCTTCAAGTTGTTCTTTGATTTGAGAAACCCTTGTGAAGTAGGACTGCATAGTTTCTAAGTTTTGTATCTTCACATTCTTTAACTGGTTCCTGAAAGCCATCTTCTAGTTGATGTTCTTCCCTTCGAACATCTTTTTCAAAGCATCATATACTTCAATTGGTGTCTTGAATGATGAAACATGGGAGATGAGGCCATCCTTAATAGAATCTGCAATGATTCTCTTAGCCTTAGCTAAGTTCTTCTTATGAGTAGCCTTATCCTCATCTCCCTCTGGTTCTAGAAATTTTCCAATGTACCGATCCAAATCATTCTCTTCAAGGATCAATGATATTATGTACTTCCATGCTCGAAAGTGATCAACCCATCCAATCCTGTCCTCAAGCTGAGTATGGTGAGGCATATTTTCAAATGAGAACCTCAAATGGAAATAGAAAATATTTAGATCTTACCCATTTGAGGTGTCAGACCTGGTTCTGGAGTTGGATGACCTAGGGTTTGTCATAGAAACCCTAATTTTCCAAACTTGGAGTTTGGGAATTCTATTTGGATAGAAAGATGAACCTCCTTAATGTGAGTTTCTTAGCAGGGTCCTTTCCTGAAGACTGAGGTGGGAATCATCCAAAACTTGATTCCCTAGTTTCTCTCATCATGAATAACATGGTCAAAATTGAAAATTCTTCAAATCTGAAATTGATTCCACGAAAAGATGCTCCTTAATAAGGCGAGTTATCATAGCCCTCTTTCTTGATGATCTATGGAGATAATACCTTGAACTAGGAACCCCTATTTTTCATTACTGCACATTTCCTTATTTTAGAGAGGCTCTAATATCATGTTAGTTTTTCTTACATATTCTTATCTTAGTTAATATATTTATCTGAAATAATAACAAGTACAACAATATGCATTATATAGAACATATACACAAGACACAAAAAATTTCATTGGGGAAAACACAAAGGAGAAAACCTCGCAAACTTCCTCAAAATAGTACAGTCACAAAGACTGTGTTATAAGATGATCAATCCTAGTAATAAGAAGTCCTCACCAGCTATCTATCTCTCTTCCTTGTCTCTTTCTCTCTCTCATGCGAACTAGAGTGAGTGTGAGGTGTGTATAAATGAGGGAGGGAACCTCCCTATTTATACTAATCAAGTGACTAGCCTATTACATGACTGGGGTCGACCTCTTACCCTAACAGGGCTGACTTATCCTAGAGACACTCCAAATACACATTACGTGATGCTACACCGGGGACTATTTCCACGACTTACAATGGAGGTTGTACCTTAAGGTCTATATGCAATAATGACATCCCGAAAGGAGGTAAACACATCTCCGATGGGGGTACAACAACATACAATGATAATATACATCAGAATATATTCAAAAGTTATAAATACATCAACAGTCCAATGGTTTTTTTTCCATGGACTACTTCAATTTGGAACATGGCATGGTAGGTTAAGCGATTTAACATTAGATAAGTCAAAATTAGCCATTTATCTTGCAGAATCTAAACTTCCTATAGCTTCCAGAAGTGCATTACGCTGCGAAGGAAAAATTTGTAACACTTCTTAAGCAGACATAGCACAAGGAATCTGGTCCAAGTCCTCCACAACTGAGTATTTTGGAGACACCATTGTGTTAGGGTTGTGAAATGTCTTCTTGAAGACACCTTTCGATATCTTTGAGATAGGGTTAGTCGTTTTTTCAATAGAAAGTGGGGCTGGAGCTTCAACATGTTTTTTATCTTTCAGCGATGACTTGGGCTCATAGTTTTTTTCTTTGGTTTGCAATAAATAATGGGATTCAACAATATTAATGTATGATTAATCAATAGAGGAATCATTCTAAGTTCCCCCAACATTCTTAGGATCACTTGAATATTCATTTTTTCCCTGCAGGAAAGGGTCTTTGAGGATGACAGGTTGTTGCTTCAACAACTTCTAAGCTTGCTCCATAAGGGGAAAATGATAATTTAAGTGGTATTCCTGAAAAATATTGCAAGGAAACTTCACATTATCCATCTTTCTCTCCCCCCCCCTCAACATTATTTGTGGGTTTTTTTTTTTTAATTTCCCTCTCCCTTCTTTCATTTGTTTTTCTTCCCACTAGACTGATGAGTGCCCTTTTGACTGGATTGCACATTATAAATGTTTTCATTTTGAGGGGAGGGAGTAGCAGCATTGGTTACTTATACTGTGGATTGATTGACATATAACTCATATATTTGTTTCACAAGAGACTCCACAGTAGGTGACTCAAATGAACCAAGAATTCCATCGACATGTAGTCCAGGCTTGGGTTTTCCAAATTCAGTGTTAGAACTTGGCGTGTTAGGTATAATTTTGTAGAGGATCCCAGACTACACATAAATTAGATCAAGTTGTTGGTCACTAAGTATGGCTTACTCTTTGTTCATCACTCCCAAAGTTGAAATGTCTTTTGAAATATATGGTAATATGGATTTCAAAAACCATTCCAACATAAATTCAGGAGGGATACTGTATTTACTTAACCTATTTCATCTTATCCATTCTTGAATATGATCATAAATGTGGGTATCCTTATTTTTCCTGAAATTCGACAAAAGGTTTGTACCAGAATCATACCAGCCATGATGTTGAAAGTGGTTAATAAAAACCATTTCTAAATGAATGTTACCATCATAGGAGACATATGGAAGTTCAATGTACCACTTGGCAGCTAAGCTAGTTAGAGTCCTTTGAAAAATCCTCAGCCAAATTGAATCATAATTCAATGAATTCGAGGAGCACCATAATTGAAAAGTAGTGACCTGATCACCAAGATCCTCTCCAGTTTTCCCTTCAAACTTTGGAATGTATGAAGCTATCTTATTGGGAACTGGTGGCCAAGTCAGGTCATGGCACACAGGGTCGTTCATTAGTTTTGAAATATCTGGAAACTTTAAATTATCTAGAAAAGGTATTCAAGGTCTAGCCGATGTTTGATATTGAGGAAATTGGTGTGAGGGAGTTCTTGCACCTATGTTCCTATAAGTTTTGTTGAGGTTTCCACCAGTTGTCAGTTGTGAAGTGACAATATTTTGGAAAGGATTCCACCCAAAAGCCAAGGGATTACTAACTTGAGGTGCACTATATTGGGTTTGTTCACTTCCAACCGAGATGGGTTTCATAGACAATGGATCAATAGTTATTCCACCAAAAAGTGAAAAATAAGAGCTTCCGATTGGTGCAGTCGAAATCTGGAGAAAATTTTGAAAGTTGAATTCCAAAAAGGGATTCTAACATCCTGAAGATACACCTGAATAAGTAGGTATAAGAACTACAAAAGGAGAGGATGGAGGGATATTCCCCCAATACAAAGGATACCCCTGAACAAAAGAAGCCGCAACTACTAAGGTTATTCTAAAAGTTATAAAATAGAGGAGAGGATGTGAAGGGTACACTAGGTATCCCAGTGGCCTCTACATTAGACAGACCAGTGGTAGGAATCACATATATTGGAGGACTAATGACTTTAGTACTAGGTGAAACAATAGTTGAAGAGGTAAAATTTAATGACACCACTGGTGGAACATGTGTGTTAGACATCTGTGTACTAACATTTGAAGGAGATAATCCACTGACTAACATAGCAGAGGTAGGGGTATATATATCCCCCGATCCTTGTCCCAAACTCTACATTATTAAACCTAGAGGGACACCAATCTTAGGTTGACTGAACGACCAAATATGTAAAAGGAATGAATCTCCTAAATTAGTGAGAGGTGATTTATAATTTCTCACAAACTCTTTGGCTTGCAAGTATTCGATATCTACCAACAGAAGGTCAGGATGAATATAAATTAGTTCAAGTTCTCCTAGATTTTCACTAATACTAGTTGATTCAAATGAACCATTCGTGTTAACTCTATGCCTTAGAGGTGGTGGTGGGGAGTCCATAGTTGTATGTGGGGGAAGGTTTTTCAACCTTCTTAACCTACGGAGAGGTTGATCCTCCATAACTAGAGATTTTACTTACACACACATAGAGGCCGATCTATAAAACAAGAAAACCAAACATCACACCATTGTAAAATTTCCTAAGTATAAAAAACCAAGAAGATGAATATGCCTTCCAAAGGAAAGTCTAGGATGATGAGGGCCCAAAACAAACCAGTGAAGGGTCGAAGAACAATTACCTGTGGTCTCGATAAAAATTTTCTGGGGAAAACGTTTGAGTAACCAACTGCTTTTACAAATTGTTGCACAAGGTTTCCTCCCGTGTATTCCCTAGGTAAAATGGAAATATCCTTCCATCATCGCCTGTGTAAGAATCCTAATTCAAGATACTAAGGCTTCCAAATCTACAACAAAGGTCTGACGGAACAGTCGTCCGTCCAACTGGTGTGCATGGGAAGGGTAACAAAGGCCAGAACTTAAACAATACCAACACCTCACAAGGCCAAGGGTGGTACTGAGTGAATACCCAAATGTATAATAGTTCTGGTGTATGCTGAAATGAGTGTTGGAGGGGTATATACGCAACCCAATATTCGCACAACCTTGTGCTTGACTCCTATGTAAGAGGCAATTTCCACTTCACTTCCTTTCAAGTTTGGATTTCCTAAGTGAAATGCCACTACGTCTGAGTTTAAATGGTTTTGTATAGTTAAAGATAAACTTTATCCAAAACCATATCCTAAGATAGCGAGTTTCATCCCTAAAAAAAAGTTACTAATCAATTTTTAAATTATAATCGTTCTTTTTAACGTTGTTATTTACTCAAGGTGAATGGTCGTGCAACTTATGGTGTTTTTGACTCAATAGTAACGTAAAATTGCATGGTATAATGTATTTCAAATTGAAATTTCCACTTATAATTTTCCTTTTTCCAAAACTAACAAAAGTTACCTACTTAGCTTTGGAAACAAAACTCTTTTTCTTTTTTTCTCTTTTGAAAATTCAAAAACAATGCAGATGCAACTACCTAAGACTGATATGCACCTAATTTTCTTTGTTTTTATTTTGCTTTTCAAAAATGAAATGAACAATGTGAAATTATACACAAATGAAAGTTAGAATTATGAAAAATTGTAGAACCAAGACTCATATCTAAGATATCATAAATAAAAACTTCAAAGACTATGAGAAGTTTGACAATACCCTACCTGGACAAATTATCATAAGACTTTATGACAAGGTTATTCCAATATTGAAAAGAATAAATCAAATTAACTTATGAAGCAAACAGATTGTAAGTGGTATTGGACATTGCAAGAAAATGAAATACACAGACCCTACCTACTCTCAGCTCAAGCAAAAACATGGCGAGGAGACCTAGCAAGTCTTCTAGAAAGATTCAAACCATCCTACTGAAGGAGGATCACAATTCAAGCAAACAAAGAATAAAACAAGTCATAGACCAATGAAAACTCCAAGTGAATCCTAGAATAATCCAGACATTAAAAAATAATACTTAGAGAAACTGAACCCTAGATTTTAAACATCTACATACAGGAAATACACGACTGTGCAGTGAGCATGCCACATATGGTACACGATTGTACAATATAAAACATGTGTATTTTTAGGGAATAGATGACTATAAGTACTATGTACTTGGGGATTCTTAATATTTTTGAAAAAAAAGAAAAGATAGACTCAAGACACTACAACAAATTTGACATTTAGGGGAGGTTGTCTTCCTCCTCCAAAAGTCACTTTTAGAGGTGGTTTTGGATTTGGTGGCAGTATTTACAAAACCACCCCTAATAGCACTGATGCTAAAAGTTTTTACTTTTAGGGGCAGTTCTGGAAGAAATCAAAACCGCCCCCAAAAGTGACTTTTAGGGGCAGTTCTAAACCACCCCCAAAAGTGACTTTTGGGGGCGATTCTAAACCCCCTCCAAAAGTGACGTTTGGCGGCGGTTTTAACCCCTCCCCCCAAAACTCACTTTGGGGGCAGTTCTAAGCCCCTCCAAAAGTCACTTTTGGGGGCGGTTCTGGCACCTGAGGCGGTCTTTACAAAACCGCTTCTAAAAGTACCAACGCTAAAAGTTTTGAATTTTAGGGGCAGTTTTGGAAGAAATNCGGTTTTGATCTGCCCCTAGTTAGTGATTTAGGGTCAGTTTTAACATTGGAGGTGGTATGTACAAAACCTTCCCTAATAGGACTGACGTCAAAAGTTTTTCCTTATAGGGGCGGTTTTGGAACAGATCAAAATCGTCCCTAAAAGTGACTTTTAGGGGAAGTTATAAACCCCCGCCCAAAAGTGATTTGGGGGTGGTATTGGCTTTGGAGGCTGTCGTTACAAAGATGCCCTAAATAGAACTGATGCTAAAAGTTTTGACTTTTAGGGGATGCCTTGGAAGAGATCAAAATTGCCCCTAAAAGTGACTTTTGGGGGCAGTTCTAAACCCCCCACAAAAGTCACTATTAAGGGCGGATATAAACCCTCCTTGTAGGTTCCTTGGGGGCAGCCTAGAATATCCCTTAAAATTATCTATTATAAAACCATGGGGGTAGTTTTAAACCCCCCTTGTAGGTACATACAGATACGGTTCAAAATTCCCCTCGTAGGTACATACGGAGTCGGTTCAAACCCCCCCTCATAGGTACCTACAGAGATAGTTTGAAACCCCCCCTAAAATGATTTACAAACCTTTGGGGGTAGTTATGAACCCCCCTCATAGCCATAATTTAAAACATCAATATTACAATATCATTAGGGCACGAAGGAATCAAACCTTCAACCTCCTTCTTGTAAAGCAGGCGCTCTAGCATTGAGCTAGAACCCTTTAAGAATTGGGGAAAGGGGAAAATATATTAACACCAACATTGCATCATTGTAATTCTAAGAAAAGACTAATAATCCCAACATTTTTTCTGAATCAAGAGACCTAAGAAAGTAGTCTGAATGGATTTGACCTTATGATTTGGCTGAACTTGAAAGGTTTCATATGCATCATTGATTCAATAAAGAAAACAGTAATACAGAAACATTTTGTAGGAGAAATTTGGCAGTTAAGTTTATACACATACTCTAGAAGTGAACATCTAACTAGAATTTCAAGTATTCATGGATAAGAATGAGCATCTTTTCTAATGGTTGCTTGATGGATCCATGTAAGAGTAGCCTTATCTTAAAAATTATGTCATTAGATCAATGGGTTTTACAATTATAACATATTTAGACCAAAATCATTCTAGTCCAGTGATATAAAAAGAGTTCAACTACACTATGGAGAAATACAAATATTAAAAATTGCATAGCACGGATAAATCTATAATCTTTTCTAAGATAAACAACTCATAATAATTCATTTATAGGTATAGAATAGCTGCAACTGATATAATCACGAATGAACACTACCATCACTCAAAAGGCCAATGAGATGAAGTGTTCCATTTTCAAATCACTCATTAACGTATTTAAACCCTTATCCCTCTTATATTTTGCCAAAGGCAAGAGCATAATCCACTAATTTTGCTATGCACCCAAAGTCAAAATCAAAGTTAATATGTTTTCCATTCTAAAAGATGTAGCACAATTAAATAGTAGAAATATCCTTTCAGTTACCATTTATACATTTATAAAGTACATATTATACAAATATCATATGATATCACCCCAATTTGTAAGGTGGTCAATAAAATAACTATTACACAACCATGATTTCAAGAAAATGTCAATGCTTACCAAATATTAATGCAGGGAAACATACCCAATGTATAGGATTCTCACAAGTCACTCTGAATGCAGAAATGATCCACATGCAAGATATTCCTTCTTCACTCTAATCCTTGATAGTTTTCATCAATAATTTTCCAAAAGTAAAAAAACTACAGCAAGCAAAAATAAAGTGAGCTGCTTGTTTACCTTACTGGAAAATAACAGATATCAAGCATAATAAGTCATAGAGGATAGTAGAGTCGAATAAGGAATTTGTTCTTTCTTTGAAGGATTTGGAAAACAAAGGAAGATTTTTATTTAATCTAGTTGATTCATTTGTGGATAACTTAGCTTTAGCTTCATAGCTTGTTAGATCGCAGAAGCTTTTAGGTAACTTATTGGAGCTTAGTTATCTCGAGGAAGGTTTGATCTGTTAACACTGTTGTTGTCCCATGCTAAATGATTGGAGCGATAAGATATGCCAAATTTGTAGCAAGCCACCTTGGAGAATACCAAAATTCCTAGTAAAATTCCCCTCAAGCTGTCTCTTAAGCTTTGAAAATACGTGAAGGTAGGGAAATTAGGTCCTAAATTACATAAAAAAGATCATACGTAGATTGGCCAAAGCTACTGAGCCAGATAAATGGTTATAGTATTTTTTCATAGATGTAATATGCATGACCCAAATCACTTTTGTATTTTCACGGAACAGGTTAAGACGACTGCAACTTTCAAGGGTCAAGATCGACCAAAGGCTAGATCAACGAAGAGGGTCAATTCTGCTGAATCAAAGCGCTTGTGAAGTATCCAGTCTTTAAATCCGCAAAATGGGTTAAATAGGGGCAATTTTTGATGGCATAGATCGAGTCAGGGAAAGATCGACGCCTGGCAGCACCTCCGCTAATCGGACATGCATGGAGTAAATCACCTTCGGGATTCGCGAAATGTAACACCACTGTTACACATGGACAATGGAGATTGGAAACATTTCAGATCGAAGGGCTAGAAATGATTCTGACCATCGAACGAGAGACAAAGGATGCATTTTGGGGTATGATCCACTCATTCCCATGAACCACTATCGATGTGATATTTTGGGGTAAGTGCGAAAAGGGTCGAAATGACAGGAAATCAAATATCTAGACGCCATTGGAGCAGATCTATGGCTAAAAACATCACTCCCTGGAATCTAAAAATTTTGTTGCATCAAGCGTATGATAGCTAGAAAGGTATCCTAATGATTGAATGACATAAGAAAAGTATGGCTTCCACAAGAAGTAGGAGATGCAGTGAAAAATAGTATTCGGATACCGTCTTCAAGAAGGGCATATGGATGCAGGATGTCTAGTTCGCGTTCCCTGAGCGAAATGAGGGATGATGAAGAATGAGGTTGGAAGTCATTTCCATGGTTGATAGTATGATGCCACAACAAAAACAATGGTGTGACTAGTATATCAGCATAAGGGTCGGATCCCAAACCCATGTGACCACACATGTTGTCATCATGCTACTCGATGATGGCATGTGTGGGGGTGCTGACTGTTGATGTATTTGTAACTTCGGAATATATTCATTCATATATCTTATGTATTGTACCCCGATGTTTATTTCAGGATGTGTCTGTAATGTATTTGAGTCATGTCATACCCCGATGTTTATTCTGGGAATTTTCTATAATGTAATAAGTCATGTCAATTCATTGTGAGTAACCCTCCTATTGGTCAAGGGTTAAAGTCCCCACAGTTGTAGGGCCCTTGGGTTATTAGAATATCCTAGAGAAGTAGACCCTAGGTGAGTCATTGTAAGTCAGGGAAATAGTCCCCACCATTGTGTCAAGGATAAACCTCCTTGTTGGTCGGAGGAGGCAAAGTCCCCACAAGTTGTGGGGCACTAGGGTTATTAGACACTCCTAGAGATGTCGGCTCTAGTAAGTAATTTTTAAGTGAGGTCAACATGTTGGAGTGGATTTCAAGTGAATGAAAGAATATAAATAGAGAGTGAGCCTCTCTATTTAACACACTCACACTCACTCATTGGGGTGCATGAGTGGGAGAGGAGAAGTTCTCTCAAGTGAGAGAGAGAGACAAAAGCTGTGGAGATCATCTTTATGTTTTTGGGTTTTAATTTTGGTGCTGATTCTATCTCTGAGGAAGTTGCGGGTTTTTCACCATTTATGGTTTCCCTGAGGATAAACATTGTGTTCATTGTCTCTTGTGTTTGATTGTTGTGCTTATTATTCTCTTAGTTAAAGATCCTAATATAATGCTAGCTTAATGATAAAAATATAACATGGTATCAAAGCTAACCTGATAAGAAGACATTATGCAGCTGTAGAAGCTAGGGCTTCTTAATTTTTGGGTCTCTCTCCACAATCCATCAGCAAAAGTATGCTAGGATGACTCTCCATTGAAGGGTGCATCTTTCTGTCGAAGTGGAATTCGATTCCGAGCATTTTTAGTTTTCGGTGCAGGAAATTAGGGCTTTCTACAGAAGAGGAATTTTTGAGTGAGCCTGGCATAGGATTTATCTCCTCATAAAAATATAATTTTAGAGACCTAGATCAAGATTTTTGGTTGGGTGAAACTCCGGGAAAGTCAAACCCTACTTTGACCTCGAGCTAGAAAAAACCCTAAATACTAAAACTGCTAAGTTTAATACATTCGCTATATCCTGAGGTTGGTGAAGGCTCAAGCACTGAAAATTTTATAGACCGACGATAAAATCCTAGTTTAAATTGTGTCCAAAATTCAGCCTCATAATCACTATATTATGGGTTATATGATCCCTCCAAGTTAGGGTTCCAACCTCTTCCAGAATTCATCCCTAAACAGGACACCTGGGGAGAATTGATATATCCTAGGTTACAAAGGTCCAAATGAAATTCCTGAATATTTTCTAGAAATATCACGGACTTTACTTTTTTTGGTCCAAGTTTCAGACTTAGAAGATGAACCAGTGACACGTGGTCATCCGTACAACTTCGCTGTTCTGAACAGTCCTGTAACAGGTCACCTTGGGAAAATGATCATAAGTCCCAATTGGTGAAACCAATTATGATTAAACCTATGGTTTTGGAATAGGGACATGCGAGGATACCTCAATGAAAATTTTTAAACATAGAGGATTATTAATTTTGGGGACACCACAGAAACAGTAACAGGCATTTCTGCAGAAGAAATTGGAAAACTAGGGATTCCTGCTCTATGAGCTTCCCTCTACTGTTTTCAGAAAAGGAGTACATTGGACAACTCTAGTTGAAGAGATATATCTTTCTATCCAATCAGATCTGAAATATCCCAAGTTTTGAAAATTAGGGTTTCTCTGACAAACCCTAGATCAACAGCTCTGAAACCAGGACGGACACCTCAAATCGGTAAGATCTCATCTTTTGCTATTTGCATTTGAGGTTCTCATTTCACAGTGATCTATCACATCAGCTTGATGATAAGATTGGTAAATTTGACTAATTCCAAGCATGGAAGTATTTGATCTCTCTGAAGAAAATGAATTAGACACCTACATGACTAGAGAGGTTCCAGTTTCAGAGGGAGATGAGGCTAAAATCCTTACACCAGATTGGTCAAGGCCAAGAAGATCATTGTTGATTCAATCATGGATCACCTTATACCTCAAGTGTCTTTCCTAAAGACACCAAAGATGTTTGATTCCTTGACCAAGCTATTTGAAGGGAAGAACATAAATTGGAATATGAACTTAAGAAACCAGTTGAAGAATGTGAAGATCCAGAATGCAGATACCATATAGTCATACTTTACACGGGTCTCTCAAATCAAAGAACAAATTGAAGCGATAAAAGAAGAAGTGGTGATAACCACCTTGGATGGCCTCCCAGGATTCATTCATTCGAATTAATGTGTGCTAGAAGGAAGTGATTAATTTCAGCAGACTCTAGGAAGAGAAAACACAAGAAGAAGCTCAACTAATAATAAGAGAAAAGAAGATGGGAGCAACTGAAGATCAAGCTCTCACCATCCAAAGAAGATCCCTCAAGCGATGAGGAATATGAAGAACTCAAATATTGAAAAACCTCTTATCCACCTTAGCATTTGGATAAGAAATGATGCTATTATGAATGAAGAAGACGATGAAGCTGAAGGCTCAAGAAGGAGTCTACCCACGAAACAAATAAAGATAAGTACTCAATTGTAATTTCATGATATTGTTTTGTTATGCATTTGTTTATATTCAGTTAATGTATTCTGCATGATAGAATGTTTGCATTAATGACAGTATACTACTAATATGCATGTGATGGGTAAGTAGCTCATGGTGCTATACAACTCTCCATTGCTACTTATCTAGAATGAAACCTCTTTGCTGACATATTGGATTAGTGCACAATCTCAATGTTGTCCTGGTAGAGATGGAGGCATCTAGAAAAGTTTTCATGAGATATGGATGAATGTTGTATTGGCTAAAGTAGTTGCATGATCATATATTTATGCATAAGGATTTTCCAGTATGAATATTCCTTATGAAATGTTTCTAACCATACAAATGAATTTGACTTGTAGGAAATATCGCATACATAATCGACTACAAGAAAAGAAGGATGTGACTCGTTTCCTGAAGAACAAGTGACGACATTTCAAAATAAAAATAATATGACGAATGCAGTGACATCATTGATGCAGAACCTTCCAAGAACAAAGGGAAGATCAGTTCAAGAAGAATGATGTCTAGAATGCAGTATCGATACATGAAGGAAAGTTCATAGTTCCATCAAGCAATAGATGGAAACATCGTGGGATACAAGGCAATATTCGTAGCACGAGGCTTTTCACGAAAAGAAGGCATAGACTATGAAGGGACATTTGTAGCCACTACAAGTGAAGACACATGACAAGTAGAATCATGTGTGCAAATGAAAGAAGTCCTTGTACGAGCTCAGAAGGCACCCATGAGATAACACATACATGAGGATCTTGATGAAGATATGAACCTTTGCTACATGTTGATGTATTTGTAACTTCGGAATGTATTCATCTATGTATCTTATGTCTTGTAACTCGATGTTTATTCCAGGATGTATCTATTATGTAATTGAGTCATGTTGTCATGCCCTGATGTTCCGATTAGGAGGATCAATAATGTAAACAAGTCATGTCAAGTGATTGTGGGTAACCCTTCGATTGTCTAAGGGTAAAAGTCCCCGCAGTTCTGGGGCACTAGGGTTATTAGACTCTCCTAGTAGAGGTTAGCCCTAATAGGGTTTTATTCATGCCAGGATTAGTATAAATAGAGAAATGGAGTCTCTATTTAGCACACAACTCATACACACTCAAGTGTAGTGCATAGTTGAGGAAGGAGAAGACACTGGGGCTAGATAAGAAGAAGGTTATTGCTGTCGGGAGATCACTTACTGTGTTTGGATTTTCTATTTTGGTGTTGATTCTATCTCTGAGGAAGTTGTGGGGTTTTCTCCATTTATGGTTTCCTAGAGGAAAAACATTGTGTTCATTGTCTCTTGTGTTTGATTGTTGTGCTTGTTATTCTCTCAGTTAAAGATCCTAATATTGCTAGCTTAATGTTGAAAAACTAACATGGTATTAGAGATAACCTGAGAAGAAGACACTGTGTAGCTGTGGGAACTAGGGCTTCCTAGTTTGTGGATATTCCTCCACATATTTTTATCAAAATTAAGGTGGAATAACTCTCCTCCTTAGGGCGCATCTTTCTGTCGAAGCAGAAGCCAATTCTGAGGTTTTTTCAGTTTTGGACCCTACACTACTGCCGAAAATTAGGGCTTTTCACAAAAGAGGAATTTTTCAGTGAGCCCAGTCCTAGATTGATCTAATCCCCAAAATAAAAGTTAGGGATAAATTTCAAGGCATTTGGGTGGACAGAACTCTAGAAAAGAAAAACCCTAATTTTCTCCTGATCCAACACTGCAGGATTTCAGCTCCAAATCCAGATCCGACATCTTGACCTGGTAAGATATAAATATTTTGTATTTCCATTTGAGGTTCTCAGTTAAGTTGTCTCATCATACCAAGCTTGATGAAAATATTGAGGGAGCTGATAAATTCTGAGCCTGGAAGTATAGGATCTCCCTGGTCTTGGAAGAAAATGAGTTGGACTCCTACATCCATGAGGAGGTTCCAGTTCCAGAGGGAGATGAGGCTAAGGCCTTGTATAAGAAGAAGTTGGTTATGGAAAAGAGGATCATTTCTGATTCTATCAAGGATCACCTTATCCCACAGGTTTCCTCCCTCAAAACACCTAAAGCTATGTTTGATGCCCTAACCAAATTGTTTGAAGGGAAGAACATAAACTAGAAGATGGATCTGAGGAATCAACAGAAGAATGTGAAGATTCAGAATGCAGGGACCATCCAGTATTACTTCACAAGGGTTTCTTAGATAAAGGAACAATTAGAATCAGTAGATGAAGAAGTGGAGAATGCAGAAATTGTGATGACCACCTTGAATGGTCTCCCTAGGACATGGGACTCTTTCATTCAAGGGATCTGTGCTAGAAAGAAGTTATTCAAGTTTAGAAGACTGTGGGAATAATGTTCTCAAGAAGAAGCTCGGATAGCAGCTTGAGAAGAGAATATGGGAAGTGAAGATCAAGCTCTCACAGTACAATCCAAGAAACGTAGATCCAGCCATCACAGAAGTAAGTACTCTCATCATAGGAATAACTCTAGAAAGCCTAGAGATAGGTCTAAGTTCATTTGCTATACATGTGATGAAAAAGGACACTTTGCTAGAGATTGTCCTAAGAACAAAAGTAGCTCTCATAAGAAGAAAGGAACTTGTCATTAGTTCAAGGAATTCAAAGCCTTGATCAAGAATCACACTGAAAAGAAGATCAAGACCTTTCGATCAGATAATGGAAAAGAATTCACTTCGAATGAATTCAAAGAGCTATGTAAAGAATCAAGGATTAAGAGGGAGTTGTCCACTCCTTATAATCCACAACAGAATGGGATTGCAGAATGGAAAAATAGAACTATCATGGAAGTTGCAAGAGCTATGCTTCATGATCAAGATCTTTCGATGCATCTTTGGGCTAAAGTTGCCAGAATAGTGGTGTATGTACAGAACCGTACTCCACATAGAGTACTCGAGAACAAGACTCTTGAAGAAGTATTCTCCAGCAAGAAACCAGAAGTCATCCATCTCAGCATATTCGGCTGTCCTGTGTACATACACATTCCAAAAGAGAAGAGAACAAAATTAGATCCTTCAGGAAAGAAGGGTATATTTGTGGGATACTCTGAAAGCTCGAAGGCTTACAAAATCTATTTCCCAGGATACAAGAATATTGACATCAGCAGGGATGTGACATTTGATGAAGACATAGCATACAACAAATCCAGAAAGAGACCTGCCGAAGAACCTGAAGAAGTAGAAGCACCCAAAATTCATGATACAACCATGAATGAAGAAACTCAAGAAGAAGATCGAGAATATGAAGAACCACAAAGACTTGTAGATCCACCTCTGGAGAAGAATTCTCATAAGAGGAAACCTACTTGGGTACGTGAAATTATCCAAGGTGCGGAAAGGTATGGGGCTCCAGAAGAGAATCACAGAGAAAGAAAGAGGGCCAGATCCTACTCTGGGTATGTAGATTTACTATGTGATTTCATTGATAAAGAACCTTCTAGTTATGAAGAAGTGGCAGAACGGAAAGAATGGAAGGACGCTATGATCGAAGAGTGCCAATCGATCATGAAGAATGATGTTTGGGATGTTGTCCCAAGACTAGAAGGGAAGTCGGTTGTAACTTCCAAATGGATCTACAAGATCAAGCATGCTGCAGATGGTAGCATTGAAAAATATAAGGCAAGATTTGTGGCTCAGGGTTTCTCTCAGAAAGAAGGAATAGACTATGAAGAAACCTTTGCACCTGTAGCCAGATACAATTCCATCAGATCAGTACTTGCTCTGGCTACAGTAATGAAATGGAAGATACACCAGATGGATGTCAAGACTACCTTCTTGAATGGTGTAGTGGAAGAGGAAGTGTATGTAGAACAACCACTCAGTTTTGAGACACATGACAGAGAGTCTCATGTATGCAAATTGAAGAAAGCCCTGTACGGTTTGAAACAGGCACCCAGGACTTGGTACGACAGAATTGACAGCTTTCTATCCAGTTTGGGCTTTACCAAAAGTAAAGTAGATTCCAACCTTTAATACAAGGTTGAAGATGGAAACCCAGTGATGCTTCTACTGTATGTAGATGATCTATTTGTGATAGGTATGGATGGGTTGATTGCTGATATGAAGAGAAAGCTTGCTGCTGAGTTTGAAATGAAGGACTTGGGTATGATGCATTATTTTCTAGGTATGGAGGTGTGGCAGAGTGTAGATGGAATCTTCCTTGGACAAGGGAAGTATGCAGTAGAGACATTGAAGAGGTTTGGGATGATGGACTGCAAGGATATGGTCACACCTATGGCATCAAACCTGAAGCTATTGAGTGATGCTTCATCAGAGACGGTTGATGCTACGATGTATCATCAGATGATTGGGTCCTTGATGTACCTAACGAACATGAGACCAGACATTTTCTTTGCTGTGAACACCTTGAGCCAGTTCTTGACAGATCCGAGAAATATTCACTTGATTGTTGCAAAGCATATTCCGAGGTACCTGAGGGGTACAGTTGATTATGGGCTCAAGTATGATGTGAATCAGAAAATTAACCTGGAGGTTTATGTTGATTCAGATTGGTCAGGAAGTGCCATTGATAGGAAGAGTACTTCAGGATGTTGCTTCATTATGGGATCAGGTGTGATCTCTTAGTTTAGCAGGAAGCAATCTTGTGTGGCACTGAGTACAGCTGAAGCAGAGTTGTGAGGCAGTATGGCTGAGGAAACTACTGTTTGATTTATTTGATCTCCAGTTGGATGCTACTTGTATACATTGTGACAACCAGAGTTGCGTGAAGTTGTCAGACAATCCATTGTTCCATGACAAGTCAAAGCATATCGAGATCAAGTATCACTATATCAGGGATATGGTGCAGAGGGGAGAAGTGAAGCTTTAGTATGTTGTGATGGAGGAACAGATAGCTGATGTATTTGTTGAAGCCATTGGCTAGGATGAAGTTCAAGTACTTCAGGGAGAAGCTTGGTGTTCTCCAGATCGAGGTTTCCTCCAAGTGAAAGTGATGAGACCCATAGCCATCCTAACATGGTGAGAGGATTGGTTCCTTCCATGGTCAGATGTAAGGGCTGAGCCATTCTATCATGGTCAGAGGATTTAGGTTTCTTCCATGTTAGATATGAGTGCTGGCCATTCTGTTGAGTAGGACAGATGTAAGGGAAACTGCCATTTTGGGAATGGAGGCACCTGGTCAGTTACCAGGAAAAATTAGTCTAGGACTGAGAAGCCATTCTGATGTGATAGAGGGATGTGTTCCCACTTGATCAGATGTAAGGGCTGAACCATTCTGTCATGGATAAAGGATTAAGTTCCTCCCATGTCAGATGCGAGTGTTGGCCATTCTATCAAGTAGGATAGATGTAAGGGCAACTTCCATTCTGGGAATGGAGGCACCTAGTCAGTTACCAGGTAGCTCAGTCTGGGACCGAGGTCCATTATGATGTGATGATAGGATTAGTTCCTACATGATCAGATGTGAGTGCACACCCTTTCGATGCGATGTGTTTACACATGGTCGAATGTAAGTGTAGAGCCTTTCTGACAAGATGAGGTCGGATATAAGTGCTGAGCCATTTTGGCGCGATGTGTTTACACATGGTCAGATGTTAGTGCTGTGCCTTTTTGAAAATATGAGGTTGGATGTAAGTGCAGTGCCTTTCTGACAAGATGGGGTTTGATGTAAGTGCAGAGCCTTTTCCATGCGATGTGCTTGCACATGATCGGATATAAGTGCTGAGCCTTTATGAAAAGATGAGGTCAGATGTGAGTGCTAGGCCTTTTTGACAAGATGCGGTCAGATGTGAGTGCTGGGCATGCCTTTCTGACAAGATGTGGTCAGATGTAAGAGATGGATGGGCCATTCTGACTTAAGTGTCAAATATAAGAGCTGATGAAGACCTACATGAATGGTAGGCCTACAGGATTGACTCTGTAGAACTTCCTGTGATGAGAATAATCGAGATAGCACCATTATGAGATAGCAGATGATGATCCAAACTTGATGATGATCCAGATCAAGTGATCCAGATGAGATGATCCAGACTTGATGACGATCTAGATCAAGTGATGATCCAGTTGTGATGATGATCCAGATCAAGTGATCTAGATGTGATGATGATCCAGACTTGATGATGATCCAGATCGAGTGATGATCTAGTAATGATGAGTCAGTAGTCATTATGATGCAGATCCCGTGATGAAGAAGACTTGAAGAAGAAGATGACTTGAAGACTCAGAAGACTCGAAGATGAAGAAGAATTGAAGACAAAGAAGACTTGAAGACTAAAGAAGACTTGAAGATGATGAGATGATCCAGTTGATGCAGAGAAGAAGACCAGTGCTGAAAATTGTGTTGAAAGAATACCTTCCTAGTTAAGAGGGAGTGTTGATGTATTTGTAACTTCAGAATGTATTCATTTATGTATCTTATGTCTTGTAACCCGATGTTTATTCCATGATGTATCTATTATGTAATTGAGTCATGTTGTCATGCCTCGATGTTTCTATCAGGAGGATCAATAATGTAAACAAGTCATGTGAAGTTATTGTAGTCATTGTGGGTAACCCTCTGATTGTCTAAGGGTTAAAGTCCCCGTAGTTCTGGGGCACTAGGGTTATTAGACTCTCCTAGTAGAGGTTGGCCCTAGTAGGGTTTTAGTCATGCTGGGATTAGTATAAATAGAGAACTGGAGTCTCTATTTAGCACACAACTCACACACACTCAAGTGTAGCGCATAGTTGAGGAAGGAGAAGACATTGGGGCTAGATAAGAAGAAGGTTATTGCTGTCGAAATATCACTTACTGTATTGGGATTTTCTATTTTGGTGTTGATTCTATCTCTGAGGAAGTTGCGGGGTTTTCTCCATTTTTCTTTTCCCTAAGGAAAAACATTGTGTTCATTGTCTCTTATGTTTGATTGTTGTGCTTGTTATTCTCTCAGTTAAAGATCCTAATAATGCTAGCTTAATGTTGAAAAACTAACACTACAAGGTTGATAAAGGATGACAAGCTCACAGATGGGTGCAAGAAGAACTTTTGAAAAGGTTCAAGATAGAGGATCTTGGTATCCAGTGATCCTAGATGGATACATAGAATATTAGTAGCATAAGAAGCTACTTGTCACTTTGGTACATAATTTTTCAGTGCATAGAGTACGAAATATAGAGGGAGTGACTGCAGAAGATCCTGAGGTTCGACATGGTACGATAGGATGGATAGATTACTAATGACTCTAGGATTTACTAAGAGTAAAGTGGATTCCAAAATTTACTTCAAGGTTGAAGGAAGAAGACCAATGATGCTCCTATTATGTGTTGATGTACTACATTCTAGGCATGGAGGTGTGGACAAGGGAAGTACGCAGTAGAGATCCTGAAGAGGTTCAAAATGATAGACTGCATGACCACACCTATGGCATCGAACCTGAAGCTATTGAGTGTTGCTTCATCAGAGTTGGTTGATTCCACGATGTATCATCAGATGATTTGTTCCTTGATGTACCTGATGGATACGAGACCAGATACTTGCTTTGTTGTGAACACATTGAGACATGTTCACTTGATGGCTGCAAGTATGATACAAATCAGAAGATTAACCTAGAAGGTTATATGGATTCATATTGGGCAGTGCCATTGATAGGAAGAGAACTTTGGGGTGCTTCTTTAGTATGAGATCATGTGTGATCTCTTGGTTGGTAGGATGGAGTCCTGCATGGTGCTGAGTACAGCTGAGGAAAAATATGTTGCCACTTGCTATTTTGGAGGTAGTATGTTTCTTTTGAAAACTACTATTTGATTTGATTGATCTGACTTGCATTTTTGGTATGATGCATAGAGGATTAGTGAAGCTCCAGTTTGTGATACAGATCGAGATCTCTCGAAAGAGGGAGTTCTAGCATAGCTGGTGAGATAGGTCGTCTGAGCATAAATCCTGGCGAAGCTCGTAGGTTGCTCAGACATAATTGGTCCTGTAGGTTGTCCTCAGATGTAATAGGTCCTGGAAAATCTCGCAGGTTATCCTTGGACATAATCAGCCCTAATGTGATTCTATTCTAGAAATGGCCAGAGTGAATTTTGAGTACTTCAGGGAGAAGCTTGGTGTTCTCCAGATCAAGGTTCCTCCAAAGGGAAGTGATGATTTTGTTTTCCCTTTTGACATGGTGAGAGTATTGGTTCCTTCCATGGTCATATATAAGTGTTGTTCCCTTTCGACATGGTGAGAGGATTGGTTCCTTCCATGTTCGGATGTAAGAGCTGTGACATGGTGAGAGGATTGGTTCCTTCCATTATCAGATGTATGTATGGATTCCACACCCAACATGAAAAAGGGCTGGCTCTTTGAAGACACATCTAGTATGAAAAAGGACTAACTCTATGTGGATCCCACATCCAGCATGAAAAAGGGATGGCTCTGTGAAGACACATCTAGTATGAAAAAGGACTAGCTCTGTGTGGATGCCACACCCAGCATGAAAAAGGGCTGGCTCTGTGAAGACACATCTAGTATGAAAAAGGACTAGCTCTGTGTGGATCCCACCTCCAGTATGAAAAAGGATTGGATTTGTGAAGACTCATCTAGTATGAAAAAGGACTAGCTCTATGTGGATTCCACACCCAGTATGAAAAAGGACTGGCTATGTGAAGACTCAGCTAGTATGAAAAAGGACTAGCTCTGGGTGGATCCCACACCCAGTATGAAAAAGGACTGGCTCTATGAAGAATCATTTAGTATGAAAAAGGACTAGATCTAAGTGGATGCCACATCTAGTATGAAAAAGGACTAGCTCTGTGTGATGATACATCTAGTATGAAAAAGGACTGGCTCTGTAGATGTACATCCAACATGAAAAAGGGCTGGCTCTGTAGAAATTCCTATGACGAGAAGAATCAAGAGATAGCACATGTGATGATGATCTAGATCTAGTGATGATGTCCTAGAGATGATCCAGATTGAGTGATGATGATCCATATCCAGTGATGATGTCACAGATGATCCAGATCGAGTGATGATCCAGATCCAGTGATGATGATACAGATCGAGTGATGATCCAGATCCGATGATAAAGATGACTTGAAGATGAAGATGGCTTGAAGACAAAGATGACTTGATGATGATCCAGATGATACATAGAAGAAGACTTGTGCTGATATATTGTGTTTAGAGAATGGCTTCCTAGTTAAGAGGGAGTGTTGATGTATTTGTAACTTTGGAATGTATTCATCCGTTTATCTTATGTATTGTACCTCGATGTTTGTTCCGGGATGTGTCTGTAATGTATTTGAGTCATGTCATACCCTGATGTTTATTCTGGGAAGTTTCTATAATGTAATAAGTCATGTCAAGTCATTATGGGTAACCCTCCTATTGGTCAAGGGTTAAAGTCCCCACAGTTGTGGGGCCCTTGGGTTATTAGGCTATCTTAGAGAAGTCGACCCTAGGTGATTCATTGTAAGTTGAGCCAATAGTGCCCACCATTGTGTTAAGGATAAACCTCCTTGTTGGTTAGAGGAGGCAAAGTCCCCACAAGTTGTGGGGCACTAGGGTTATTAGACACTCCTAGAGATGTCAGCTCTAGTTGTAAGTAATTGTTAAGTGAGGTTGACATGTTGGAGTGGGTTTCAAGTGAACAAAATAATACAAATAGAGAGTGATCCTATTTATTTAACACACTCACACTCACTCATTGGGGCGCATGAGTGAGAGAGAAGAAGTTCTCTCAAATGAGAGAGAGAGACAGAAGCTATGGAGATCATCTTTATGTTTTCGGGTTTTACTTTTGGTGTTGATTCTATCTCTAAGGAAGTTGCGGGGTTTTCACCATTTATGGTTTCCCCAAGGATAAACACTGTGTTCATTGTCTCTTGTGTTTGATTACTGTGCTTGTTATTCTCTCAGTTAAAGATCCTAATATAATGCTAGCTTAATGATAAAAATATAACACTGATGGGGCCATTGTCGAGTTCGATCTCCCAGCTCTTTATAAACACCACTTTCAAAGACATTTGAAGACATATACTAGGTGAATGTTGAAGAGAGGTTATGATAGTTAAATATTAGTCTAATGAGAATCCTGAGAGTCTTAAAGAAAGTTTGTAATGACTGCCTCATTTGAGAAGCTTGTTTATCAAGGTGTTCTTTTAGCTGGGGAGCCTCAGCTTGAAAATCAACTACTCTTAAGTTTCCATACTAGGGGAACTCCAACCATCATGGTAAGGATGTTCATTACATTAGAAGAGATTTTTGGTTTCAGTGAGGTTGAGGAAAGTATGTTCATCACACTAGATGGACCTCCTGAGGCTGGTGAGGGCATTGTTGTCCTAATAAAATATAACACCCCCATGGGAGTTATGTATGGAATTTTTTGTCTGACGGGTATCCCTCCAAAACTTGTGGACATGGTATTTGTCTCTATAATCTCAGCACGTGGTGACCATTGCTAGAGGAAACCTGTTGGAGCGAATGTTCAAAGGGGAGGAGAGGAGGTTGAAGGCCTTCGTCATCCTCTTTGTGAATTCCACTTGCCAACTTTATCTGGGGTGATGACGAATCCATGGAGGTGTTGCGCCCTATGACCTGTAGGAGGACCCTCCTCCTAGGAGAAGAGAAGCACAAGAATAAAAAGGCCTCATCAAGGACTTGTTACTATAAAAAACAATGCGATCCTTCCCCAATAAAAGAAAATAACAGTGTTACCATGAGAGGAAGGGATAGGGTGGAGAGCTAAACACATAAGGAAACACAAACCTTCTTACCAGCTGTGGACATAGGAATAACAATGCCATTGAGAATAGAATGAACACAAAAGGCCCAGAAAGGAAAAGAAGCGTTGCATATCCACCAGGTGAAGAAATAACTCAAACCTAGTCAATAGCCAGCTACCACAAATGTCTTGAGTCATCATTTTCAAGACAAGCAAGCATGAAACTAAAGACGACACACTACCATTTAAGACCAGTATGCGCATCACTTCATAATGTTTTATTTTGTGTGTGCGAATCATGGTTAATGTGGCATGTACGAGTTTGTTAATTTTTTTCTTCATCAAGATTGTAAATAAATTCTATCCCTATTTTGAGGTTAGTATCAAGGGCCTAAATACCTATGTAAAATCCTTTAATCTGGTCAGGGCAGCTTGATGAGACCTATAGGTGATACTCTCAATGCCTAAAAGGAAACCTATAGGTGACACTCCCAAATAATGTTTAAGTTGTATTGATAATAAGTATCTATACCTCAAAGTTCAGCTCCAATGCCAATAATGTCAGATGATCTTGGCATAACATATCATATATGAAATTGTAAAAAAATGAAATGAAAATAACTAAATGAGATTCTCTTGGTTTCAAGAAGATCTTATTCTCTACTAAACAGGGACAACCACGTGAAGGTTGAAGCTCATATGGCCACTCGCCCCCCCTCACATCACTCTCAATTCCCCACACCCAATCTATCTACTGTAAAAATAAATGAAAGTTACATAACATAATAAAACAGATAAGATCCATGCATAAACAATAGCAGAACAAAAAATATATTCATGAAAGGTAAATCCAAGTAATAATCTAAGATATAAATTTTCACAGATATAACTTAAATGAGAACTGATAAATAAATCATGCATGTTACTTAATGAACAACATCCAACCATGTGCCTTCACAATCTTGTCGAACATAATCCATGCCACCATCACCTATAGCTTCATCCTCTTTGCATTTCGTCCCTTCAAAATCTGCAACACTTGATAAATCTGCATACTCCAAGTCATATCCATTACAATTTCTTGGTCCCTTCATAGGGCATGTCAAAACTACACACCAGCCATTCTCTACCGGATCTTGTACGTAAAATACCTGTTTTGCTTGTGATGCTAGAATAAATGGATCATCTTGCACTCTATCCTTACTCAAGCATCTTTTCAGATTCACCATGGTGAAACCAAGTTCATCAACTTTCATTCCATTCTTCTTGTGTACATCTATCCAATCACATTTTAACAATGGATACTTCACCAAATAGTAGTTCAATAACATTATTTCTTGAATCACTCCATAATATGTTGTCGTTTGATGTATAAGGTTTTTATCCTTTGCACTTGATCTCATTAATGTCTGTGCATCTATGCACACACCACTATTTTGGGTGGCCCTGACATTTTCTATGCTTTTAACATGAAATATACACCCATTGATTAAGTAGACATCATACTTAGTTTCATATGTCCTTGGGCCACATGCCAACCATTTAAGGGTATCAGAAATATTTTCTTTTCCTTTTGCCAACCATGTAAATTTTTAAATGTCGTTACAAAACCATTGAATTTCAAAATATATTAAAAGAATCTCACCTTCATCCATCATAATATTCTTGATCAATGATGTTCAATTAAATATAATATGAAGAACATATCATTACCTATTTTCTTAACCAATCACTAAATTGTTGGTTGTGGAGCTTTTGTAGTAAGACTTCATCTTTTTGGGCTTAGATGTTACTAGTGGCTATTTCTGTCAAGTGCATCCTATTTTCAAGTAATGTGAATAAACAATTTATGAAAATATTGTGATATATTTTAAAAAAATGATTTCATAAGGATGTGTTTATTACTTACTCTATCCAAGGTTGATTTCATCTATGTTGTGCAAGACCCATCTATGGGCTTGTAACAAACTAGTTTTATCTAATTCAATAGAAGTTCCACTAGAGAAGGCCATTCCATTTTGTCCAACCTCTCCTTCTTCATCGTCCCAAGATTCATTTCTACTAGGCATGCTATGAATATATTCCATACCTTCAACATATCCATCACAAAATTTTATGGATTCCTCCATTGTTTAGTTTTCAGCTATGCAGCCTTTGGGACTATTCTTATTTTTCACATAACTTTTGAAAACTTTCATGTTCCTAGAAAAAAACACACAATTTGTAGTGAAATTAAAAGTATGAATAAAGAGTTGCTAGTAATGTATTATTATTACATGCACATAAAATGTTGGAATTTATGTGAATTGCACTTAATAAAATTTCACTGACCTTTCAAAAGGGTACATCCATCGATATGCAACTGGTCCACAATAACGTAGCTTTCGCGTGAAGTGTACAGTCAAATGTATCATTATATCAAAGAATGAAGGGGGGAAATATTTTTTGAGTAAGCACAAAGTTTCCACAACATCATCTTGTAAGTTATCAAGATCTGTTGGGTCCACCATTTTTGCACAAATTTGCCTATAAATGAAGCAAAGCCTGCAAATAGTGTTTCGAACTGCTTTTGGTAGAACATGGTGCAATGCTACTGGAAGGATTTGTTGCATGAGAACATCGAAATCATGTGCTTTCATACTATGAAGCTTGAGATATTTCATAGATACATTATTTCTAGGGTTTGAACTATATCCATCTGAAACTTTTAACACGAACAAAACACGACAAAGAATCTCTTTCTCCTTTTTTAAAGAGTGTGTGGTGCGATTGGAAGAAATATTTTTCTACCTTTTTGTTCTGGCCACAATGAATTCCTTATACCCAACTGTTGTAAGTCATCACGAGAATTTTTCCCATCCTTTGATTTATCTTTTATATCCAGAATGGTTCCAAAAATACTTTCGCATACATTTTTTTTTCTATGTGCATTAAATCTAAAATGTGACGCACTAGGAGTTTCTGCATCCAACCGTATAAAAAATCAATGAATTATAACATCAAAGAAAAACTAAACAATATATTCCAATTAAACACAATGAAATCCTTCAAGCATCGTACATTTTAGGCCTTAATTTAATGTGTGCACATGCCTCCCAATATGGTAAATTAAATAGAATTGACCTTTTCTTCCACATGCCAGTCTTCGAATTTTCACCTTTCTTAAAATTTCTCTTTTTTTTTGTACTTTTAGACTTTCCCCATTTCTCTTCCCTTCCTTTTGTTTCTGTAAAAATATCTGACACTTGTACAATTGTAGGTGCAATGAGATGCTCAGACTTACCATTAAATGGACCTTTTTGTGAATGATACTTATGATTTATTGGATGATATCTCCTATGTCCCATGTACACACACTTCCTACTATATTTCAGATACATTGAATCTATGTTCTTTCCACATATAGGGCATGCACAAAAACCTTTAGTCGTGCAACCAACCATATTTCCATAAGCAAGAAAGTCATGGATTACCCACATAATTATATCCTTCATATTAAAGAATGAACTTGAATGAACATCATATGTCCTTTCCCCTTCATCCCATGTTAGTTTTAGTTCATTTACCAATGGTTCCAAATAAACATCTATGTCATTTCCCGGTTTCTTGGGACCAGGTATTAACAATGACAACAAACAAAATCTCCTTTTCATGCATAACCATGGCAAAAAGTTATATATTACTAGTACTACTGGCCATACACTATGAGTAATACTCAAGATTCCAAAAGGATTAAATCCATCCACTACCATTGCAACTCGTACATTGCAGGGATCATTGGAAAAACTAGGCCATTTAGAATCTATACTTTTCCATGTCGGGTTATCAACTAAGTGGCACATTATTCCATCCTTACCTACATTCTCATGAGGCCACCTCATTTTATCTGAAATATATGTAGAGTTGTAACAAAAGCATAAAGAATCATATATACATTGCAATACTTAGTAGATTAAAGAAGATTATTTTTTAGTAGGTTGGTAGTACATGAAGGTGTATGATATAATGGAATTATAAGAGTTCAAAATCATACCTTTACATTCTTTTCAACCTCGAAACTATAGGGAAATACCTCAGTACTTTGGCTGGGACACCTATACGCACCTTTCCAGAACGAGCATCAACCTTCCATCTTGATTCACCACACGTTGGGCATCCATTTATTTTTTCATATTTACCCCAATATACAATGCAATCATTGTGGAATGCATGTATCATTTCATAGTCCAACCCCAATGATTTAATCAAACTTTTTGCAACATATGTATATTCTAGAAGTGTATTTCCTATTGGAAGGATTTCTCTTTGCAACTTCAACAACTGGTTGAAACTTGCATCAGCACCATCCATTTCTCACTTTAAGGTTATACAATTTCACAGTGGCCGATAGCTTAGTGAAACTAGTGCAACCTGGGTACAATGGTGCCTTGATTCTACTTGGTCATTTTCGCAATTCACATCTGGATTTTCATTATAATATTGACAAGCATCATTCACCATTTCAACCATGTGATCATCAACCATGGTTTCCTTGTTATGATAATCATTCTCAAGAACTTCAGTATCATTTGTAAGCAATGTTGCAAACTCATAATTATGATTATCATATTGATGTCCGACTATGTGTTCATCACCATGTGTAATTTCTCGAGGCAAATCATGCATCTCTGTTGTGTGGCATTTCTTGCTCTTGTCAAATTTATAGTCCTGAGTAGGAACTCTCTCTCCATGGAAAAACCAAGTTTTATATGAACTTAGTATACCATGAATCTTCAAGTGGTCTTGTACTTCCTCAAACATCAATACCACAACATTGAAACATTTTTTACAATGGCATATTGTGGTGTTATTATCCTCTGGATGCCTTTTTGCAAACTATATGAATTCTTCAACCCCGACTTGATATCCTTTGACATCCTACATATAACCAATTAGCACATCACGTAAGAAAAAACCACTACAAATTACAATGAATACACATGTTATAAAATATCACATTAAAGAATCAAATATAAAAAGTATACCTCGTTTTCAAATCTGCCCAGTCCCTCTTTTTGGCCATTTGAAAATAAAACCAACCCAATTTATTGAATTGGCTCCTCTAGAGTTGGCCTCTCAATTTCCTTCCAATATACGGTTAGGAATATTCATGTAGTACACCCATATTCTTTCCAAAATAGCCTTTACCAGCACATGACAACCATATATTACACCATACAAGCTTCCACCTGATAATAACCAAATCCAAACATCAATTACATAATACTTTAGTTTTATATTAAAGCCAATATATTTAATATTTTAACCCATTAATATAACTCTGAAGATAAAAAATAAATTTGTGAAATCTGGTGGGCCCTCTCCATTGGATATTGCGCTTGATGATTGGAGGTATAAAGGTCACTTTTAGGGAGTGTGATGGTTTATAAGGCTAATCATATTGACATTAATAGTATGTTAATAGTCCCACCACCGTACAAATACAATGTCTGCCAAGCACGAGTCAGCTGGATAGATACAATTGCAACCTCCAGAAGTGTCGACCGTCACCACCAAGTACTCGTTCATCATTTATCAACCCTTTTGACAGTTCTGCCATGGCCTTGTATATACAAAGCCTTCACATGTCCAAGGAGATCATATACGATCGAATTTACAATGCTTATGATCCTCGTTTGCTATTGTCCAGTGTCAGTGATGCCTAGAACACTTTGTTGTCATCTTCCGGAGACCAACCGAAACTATTTGTAAATTTAAATTCATCCTTAATAGGGTTCACATTAGAACAATTGTGCAATTTCCCAGATATTGTTCAAAGGGTAGCCTCCATTTATTCCCCCACTGTTAAGGCCATCTTAGATGATACCCACTCCGATGTCGTTCGCAAAATTACACCAGAAGCTATCAGGGCTTCCCTGGGTCTCTCCGAAGCCCAAGTCAGGCCCTGGTCCCCTTCACCGAATCAGAGGTTCTGCAGGTCTTCGAGAAATCCAACCTAGAATCCAAGAATAAATTGTTCCAGACCATTTTGAACACCGTAGTTCCCTCAGAGACCCTTATCACCCTACTCTCCTCCAAATTGTTCATAAAGTCTGTAATATCAACCATCTCCCTCTTGAGTCAAATCCTAGGTCTTGATAGCAATAACATGGTCTCTGAAGTAATGCTAGGAATTCTCCTTTACCTTAGTCAATATGAAGAAGGAATTAAGTTTGATGACTTCTTGGTCAGAGAAATCAATTCTCAGCTTGAGAAGTTTGATTTGGATAAGCACTTTAGATACTAGGTGTATCTATTTTCCATCATAGTCAGTTCCAACTAGTAGACCCTTGAGGTCATGAATCAAGAGGTGTTCAAAGACTGGCCCTAGTCTGTCCAGAAGTTCCAAGACTAGTCTTACACCTTGTTCATTGACAGAATTGTTGTCAGCATCTGCAGACTATTTGACCCAAAAGAGAAGAGGATACCAAAAGACATGAAGGATGCCTTGCAGCAAGATAGTATTGGAGATTGGTTCCTGATGCCTAAGTATTCAGTTATCAGGGTATATGGTTTTTAAGATGCCCCTTTCATGCTACCAGTTTACCTAAATCCCTCAGCATTCGCACTAGAATTGATCAGGAAGAGGATTTTTGCTGATGAGGAGCATTTTACTACACACAGGAAGGACTCTTGGATCAAATACCCTATTAATTTCAGGTCGTTCATTGTGAAGAAGCCAACATCATTACCAAAGGTGGAGAAAGTTTTGAAGGCCATGAAGTTTCAGGTGACTCATGCATAGAATTACGATCCTAAGGGGATCATTTCCCATAGGAGGGTCTAGGTGTAGGGGTCAGCCTTTATTCACTCCATGATCCCCAACTTGTCACAAGAGGAAAATTGTCTTGCATATGATTTTGATTGGACTCCTGCAGAGAAAATTCAGGCTCCTAAAGAAGTGCAAGGTACGGTCCCAACTACTCCCTTTCCCCTAAATGATGATGGTTATAGCAGAAGGTGGAGGATATGGAATGTGATGAACAAACCATTAGCAAGAAGCCCAGGATAAACGTAGAGGAGGACGTAATCAACCTGGAGTAGGAGTTTAATTTTGAATCTGATTCCCTCAAAATAGTGATAGAGGAGGATCTTGATTCAATAAAACCTATTGGGGGAAAGGTTGCAAATCAGATGGTGATCACACATCAACTAGTAGTTGTAAAGACAGCCACTACACACTCAGAGAGAAATCATCGAAGAATCACACAATCAATAAACAAAGGGAGTGAGGATTCTCTACTCAATTATCAGAAGTATTCTTTTGCCTCTATTGTTGAAGGGAAATTTAAGATGAAAAATCAAATGTTGACCACCTATGGGTAGCTCAAAGAGAAATCCAAGGATGAGACTCAAAAGCAGTCCAAGGAGCTAAGAAAGCTATCAGGAAGTAAAGTCTCTTTCACTATTGCCAATAATCTTACAACAAACTCCCTAAACCTAGACATCGCTAATGAGGAAGGAGTTTTAGAGGTCGATTTAAAGATGTATCAGTTCTCAATCCCAGATAAGATTGTGTTCCGTAAGGGAGTTAGCGATTTCATCTATGCTGATATGAATAAGGATTCGTTATCCCATCTCAAGTCCCAGAAAAGGGTGGTTAAAGTAGAGACCTAATTGAAGCAGGAAAAGGAAACAAACAAGGCATGGAACCTGGAGGTGAAACTATTGATAGACCAAGTGGTAGACCTAACAACACAGAATGCTTTACATCAGCCCCTTGCATCTAAAAAGCCAGTGGAAACAGAGTAGGCTATTTTACCAGCTAATCCACTGGCCAAGATACAGGCTTACAAAAAGAAATGAAAGACACCTATGAAAGACATCCAGCTACCTCCTCAGATCGTGCAGTTAGAAGGGTAGATTGAGGAATTGCAACATGAAGTTTTGGATCTAAAAGGATGCCTTGCTATGTTGGAGGCTAACAAGCACACATGGGAAGAAGAGAAGCAAAATATGTAGAAGAGAATTGATGAATTAAACAACTATATCACCCCTCAGGATATATCACCCACTACTCTGGCAATCAAATATATGTATGAAATGTCCCTGAAGGTCCTGGAAATCACTCAATTCAAGGAGGCCAATAAAGAGCTCAAGGATAGGATCATTGCTAAGGAAAGTGAAGACTCTGCTGAATAGATCAAGAAACTGAATGAGAAAGTAAGCATGTATGAGGAATGGGTCATAATCCAAATTCCCCTGCAAGGGGATAAACATTTTCTCTGGGATGCAGTGATAAAGGAGATTCCCTCATTAGAAAAGCATTTGTTCATGGTGGATGAGCATAAAAAAGCTGCTATGTATGCAAGCAGAATATGTAAATCCTTGCAGGAAAGTCTAGCACAAATTCCTAGGGAGGAGGCCTAGAAGGAGATTGTTGTTCTGAACTTAGCCTTTGGGGAAAAACTAATTGCCCTGGGGATTATTGACAGGATATTAGTTCCGGTGGCAGCAAGGAGGATGACCACAAAACACAACATGTTGCAGAATGTACTTACTAGGATTAAAATTATTCAGCAAGGGGTAGAAAATTTCAACAAATTGTTCCAGCCCCTGTTTCAAAAAGGGTTGCCTGAGCTTTGAGGTCCATAGGGGAAGCTGATCCCTCAGAACAAATATTTCAAACTCCTGAAGGAGGAAAGACTAAACCATGAAAATTTTGAGGGTATGAATGGTGGTCTAAAGGGATAGGTAATCATTGATAAACTTAGCAAGGAATTTGAGCTACTGGCAACACTCATGACTGTCAAATTAGATCTCCCTGCTATTGGCCATATCCCCCTAATTGAAATGGATGTTATCCTAAGGGAGCTATTTGAGATGGTCACTGCTACAGATCAACAATGGAAAGATATACTTAGAGTGAGCAATCATCAGCCTGGAAGGCTTGCGAGTAGCTGAGTCAGTCGTAGTCTATTAAAAATATGCTTGGAGTTGTCGTTTTCATCAAGCGAGCCAGAAAGCCCTGTTGCTGCCTTTCACACACCTGGGTCATGTGGTAGAAATATTCAAGCCACTCAGTGTGTCCTTGGGGGAAAGTCTCGAGTCAAGGCTGTCACCTTGTTCTTGACTCCTCCGTTTAGGCTCAACTCCTAATGAAGCC
>LPNX010157530.1:965229-995590 GCA_001517045.1 Pseudotsuga menziesii
ATGTCCAAAACTGAACCGTCATGGCTACCCACAAGGAACATGTGGGATAAATGGATTCTGTGAGGCTATTGTTCATAATGCACCCACAGGTGTAACAGAAATCGGTGCCCCGAGGTCACTTTTCAGGAGTTTCCGCTTCCTTTGGGTATTTTGCCACCGTAATGGTTTGATCTAGGTGTTGGATTTTCACCTGATGGTTTGCTAGTTTGGGAGAGTTAATCCTAAATATTCTAGTCACTCAAGTGCTTTTGATGCAGCTTGACTGATCGGATGAACCGCAGCCAAGTGCAGAGCATACACATCGGAGTCTTGATAATTTTAGTAAATTTTAGGATAGGTGTTCTTGTTAAAAAGAAAACCCTCCAGGAACCTCTTTTGATCCAAGTGGATCTCAATCAAGGAATAAAGGAGAGGTTAATTTTATTATACCTGATGAAACAATTGATGAAAAGGAAAAAAATTTACACAATGCCAGTTTTCTAATTAGTCCTACCACGCATCTCTTTCCCCTTTCGGGTCAATCAGGAAGTCGTGGGGTAAGTATTAAAATAACTTTGAAACCTCACACATGGAATATGGAAACGATTATAAATAAAAGTATACTAGCCTACATATTAGAACTACGCTATATTAAAAAAAATATAAATGAAAATAAAAAAAAGACACGGACGCAAATCCCCCCAGGGGGGATGGTGAATAGGCTTGAAAGAGCCTATTTGAAAAGATCTTTTGTTTTTATTAGCAGCGATTTACAATATCATAAAATTGAAATAGATGCACTTTGGTCCTTGTTATCTGGGATCCAAAGGCTTACAACAAGCTTGTAACAAGATAGAATTAAAACACAGCGGTGGGGGAAGCTTCCGAGAAGCTCTGGTTCGTCCAAGAGTCGGAAATTGGGTAGAATATCCTTCTCTTTTTTGTTAGACCTGCTAAAAAAAAGAAATAAATTAAAATCAAATGTGCCCAAACACACTTTAAAAGTGTTTTGGGTCACCACACTAGTTACCGAAAAAAAACTAAGTAAAAATTTGTTAAGTTGGGGTAATCTAGTTTTGCAAAAAAAGGAACCAAGGAAAGCAAGATTTCCTTGGGATCCTGGCTTGCTGTTTGGGAAGCCAATGAGATGTGCACTTTTATTGTATAATATTGAACTTTAAAGTACATCAAAGGAAACTACCTCAAAAGCAAGCTACGAATTTTCTTTAAAATGCTTGCAAAACAGAGGATAATTTCAGCTAGATCTCTTAAAATATGACTTTATATGCAAAACAGAACTGAGATATAAACTTAAGAAAGTATCTTACTAACTAGATCTATATGTAATTTTCTTTGTGAGACAGATCTAAGCAATAATATTCTTTAAAAGTAACCCATTTGAAGAGAAATTAAGATTTTGAAGGAGGAAGAGAGAGAAAGAGTGTTGGAAGCCTGGGAATGTTGGGCTTTGGAGTCTGCTTTGGTGGAACACCGAGGGACTATGTCATTCAAAATATATTGAAGATGAGGAATATGCAAACCAGCTCAACCTATTCTACAATTGATATCACCTGCAACTTAGAAATCCTTGCACAAACAGATGGTTAAAACATAGGTGCTGCTGGAAGAGATAATTGGAAAACATGCAATTCAACTTAAAATATATACAACTCCAATAGATCTGAAACAAGCAGCAGTAAGAGCATAAATCAAACTAGAATAAACTCTTACTCTAACAGGAGGGAGCTCTCTCCTTCAAGGCCAACAATTAACCAGCAAAAGCAGTGATAAATAACACAGATTATACCTCATAAGCATTTGACAATCACCATCTGCACATGAAGAGAATTACACCATAGATCTTGCCTCCAAAGCTTATTTATTCTAGAATAATAAAAAATACAATACAATAGCAATAACACCTCAATCCCAGTTCTAACTAGCTTGGAAGAGGCAGCCTAAGCTTTATTTATACAAAAAAAAGGATATCCAGCCCAGGGGGGTGCAAATCCCAAGGAGATAGACCACTGTAGCTAAAGGAGATTCCATCAATGCCTGATTTGTGTCTAGCTGAGTCAGATCTAAGTCTCATTGAGTGCAACTGTCAATCGGGGGGCTGATCTGACTGACACCTCAACCTGTTGACTGAAGCATCCACCAAAACTCATCTAGATGAGCCCAAACGTGTGGAGGAGAGAGGGAGGGAGAAATTCCCCATAAAGGATGCTAAAGTTCAACTCTGGATCTGTCTAGATCACCTCCTTCAGTTAAGGATTTGCCAGATCCAGTCAATCTGGTTCAGATCTGACTGATTTCAATCAAATCGGTTGAGAATCCACTGATCTAGGATTTTGGATTTGCTCCATATTCATCAATTTATTAATTAAAATAATCAATAATTGATTTTTTGGGGCTTTCTCACCTTAGTGATGGAAAATCACTCAAAACTAGGAAATAGCGAGTCCATGGGTTTACATGGTGCTCTTAGCTTGAAAATGAGCACCTACATGACCGAAACTGATTATTTGGCCCACTTTTATTACAAAATCAATTTTTCCAATTAAACTATTAAAAAATAGCCTAAGTTTTGGAAAAATTTAATTTTAATAAAAAACACTGAAAAAATTTAAAAAATAAAAAAGTTGAAAAAACCTAGGGGGATTTAGACATGTTCATATGACTTGACCATGATGCCTAGCAAGTTTATACATTGACACATAGACTCTAATAACCTCAATAGGCCTAAATTCCAAGCCGACCACCCCAAGTTTGGAGGTATGGAGTGAAAAACTCAGAAATTATCAGTCGTTTATTCAACAACCAATAATAACCAAGGGAAAAAACACCCTAGGCTGATCGGATTGACAAATAAATTCTAAGAGACCGAGTCTTTTATAGACACTATCATGCTAGAACATTTATTACAATTCCCCCATGGGGTATGAACATGTGATCTGGTACAACAAAGCTTCCTAGAAGTAATACTGAAGGTCTTCTGAAGTCCGAACAAGTTATCCTTGTCCAGTTCACCAGGCTCACTTGATAAAAAACCACTAAGTACAACTTAGGTGGTAACAAGCCCCAGATGTCGAGATTTCCCTTTTTGATTGGTCACGCGCAGCATAGTGTTTCTTCCCCAAATGTTTTGTGGGCACGATGCATATGCCACATCAGAGTTTGTTAGGATTTAGGATGTACTTTCGGGTTTGATTCCCACATTATAACTAATTTTGATGCCCTATTTCGAGATACATCTCGGGGGTAAATTGCACTATAAATGTAACCTCTATGGAGGAGGAAGGGTTTGAATTTCATTTTTGAAGCCTCTGTGCTTGGATTGTAGCTCTGTAAACTTTCTTGGAAGTATTAATGAAAAGTGTTTTTTTGAGTTTCTAAGATTCATCATAATGTTCATATTCATTTTGTGTTTCCTGTTTGCATCATTTTCATATGTATAAATTCTACTAATGCTTTCTAGAGAAAACCATGACCTATCTTGAGCCTGCTAAGGGATGTTGTGACATGGCTTAAGCCTGCTAGGACTGGTGTGACTGGTTGAAAGTGCCTTGATGACTATTAAGGGTCCTAATCCTGTGTATGAAGGTACCATGACCTACTGTGGGTTACTAAGGGTGTCGTGAGGGTGTATGAATTTTTTGGTAGAATAATTGTGTACTTCTTGACTAGGTCGTGATCTGTTAGTATGAATGGAATTCTGTGTGAGGTCTAGTATGTGGGTTTCTACCCTTTATTGGACTAGCTATGCAACCATTGAAACCCCTGAGTTGATGCCTCTCACCCATGTGTTGGCTACTGAGCTGGGAGCAAAGCTCACAGAGGTCAGAAATAATGGAACCTACTCCTAGTTGAGGCCCGATAGAAAAACAGAAGTAACCATTGAGTACAAAAATGAGAGTGGCATGGTTACTCTGCACATTCACACAGTTCTCATCTCCACTCAACATGATGAGACAATGACCAATGAACAAGATTTATCTAAAGGAAGTGACAGGGTTCGATTCTTATACAAGGGGGATATGCTTTGAATAGTAAACTGTAATTACCCCCCTTAGATCCTGTTGATTTTTTTGGCTTATTTGCTTATGTAATTTGGTTAAGGGATTTCGTAAAAACACTTGTCAAAAATACCACTAAGCTCTGCCAAATAGTCTTAGTTGATTTTTGTATTCAATGTACTGGTGATATGTTGATGCAGGAGCATAGGATCAAGAGGGCGAAGTCATTCATGACTTCACAAGGTCAGTGGAACTCTTAAGAGACCTAGGGTCTCGTACATTTGTAATTTTCTTTATTTTGTAAAAGCTGAATAAAATGGATAAGGAATCTAGATCCTTTTCCACATGTAATAGTTAGGATTTATTTAGTTGTGAGTCATAGGGTTAGCAGAGATCAATAAGTATTGTACTTTTTTATTATAGGATATGGAAATAGAATCCTCTTGTATTTAAATTAGTTGGAGTTATTTTCTTAGCAACTTAGTTAGCTTACAGAGCTTGTTGGCTTGCAAAATATTAGCTTATCTCACAAAGCTTAGGATAGGTCATAGAGGTTTGAGGATAGCTCAAAGAAGCTCTGATTAGCTCATAGAGCTTGAGAGGGAGAGAAATTACACAGCATGAATGGAGGAATGAGAGGTGCACATGAGAGTGAGAGAGAAGTGAACAAGTAGAATTCTCTGTGTGTATTTGAATTTCCTGTGAATTGAATAAAGAACAGAGGCTTAGACTCTGCGTGTGGTTTTGATGGATTTCATGTATTCATATAATTCTGTAGAAGTATGAATTCATCCCACATTCACTCCATATAACCCTATATATAAACTTTTTGGCTTTGGATTGTCATATTTTCCAAATTGCAGAGAAGAATTGATCATGTCAGTGATTAATTCAGTGAAGCTTTGTAGAGGGTTAAACCATAACTAGTCTCTCAAATAAAACAAGACCATAGAGTGGGGATCGATCATGGGGAAGATCGATGGTTTATAATGATATCGTCGGGAGAAGTTGCAAGATTTGAAAAACTTATCATGTGCACAATATTCTATGGAATGCTCTTAATAAATTTTTGAATCCACCGTTGATTTTAGGGAGACATTGATTGAACGATCAGAAATAAATTTCGCTGCATGAAAAATTAATTTGTATGAACACTCAGGCTAGCCATGAAATTGATAGATCAACGATCGAGATCGATAGTAGGGAAGAAGCATTTTGTGAAAACTCTTTTTCAAAAGTGTCAAAAGTCTAAAATCCGACTTCCAATTCCTGCCTTCCAGAAAGATTTCTGTTGCAGAAGGGAACATGCAGAAACCTAGAATTCCACTGCAGAAAAAATTCTGACAGTGCAAAAAGCTGTTTAACACAGAGAGTTTGTTTCGGATCTCAAGGGTTTTGAAGTCTGTATGCAAATCAGTGCTATCATATGTGTAAATTGAATATAATATTTAGATCTTGATTTTTGTAGCGCTAACAGTGAACAATAAATGCAATAGAGATTGCTTTGCATAAATAACAAGGAAAATAAACCCTAAATATCATATTCATATAACTTTGAGTTTACAATGATTGTAACAACAGTTCTAAGGTGGACAAGAAAATATGAAATTACTTTAACTCTAACATGTAGCTTCCTGGGCATGCACAATGATTTATGGAAGTGAGCTTTGGTGTCTCGATTTTTCTATGGTGTCTTCCCTTCCCTGCCAGCTCCTCAAAACAACCCAAATCGTCTTCTTCTCATTACTATGCTGATGCGTCCTTCTTCACTACCCAGAAATGTTATGCATAGTTGTAACAAGAAGGAATACTACAATGAGATTACTTAACAAAGTTGTAGTAGATTCCTATAGGTGTCAATATGGATTGCAGCTCCCTTTTTGGATATAACAACCCTTTATATTGTCCCAGATGAACTGTGTGGATCATTGTAGATGTGGAACTGCACATCGTCCTCACAAACAAGAATGTGTCCTCTCCAACAGAAAGTAAATCGTCCTCACAAACAAGACTGTGTCCTCTCCATACAATGTCATGGCCCACGCAGTACAAAACTAGCCAACAAATGAAGAATACGACCTCCACAAGATGAAATCAACCTCTTTGTTACTCCTTTTTTTTCAAAAACATAAAAACCAAAAAATATGAAAAATAGAATATGCATGAATCTATATCATCTTATATCTAGATGGGCCTGAAAATTTGTTGTATGTATAACCACGGAATGAGCCTATAATCCTAGGTATAATATAATATTGTTACTTTTTAGACTCATAGAAAGACCCCCTTGGGCTAAACCTTATTATAGAATATGGTATGGGGATGGCGCTAGGGAGTCCTAGTTTCTTATATTCTTATTTAATTATTGCATAAGCGTTTCTAGCTTCTATTCTATTGCTTGTCAAGGATATTTATAACTTACATAGTAGGGAGGCTCTATGGGTTAAATATACATATCTTTCTAATGTGGAGATATTCCAACCTGTATACTAACTAATATATGTTGTTAGTATGATAGGATATGAAGATGTTAAATTTGTCACCACCATTTTAACATATCAATGTATTTTTAGGAGGAGTTATAAATGGATTCGATCACCTCATTTAATGGCTTGGAAGGTATGACAAAATTCATTTCCTTTAGAGATCAAGAAATCTCACTTGGGAGTGATTAAATTAGTCAAAGGTGTGGTACTGCAATGGCCTTAACATTATTAGAGATCACTTGCTTCAATAATTTCATATGCCACTTGTCGTTGACTCTCCAATGAACCAATTAAATAGAAAGTACGATGCAAGCATCTGTAAAAACTACTACACTTCCACCACTAAAATGGTTCATTAAACAATGCAAATACATAAATGAGGTGGAGGCTATATATTGGTATCACATTATTAAATGGAACACCGTATATCTCTTCTCATTATTCTAATATCCCTGGTTACGTAATTGATATGTCAATTGAGAAAGTAGATTTGTAAGGCATACCACCATAGAAATTTCAGCTCATATGATTTCCATAAGAAGAGAGATCATAAATCCAACCAACAAAAAAACAAGAAATAATTGTTTGAATGCATATGATATATCTCTTAGTAAGGAAAGAAACAATAATGAGTCATATCATGCCAGTAGTTACAAATAGTAGATAAAAGAGAAAATATCTTGTGTAGAATCATAAGAGAGCCTATGGAAATAGAATAATTTAGTACAATTATTTTATACTTACGGTATCCTTACTTATTGACATGGGACCTTGAATGATATATAAGTAATTTGACCAAGTAACCGGTAAATCCACCTAGGTAATGCAGTAGATACCGACTAGAAATAATACTATCTTTGGATAAGACAATCATTTTCAGTTAGGGATGATGGTTAAGGGAATACTTAAGGATAGATTAGATGAAATTTTGGATCTATATAGCCATATTTTTCTCTGATTTAGCTACAATATTGTCATGGTTCACTAATTCATTTAACAAGTGTTGTAGGAATTAGAAAGGTGTCCTTTCCATCATTAACACCTACAATACTAGGTATAATATACCTATAATTTGTTTGATAATTATAAAGAGATGGAGGCTTGACATTGTAGGTTACAAATTATACTTACAAGGAGATGGGGGTCACATCATATTCATATGGTCCAACAAGCAAGTTATCATATTATCATTAGGAGAATTGTTTCAATGGTATTAATACTGGTCTAAAATATATAGGTTAATGGTTCAAATTCCTTTTATCTTTATAAGAATTGCATGTGGTTAATGGAAGAGGTTATATAAAAATTCTTAATATTTAAAAGGATTATATAGGTTATTGTAGGTTTTCTCCAGGTAGGACCTTAACCAATGTATTAATGAATTTTCAAACTTACGGAGAGCATATAGATTAAATGCAACATCATATATCTCTTCTCCTAACTATTCTAATATCCATCGTTACCTAATTGATAGGTCAATCAATAAAGTATATTTTTAAGGCATACCACCATAGAAATTTTAGCTCATATGGTATCCATAAGAAGAGAGATCTTAAATCCAATCAAGAAAAAAACAAGACAAAATGGTTTGAATATTAGTCTATGGAAATAGACTAATTTAGTACAATTATTTTATCCTTATGGTATCCTTACTTATTGACATGGGACCTCAAATGATATATAAGTAATTTGATCAAGTAACCGGTAAATCCACCTATGTATAAATGCATGCAGTAGATACGGACTAGAAATAATACTATGTTTGGATATTGTAACCTCAACATCTAACTTCAAATGAAATTAATGACATCCCTTATGTGGTAAGCTAAAATTGATTACTAGTGCACTTGAATACATTGAAACAAACTCACTTCCCCCATCCTTCTACAAATAAACATCAAAATTAATGCATTATAAGCCATGGTATTACATTATTTAACTTCCTGTAATCCACCACAATAGGCTAATATACATGGTCTATTTCATGGTATACCCTCTCAAACTCCTTATTTTTATCAAGTCATTTTCCTTTTGAAATTCATTAATTCATCAGAGGATTATTAATGTAAGTATGAATATTTGGTTGATCACAACCTTTTTCCTTCATATTCTCTTCTAGTGCAAGATAAACGACAACTTTTCCTCCTTTGCAATGTCCATTATTCAAGGTAGTATATGTTACTTCATTTGGTGTCAATCATTTTCAGTTAGGGATGATGGTGAAGGATACCTAAGGATAGTTTAGATGAAATTTTGGATCTATATAGCCATCCTTTTATCTGATCTAGCTACAAGATTGTCGTGGTTTGCTAATTCATATAACAAGTGTTGTAGGAATTAGAAAGGTGTCCATTCTCTCATTAACACCTACATTACTAGGTATAATATACCTATAATTTGTTTGATAATTATAAAGAGATTGAGGGTTGACATTGTAGGTTAAAAATTATACTTATAAGGTGATGGGGGTCACATCATATTCATATGGTCCATCAAACAAGTTATCAGATTACCATTAGGAGAATAGTTTCAATGGTATAATGCAGGTCTGAAATACATAGGTTATTAATGCTGATTCAAATTCCTTTTATCTTTATAAGAATTGCATATGGTTGGAAGAGGTTATAATGATAAAAATTCTTAATATTTAAAAGGATTATATATGTTATCTTGTAGGTTTTCTCCAAATAGGACCTTAACCAATGTATTAATGAATTGTCAAACTTATGGAGAGCATATAGATTATATGTAACACCGTATATTTCTACTCATAATTATTCTAACGTCCCTCGTTACCTAATTGATATGTCAATTTAGTAAAATTATTTTAGTCATATCAATGCATGCATCATATCAATTTAGTACAATTATTTGAGTCACAATCAATGCATTATAAGCCATGGTTATTACATTATTTAACTTCATGTCATCCACCACAATAGGCTAATATACATGGCCGATTTCATATGGTATACCCTCTCAACCTCCTTATTTGTATCAAGTCATTTTCCTTGTGAAATCCATTCATCAAAGGATTATTAATGTAAGTATGAATATATGGTTGATCAAAACCATTTTCCTTCATATGCTACACTAGTGCAAGATAAATGACAACTTTGCCTCTTTTGCAATGTCCATTATTCAAGGCAGTATATGTCACTTCATTTGGTGTCAATCATTTTCAGTTAGATATGATGGTTAAGGGAATACTTAAGGATAGATTAGATGAAATTTTGGATCTATATAGCCATCTTTTTATCTGGTCTAGCTACAAGATTGTCATGATCCACTAATTCATATAACAAGTGTTGACACCTACAATATTAGGTATGTACCTATAATTTGTTTTATAATTATAAAGAGATGGAGGGTTGACATTGTATGTTAAAAATTATACTTATAAGGAGATGGGGGTGACATCATATTCATATGGCCCATCAAGCAAGTTATCGGATTTTCATTAGGAGAATAGATTCAATGGTATAATACTGGTCTAAAAAACATAGGTTAATGGTTCAAATTCCTTTTATCTTTATAAGAATTGCATATGGTTGGAAGAGGTAATGATAAAAATTCTTAATATTTAAAAGGATTATATAGGTTCTTGTAGGCTTTCTCCAGGTAGGTCCTTAACCAATGTATTAATGAATTGTCAAACTTATGGAGAGCATATATATTAAATGTAACACTGTATATCTCTTCTCATAATTATTCTAATATCCCTAGGTATAAATGCAATAGACACCTACTAGAAATAATAATATTTTTGGATGTAACCTCAACATCTAACCTCAAATGAAAAGAAATTGCTTATGTGGTAAGCTAAAATTGATTACTAGTGCACTTGAATCTATTGAAACAAACTCATTGTCCCCATCCTTCTAAAAATAAACCTCACATTCAATGCCTTAGAATCCATGCTTATTACATTATTTAACTTCATGTCATCCACCACAATAGGCTAATATTGCATTTCCTTTTGATGCATTTGTTTGGTTCCCACCTACATGACTCCCAGTACGAGAGTCATTCCCCATTTCATTGAAAATATCAGGAGAAAACACGGGTGTTTTTTCTATCTATACCAAAAAAAAAGGAAATTAAATTTACCAAAAAAAACAAAAAAAATGAAATTAAAAAAAAAATGGGACCCCTAACATAACTACATTTTATCTCCCACGAATAGTTTTGTCGGGAAAGGGCGGTGTTTTCTTTTTGCACAGGCCAACGTTTACTTTCTTTGATTCTGGTATTCAACACCACGAAATCTGAAGCTAAGCTATTGGGATATATTGAGGTGAACTGTGTGAGGTGTAACTTAAGTTTCACTACATTCTTGTTCTGCATTCTGTCTTATTGCAGGTAATTTATCAATGCTTTCATGAAAACAACATAAAACCTTAAACAACACACCGAAAACATTCTGCGGTTTCTTTATTGACAGAAATACAAATAGTGGTTCCTCTGCTACAAAATTTTAAGTGTAATAAAAATTATGTGCTGCATTTTGTACAAAATTTGGTCATATGCTTAGTAAGTGTAATACACATTCTGTGGTTTCTTTATTGATGGAAATCAAAATAGTGGTTCCTATGCTACAAAATTTTAAAAATTCTGTAAAATTTTTGGTTTCCTCTAGGGATGACCGTGGATTCTGGTGACTCTTCCTCTAGGGCTGACCATGGATTGACATAAATCAAAATAGTGGTTCCTATGCTACAAAATTTTAAAAATTCTATAAAAATTTTGGTTTCCTCTACAACTGAGTCGCGGACTGTTTGACATTCATTTAGTTGGGTTGTGATTTTTTTGCGAGCACTAGAGTTGGAATGCACTTTCCCACTCCTGCAATACTGTTACCGTGTTCATCTTTGGGGATGCCTGTGTAAACCTTGTCCTGCTTGTAGCCTCTAAGGCTGAGGGGTCTTCACTCTTGGGGACTAAGATATCTTGTTGGCTACTGTACGTGTCTAACCTAAACCTACAACGCTCTAACCATCTTTCTCTCTCTCAAGTTATGACATTTGTTCCTTTTAGTATATAGTCCTTACAGATATTCTTCCCTTTTACTTTTGAAACTTGTTAGATAGATTAATCGTTTATACGACTTTTAGTTAAGAATTGAGTGATGATAGAATTTATTTTTTTGGTTAATTATGCAGGCTTTATACAAGTAGAGACATGGAGGTAAGTGATTGTTTGTGATTGAAGTATATCATTATTTTTATTTAACTTAATTTTTTTTTTTTAACAGAAATGAGTAGGTTTTATATTAATAAAACTATGGCTGAGCCACCAAGAGGTTACATCTATGAGTTCTTTGCAAAAAAAAAATCCCCATCACAACAAATGGGAATACTATTTTTATTTAATTTAAATTGTTAGAACATATTAATTTGTACTTTAATAACAATCTAATAGGTTATGGCTAATCAGTACTGTAATCATTTTAAAAAAAACAGGCAAAGCAGGTTATGACACGAAATCCAAAAAATTTGATTATGAAAATTTCAAAAAGAACGCATCAAAATGATCAAATGGGAAAGAAAGGGACATGCATCTCAGAAGGTAAATATTTAGAAATAGAACAATTTATTTCCTTATATAGTTATATAATGCTTTTTTTTTGTATGATAATGTTAGACATATGTTTAATAACATTCTTGGTTACAGCTACAAAGAAGAGGAAAATATAAACAATAGCAAAGAATATTAGTACGCCTTCTATGCCTTTGAATGACTCTACTAGTCCTAACAAAGAAGCAAATGGCAAAGATACATTTTCCTCTTTTCAGGAGGAGGCGCTACATGAACAAGGTAAGCCCATTAATTCAGATTTTTCTAGTTCCTTATAACTATAAATCTTATGATTAAGAAATCCATAACACCTTTATGTGCCCTTATTTTATAGAAGATGTTCACAAACAACCATGCCATATGGATACCCGTGTAGAAGGGGAAGATCCCTCGACATAAAAAGAGGAGAAGCAACATGAAGAACAAGGTAAGGTCATTAATGTATAATTTTGTAGTTCTTCGTAAATAAAATTTTATGACTTAGAAATCCATAACACCTTTACGTGCCCTTCTTTTATAGAATATGTTCACAAAGAACAATGCCAACAAGATATTAGTATACAGGGGGAAGATCCCTCTACACAAGCATCGACAGAGAAAGTCAAGAAGAAAGGTAGAGGAGCAACTAAATGTGCAGAAATCAATAACTTGGAGGAAAAGATCGAAATTCATATCAATGAAAGGAACCAACCAATTGGTCCAAACTCTGTGAAGCTATCTTCATTGCTAGGTGTGCTCGCAAGGGAAATGGTTCCAATCAATTATTCTAATTGGAGGAAGGTTTCAGATCAATTAAAGGAGGACTTGTGGAACATTATTAATGCGAGTATTAGACATTATGTGTATTTGTTTTCAACATTTCTATTTTTGGATGATTTCGAAGTTTATTTTCAAACCATGTATGGCATCTAAAAATACAATTCTTGTATGTTGCAGGAAAAATTCACAATCCCTCTGGTCCATAAATAATATTGTATGAAATCCATTGGCCATAAGGAAAATAGTCATAGATACTAGTTGACCAAAAAATATTGTGACCCTTATGAGTCAACAGAGGAAATATTAAAAAATGTTCCTCCAATTAGGATAAGTGAGACAGTGTGGAGAGAATTTGTCCTATCATGAGCCACCACTGAATTCCTAGTAAGAAAAAAGTTCACATATTATATAATCAAGATTTGTAAAATGTCTATTGCTTGTAATGTTGAATTATATATGTTATTTTCAATTGATTTATAGGATATAAGGAAAAAAGAACAAGGAAAATAGAGAAAAGGAGAGGGACTTGCACACCTCTGGACGTCGAGGTTATCAACGGGTCAAAGATGATATGGTATACAATTGTGATGATATTTTATCCGATATGAGAAATATTAGCATATTTGAGTTTCATTGTAATGTCACAACTTAACCATACTATTTTTCTTGTTGCAACTAGAAAAAATCTATAGCCTCTGATGATACAACTACATGCATTACTAGGGAAGACTTATGGAATAAGTGCCATCAAAAGAAGGATGGAACTCCAATCACACTAGCTGTACGAGAAACAATAGTATGTTCTTAACCTTTCAATTTAGATATTTATTAAAATTTCATTTTACATGTTGCAAATGTTTTCTTCTATGATCTTATTTAATTGTACGTCAATGTTAGCAAAAAATTGAACAAGCACAAATAGAAGTTGCATCCCAAGACTTTGCAACTAGGGGTTGATGCAAGAGGATGATGTCATGGCGTTGGATTAGGAGTTACGCTAGCTAATTTGTTTGGAAAAAGTCCATACAAGGAGATGCAAGCTGTAATCCAAGCTACAGTGAAAGAAAAAATAGAGGAAATCTCATCTTTGAAAACAACAATAACTGAACTACTGAAAAGAGTAGAAGATATGGAGAGAGAACATGTGGTCAACAAAGAAAGTGTTAGTGTCCAATTATTTACTCGCTTGGGTCATCCTTGGCATCAGAAGTGACATCTCTGGAGGAGTCCACGTCTTCATTGTTGGAGGAATCGACGTCTTCGTTGCTACCTGCAGGGGGTTGTTTAATAGGGAGAGGGGCAGTATTCCTTTCCAATGCAGGTCTAGGAGCGCATTTGTTAGTTTTTCATCACATTTAAGCTAGCATTATGATATTAGGATATTTTCACTGAGAGAATAACAAGCACAGAAATAAAACACAAGCACATCACAAGAGACAAGAGACACAAAGAGTTTTCCTCGGGGAAAACATAAAGGAGAAAACCCCGCAACTTCCTCTAAGATAGAATCAACACCAAAATAGTAAGAGATCTCCCAAAACAGCAGTAGTCTTATGTCTTCTGTCTAGTCCCAAAATTTCCTTCTCCAGTAGTGCGCCACACTTAGGAGAGCAAGTGATGTATTTCACAAGTGATAAATAGAGAGACTCTCACTCTCTATTTATATTCATCCGTTCACTTGAATTTCCTTTTCACACGTAGGCTCAAACTAATAATTACTACTCGAGCCTACACCTTAATTAGTGTATAATAACTCAAGTGTCCCAAAACTATGGGGACTTACCTAATGACTTGATATGACTTGATTACATTATTAATCCTCCCGATCGGAACATCGGGGCATGACCACATGACTCAAATACATAATAGAGACATCCTGGAATAAACATCAGGTTACAATACATAAGATACATAGAAGAATACATTCCGAAGTTACATATACATCAACACTCCCTCTTAACTAGGAAGGTATTCTTTCGACACAATTTTTAGCACTGGTCTTCTTTTCTGTATCAACTGGATCATCTCGTCTTCAATTCATCTTTGTCTTCAAGTCATTTTCATCTTCAAGTCATCTTCATCTTCAAGTCATCATCGGATCTGGATCATCTCTCGATCTGGATCATCATCAAACATCATCACTAGATCTGGATCATCTCTCGATCTGGATCATCATCACTGGACTGGATCTGGATCATCACTCGATCTGGATCATTACTGCTAGATCATCATTACTGGATCTGGATCATCACTCGATCTGGATCAACACTGGTGCTATCTCATGATTATTCTCGTCATAGGAAGTTCTACAGAGCCAGCCCTTTTTCATGCTGGTTGCAGTCCTACCCTCATGTAGGTCTTCGCCCAGTACTTACATCTGACCTGCTCATCAGAAAGGCACGCCCAACACTCACATCTGATCATGTAGTAAACTACAATCCCATCAGAAAGGCCCAGCACTCACATTCACCAGCATGATAGGACACACCTACTATCATCTGTGAAATGGCTCAGCACTTACAAACACCAGCATGATAGGACACACCTACTATCATCTGTGGAAAGGCATAGCGCTCACATCCACCAGCATGGTAGGACACACCTACTACCATCTGTGGAAAGGCTCAGCACTTATAATCACCAACATGGTAGGACACATGACCTACTACCATCTGTGAAAAGGATCTGCACTTACAATCACCAGCATGGTAGGACACACCTACTACCATCTGTGAAAAGGCACTGCACTTACAGTCACCAGCATGATAGGATAGACCTACTATCATCTATGAAATGGCATAGCACTTACAGTCACCAGCATGATAGGACACACCTACTATCATCTGTGACAAGGCTTAGCACTTACATCCATCCAGGCGGGAACTCATCCTGCTCATAATGATGGAAGGGCATGCACTCATATCTGATCATGAGGGGAACACATCCTAGCAATCATATCAGAATGGCCCCCAGTCCTCCTCAACTGAGCTTCCTGGTAACTGACCAGGCGCCTCCATTCTCCTAGAGAATGGCAGTTGCCCTTACATCCGACCTGCTCGTCGAAATGGCCAACACTCACATCTGACATGGAAGGAACTTAATCCTTTAGCCATGAACAGAATGGTTCAGCCCTTACATCTGATCAAGTGGAAACACATCCCTCTATCACATCAGAATGGATACTCAGTTCTTACACTGAGTGTTCCTGGTAACTGACCAGGTGCCTCCATTCCTAGAATGGAAATTGCTCTTACATCTTTCCTACTCGACAGAATGGCCAGCACTCATATCTGACATGGAAGGGAGCAACCCTACCACCATGACATAATGGCTCAACCCTTATATCTGACCTACTCATCAGAATGGCTATGGATCTTAGCACTCATATCTAACATGGAAGGAACCAATCCTCTCACCATGACAGAATGGCTTAGCCCTTACATATGACCATGGAAGGAACCAATCCTCTCACCATGTCAGAATGGCTATGGGTCTCATCACTTTCTCTCGGAGGAAGCCTCGATCTGGAGAACACCAAGTCTCTCTCTGAAGTACTCGAACTTCAGCCTAGCCAATGGCTTCATCAATACATCAGCTATCTGTTCCTCCATAGCAACATACAGGAGCTTCACTGCTCCTCTCTGCACCATATCCCTGATATAGTGATACTTGATCTCGATATGCTTCGACTTGTCATGGAACACTGGATTCTCTGACAACTTCACACAACTCTGGTTGTCACAATGTATACAAGTAGCATCCAACTGGAGATCAAATATATCAGACAGTAGCTTCTATAGCCATACTGCCTCACAACTAGTTGAACAAGCTGCGACGTACTCTGCTTCAGCTATACTCAGTGCCACACAGGATTGCTTCCTGCTAAACCAAGAGATCACACCTGATCCCATACTGAAGCAACATCCTGAAGTACTCTTCCTGTCAATGGCACTACCTGCCCAATCTGAATCAACGTAACCCTCCAGGTTAATATTTTGATTCACATCGTACTTGAGTCCATAATCAATTGTACCCCTGCATGCTTTGCAACCATCAGGTGAACATGTAGGTAAGTATCTAGTCTCAGGTACATCAAGGACCCAATCATCTGACGATACATCATAGAATCAACCGTCTCTGATGAAGCATCACTTAATAGCTTCATGTTCGATGCCATAGGTGTGGTCATGCAGTCCATCATCCTGAACCTCTTCAGGATCTCTACTGCATACTTCCTTTGTCCAAGGAAGATTCCATCTACACTCTGCCACACCTCCATACCTAGAACAATAGTGCATCGACACATAACAGGAGTATCACTGGTCTTCCGTCTTCAACCTTGAAGCAAAGGTTGGAATCCTCTTTACTCTTAGTAAAGCCTAGAGTCATCAGTAATCTACCCATCCTATCGTACCATGTCGAACCTCAATATATTCTGTAGTCACTCCCTCTGAAGCAGAGCATCATACTCCCTCTGTCTTCTGTGCTCTATGCACTGAAAACATTATGTACTAGAGTGACAAGTAGCTTCCTATGCTACTAATATTCTATGTGACCATCTAGTGTATGGACTTACATCTTCAACCTTGTAGCAAAGGTTAAGATCTTCATCAGGCTCATCATGTATGTGTTTAAACTCTTACTGGTTGCAAATGTCTCTTCGTAGTCTATGCCTTCTTTTTGTGAGAAGCCTCATGCTACAAATCTTGCTTTGTATCCCACGATGTTTCCATCTACTGCATGATGGAACTATGAACTTCTCTTCAGGTCTCGATACTACGCCCAGACATCATTCTTCTTGAACTGATCTTCCCTTTATTCTTGGTGGCTGGAAGGTTCTCCATCAATGATGTCACTGCACTCATCATATTATTCTTTGTCTTTGAACTGTCGTCACTTGTTCTTCGGAACAAGTCTTCATTCTTTTTTTTTGCTTGTAGGCGATTATGTATGCGATCTTTCCTACAAGTCAAATGCAATTGTATGGTTAGAAAAATTTCATAAAGAATATTTATACTAGCAAGTTCTTCTACATAAATATATGATCATGCAACTACTTTAGCCAATACAACATTCATCCATATCTCACTGAAACTTTCTAGATGCCTTCCATCTCTACCAAGACAACATTGAGATTGTGCACTAATCCAATATGTCAGCAAAGAGGTTCCATTCTAGATAAGTAGCAATGGAGAATTTGTATAGCAACATGAGCTACTTACCCATCACATGCATATTAGTAGTATACTGTCATTAATGCAAACATCCTATCATGCATAATACAATAACTGAATATAAACGAATGCATAGCAAAACAATATCATGAAATGACAATTGAATACTTATCTTTATTTGTTTCGTGGGTATACTCCTTCTTGAGCCTTCAGCTTCATCGTCTTCTTCATTCATGATAGCATCGTTTCTTATCCAAATGCTAAGGTGGATAAGAATTTCTTCAAGATTTGAGTTCTTCATATTCTTGAGGGATCTTCTTTGGATGATGAGAGCTTGATCTTCAGTTTCTTCCATCTTCCCTTCTCTTCTTATGAATCGAGCTTCTTCTTATTCTTGAAGTATGCTGAAATGTAATCACTTCCTTCTGGAACACATTCCTTGAATGAATGAATTCCACGATCCTGGGAGGCCATTCAAGGTGGCCATCACCACTTCTGCACCGCTTCAAGTTGTTCTTGATTTGAAAGACTCTTATGACTGCATTGTCTCTGCATTCTGGATCTTCACATTCTTCAACTGGTTTCTTTAGGTCATATTCTGATTTTTGTTCTTCCCTTCAAATAGCTTGAAATTCTGTTCTTCCGTTCTACAACCCCATTCTGTTGTGGATTATAAGGAGTTGACAACTCCCTCTTAATCCCTGCTTCTTTGCATAGCTCTTTGAATTCATTCAAAGTGAATTCTCCACCATTATCTGATCGAATGGTCTTCATCTTCTTTTCAGTATGGTTCTTGATCAAGGCTTTGAATTCCTTGAACTTGCTGAACACTTCATCTTTGTTTTTCATAAAGTAAATCCATGTCTTTCTAGAAAAATCATCAATAAGAGAAACATAGTATGCATACCCACTTAGTGAGTTTGATGACATTGGACCGCATACATTGGAGTGGATGATTTCTAGAATGCCTTTGGCTTTGCTTTTGCTGCTAGGAAATGTCTTCTTTGTATTCTTCCCTTTCGCACATCCTTTGCAAACTCCATCATGCTTTGTTTGGAATGCAATAGGTAGTGCTCTGTAGTGCACATGTGCAAGCCTTCTATGCTAAAGCTCATTTGGCTCTATTGTATCATGGATCAAGGCTTGTTCTGGATGACCCTTCAATTTGTACAAGCCTCCTTCTTGTTCTCCAATCACTACCGCATCATCAATTTTCTTTCCTTTTGGCCACATGATGACTTGACCATCGATGAATGCAACCCACATTCCTTTTGCATCCAAGGATGAAATGGATAGAAGATTCTTCTTAAGTCCTGGAACTAACAATACTTCTTTCATTATTAGAGACTTACTAGAGTCTAGCTTGTATGAATATTCCCCACTACCTTTTATTGGATATTGGTAGTCATCTCCTAGTTTCACCTTGTGAGGTGATTTATGTCTGACAGTCTTACAAAGGATTCCTTGAATCCCGTCATATGTTTGGAAGCCCCACTGTCTATAAGCCAATCATCATTTCCATGAGTAATGTTACCTGTGAGAGCTGATATCAGAACATATTCATCCTCGCTTGAATAATCTTCATTTTCATATATGGATCTCTTTCTGGATGGTTCATCATCCTCTACAGCATGAGCATGATGTCTTCTTTGGCCTCGTCTCCCTCTGAAACTGGAACCTCTATACTCATGTAGGTGTCCAATCTAGTTTCTTCAGAGAGATCAAATACTTCTATGCTTGGAAGTTGTCAACTTCACCAAGCTTATCATCAAGCTATTGTGATAGATCATATTGAAATGAGAACCTCAAATGGAAATACAAAAGATTAGATCTTACCGATTTGAGGTGTCCGTCCTTGTCCCGGAGTTCGCTGATCTAGGGTTTGTCGCAGAAACCCTAATTTTCAAAACTTGGAAACTTTTAGATCTCATTGGACAAACAAATATATCTCTTCAAATGGAGCTGTCCAATGTACTCCTTTTCTGAAAACAGTGGAGGGAAGCTCCCGAAACAGGAAGCCCTAATTTACTGATTTCTTCTGCAGAAATTCCTGTTACTGTTTCTGTGATATATATGAAATTACTAATCCTCTATGTATGAAATTTATTAATATTGTAACCTCGCATGCCCCTGATCCAACACCATAGTTTTCTTCAGAATTTGTTTCACCATTTGAGATTTATGATCCTTTTCCCAAGGTGACCTGTTACAGGACTGTTCAGAACAGTGAAGTTGTACGGCATTCCACGTGTCATTGGTTCTTCTTCTGAGTCTGATATTTGGACCACCAAAATTACAGTCCGTGCCCTTTCTGGAACATCTTCAGGAATTACATTTGGACCTCTGTAGCTCAAGATATTCCATATCTCCCCAGATGTCCTGTTCAGGGATGAATTCTGGAAGAGGCTGGAACCCTAACTTGGAGAGATCATATCTCCTGGAGTACAGAGAATATGAGTCTGATTTTTGGACAAAGGATTCATCAGGATTTTATATTCTGCCCCTGCAATTTTCAGCTTCTGAGACTTCGCCAATCTCGGAATATAGTGACTGTACCAAAACTTAGCATTTTTAGTATTTAGGGTTTCTCCTAGCTCAGGGTCAAACTAGGGTTTGACTTTCCTGGAGTTTTACCCAACCAAATTTCTTGATCCAGGTCTCTAAACTTCGGTTTTGATGAGTATAATAACCCTATGCTGGTCTCACTCAAAAAATTCATCTTCTGTAGAAAGCCCTAATTTCCGCATCGAAGACTGAAAATGCTCGGAATCAAATTCCGCTTCAACAGAAAGATGCGCCCTTGAATGGGGAGTCATCTTAGCATACTTTTGCTGAAAATATATGGAGGAAGATCCACAAAATAGGAATCCCTAGTTCCTATAGCTTCACAATGTATTCTTCTCAGGTTAGCTCTGATACCATGTTAGTTTTTCATCACATTTAAGCTAGCATTATGATCTTAGGATCTTTTCACTGAGAGAATAACAAGCACAGCAATAAAACACAAGCAAATCACAAGAGACAAGAGACACAAAGAGTTTTCCTCGGGGAAACCATAAAGGAGAAAACCCCGCAACTTCCTCTAAGATAGAATCAACACCAAAACAGTAAGAGATTTCCCAAAACAGCAGTAGTCTTCTGTCTTCTGTCTAGTCGCAAAATTTCCTTCTCCAGTAGTGCACCACACTTAGGAGAGAAAGTGATGTATTTCACAAGTGATAAATAGAGAGACTCTCACTCTCTATTTATATTCATCCGTTCACTTGAATTTCCTTTTCACACCTAGGCTCAACCTAATAATTACTACTCGAGCCTACAACTTAATTAGTGTATAATAACTCAAGTGCCCCGAAACTATGGGGACTTACCTAATGACTTGATATGACTTGATTACATTATTAATCCTCCCGATCGGAACATCGGGGCATGAACACATGACTCAAATACATAATAGAGACATCCCGGAATAAACATCGGGTTACAATACATAAGATACATAGAAGAATACATTCCGAAGTTACATATACATCAACAGCATTTACCAGTAGAGAGGGATTTTATTCATCTCGACAGGGGGGAGGAGGAGGCTCGCAGTCCATAGGTACTGCATGGTAAATGGCTAAGGTGGAGGGTGTAGAAGCTAAAACAGGGGGGGCTGTGGGGACGACAGGAGTAGGAGGTGGTGGTGCAAGAGGTGCATGTGCAAGAGGTTGAGAGTGGAAGTGAAGAATGAGCCAAATGAGGAGGTTTTTTGTCACCCAATAATTTTGTTGTCTCTCTAGACTGCGACCACTAGCCACGTTGAGCACACCAGACAATTCATCTTCCTAGTCATTAACCATGAGGTGCAAAACTTCAGGGATCTCGACACAAAACCATCACCACTAGCCTGAGTACTGAGTTGAATTGGATGATAAAACTGAGTGCCTCTCCCAATACAACCATGGTGAGAGATGCCTCATTTTCTATGAGACATGGACGGCTTATGGTGAGCTCAAAGCCAGGGACTGAGTTGTAGAGGGTCGAGTGACCAGGAGAAAGCTAAGAATAGAGCTATGAGAATGCAGAGAGTGTGGAGAGAAATTGGATGAAATGACAAGGGATCCTGGGCATGAAACTGTTGGCACATCGGCCCAGGAACCAAGGAGATGCATTACGTTTGGCCTGCAGCAAGGTGACGGCCACTTCCCTTCGAGCATCTAGGAGATGTCAATGTCCGAGAGATGATTTAATACACGCAGCCATTGAGTGGGTGATTGCGAGGTGACATCATGCTAATGATGGGCTGGCCCCATCATCTACCTCTGTATCCTTGATGGCACTGATGTCACCCGCATCTGGGTATTGAATTCACTATGTCTATATCTCATAACCTTTTTGTCCAGTATCTATATCTATATCCGGGTATTGATGGCATTACCTTTTTGTCTGGTATCTATATCTCCTGGTAACACTGTTATTTGCGCAGACTTGGAGAAGACATCCACATTTATCGACAGTACTAAATCCTTGATGAGATTTTCATTCTTTCCTGCCCCATTTATTAGCTACAAGGGAATGTGTCCTTTCATGCACTTGTTTAGTTAGATTCCTTAGCTTTCATTCCATAAATTGCATCACTTGTAATGCTGAAACTCTAGTGGAAAATTATAGGTTGATTATAGTCACATTCAGAATTCATCCAATATGAGTTCAATAGACAAAATAATAACATCAAGAAGAAACCCTGAAGAACAATTTATGGACCTTCCACAACTGTGGCTTAGGGAAATTAGACCAAGCCTAGGAGAAATAAAAAAATTGAACATTTATGGAATTATTGGTAAAATCTGCCTAACTAGCGTTAGGGAAATGCCCACCACATCTCATAGGATGATGATAAAACTATTCTAAGACTATGGATCTCTATAGTGTTGTATGGTGCATCCAAATAGATCATTAACCTGCCCAAAAATTATTTCAGAAAGAAGATATCAATCTGCCAAAATTGCCTCTCAGCCATATTTGCACTGCTCCAGAAAATATCTGCCAAGGAGAGAGAAAGTGCCAAGGAGAGAGAAAGAAGCTCAAGAAGATGAAAGTGGTCTTGGTGGATTCACCTTGTTGGCCTCTACCCATTTTTCATCTCACTTTCCAAGTTTGAAGGAAAAATGACTCTCACCTTGGTGACCTAGGGTTTGAAGAGAATTGGTTAAGTGTTAGACAAAGAGTTTGAGAGACCAGTTGGAAATGCGTACAAGGGGTTGTTCCGTTGATGATAAAAATCATCATAATTTATGGTATTTTTCATTGTTGAAATGGATATTTATCCATTCTCTTAAATTTTTTCTTATGGTGATCAGATAAGGAAAATATCAACCTGCCAAAATAGAAGAAAAATGTTATTTTGCATACTAAAGAAAAAGTAGCCTTAAGAGGATGCCCGCAACAAATGGTTTATTGAATAAAATTCCCACCAAAAATGGTTTGAGACCCTGAAGAAGAATTTATAGACCTGCCACAACTATGGTTTAGGGAAATTAGACCAAGACTAGGAGAAGATAAAAAATTCTCCATGTATGGAATTATTGGTAAAATATGCATAACTGGCCTTAAGGAAATGCCCTCCACAACTCATAGGATGATGATAAAAATATTCTGAGAGTGTGGATCTCTAGAGTGTTGTATGGTGCATCCAACCATATCATTAGCTTGACCAAAAAGTATTCCAGGGAGAAGATATCAATCTACCAAAAGTGCCTCTCAGCCATATTTACACTGCTCTAGAAAAATGCATGCCAAGGAGAGAGAAAGAAGCTTTAGAAGATTTTACCAAGTATGGAATTATTGGTAAAATATTCTTAAGTGGCATTAGGGAAATGCACGCCATAGCTCATAGGATGATGATAAAAATATTCTGAGATTGTGGATCTCTAGAGTGTTGTATGGTGCATCCAACCAGATCATTAGCTTGAGCAAAACGTCTTTCAGTAAGAAGATATCAATCTGCCAAAAGGGCCTCTCCGCCATATTTGCACTGCTCTAGAAAAATGCCCACCGAGGAGAGAGAAAGAAGCTCTAGAAGATGAAAGTGGTCTTGCTCGATTCACCTTGTTGACCTCTACCCATTGGGAATCTCACTTGCCAAATTTGAAGAAAAAATGAAATCACCTTGGTGACTTAGGGTTTGGAGAGAACTGGTGAAGTGTTAGACAAAGAGTTTGAGAGACCACTTGGAAATTCCCGCAATGGGGTGTTCCTTTGATGATAAAATTTATCAGATGATATGGTCATGTTAATTGTTGAAATGGATATCTAGCCATGCTCTTGGTTTTTCTTATTGTGATCAGATAAGGAAAATATCAACCTGCCAAAATAGAAGAAAAATGTTATTTTGCATACTAAAGACAAAGAAAAAAATGGCCAAGTGTTGTAAAGGGGCTAAGTGATGCCCGCATTAAGGTTGATTCCCACACTAAGGATGATGCCCGCATGACATGGCATGGCATAGATGATGTTGTGGCATGAATTTGAAATCATTGTTGCATTATGAAATCATTATGGAGAAATACGACAAATTAGTTAAAATCTGGAAATTGGCTAAGTTTGGGAATATTAGTCCAAGTAGCCTGAAGAGGATGCCCACCACAAATGGTGTGTTTAAGAAAATGGCCACAGCACATGGGGATATTGTAGGCTGTTGTTTTGTCTACTCAATCATGGTCTCAGTTTTTCCAAAGAGCCCATGAAGAAGAATTTATGGACCTGCCAAAATGTGGTTTAGGGAAATTAGACCATGCCTAGGAGAAGATAAAAAATTGTCCAAGTATGGAATTATTGGTAAAATATGCATAACTGGCCTTAGGGAAATTCTCGCCACAGCTCATAGGATGATGAAAAAAATATTCTGAGAGTGTGCATCTCTATAGTGTTGTATGGTGCATCCAACCATATCATTGTTCTGACCAAAAAGTCTTTCAAGAAGAAGATATCAATCTACCAAAAGTGCCTCTCAGCCATATTTGCACTACTCCACAAAAATGCCAGCCAAGGAGAGAGAAAGAAGCTCTAGAAGATGAAAGTGGTATTGTTGGATTCACCTTGTTGGCCTCTACCCATTGGGTATTTCACTTGCCAAGTTTGAAGGAAAAATTAAATCACCTTGGTGACCCAGGGTTTGAAGAGAATTGGTTAAGTGTTAGACAAAGAGTTTGAGACACCATTTGGAAACACCCGCAAGGGGGTGTTCCTTTGATGATAAAATTCATCAGATGATATGGTCATGTTCATTGTTGAAATGGATATTTAGCCATGATCTTGGTTTTTCTTATGGTGTCTAGATAAGGAAAATATCAACTTGCCAAAAATAGAAGAAAAATCTTATTTTGCATACAAAAGACAAAGAAAAAATGGCTAAGTGATGCCTGCATTAACGTTGATTCCTGCACTAAGGATGATGTCGGCATGGCATAGATTATGATATGGTCATTGAAATTTGATCACTAGAGGTTATGAAAAATTAACACTTGGTCTTCCTGACACTAAAAGGAGAAAGTATCATGTAAAAAATTGGAAATATTAAAATGCTCAAAGGGGAGGAATAATAATGAAAAATACTCCTAAATTTATTCATTGAATTTGACAAAGAAATCAGGCATGTGTGTGCATTTTACTGAAGCAAGGAAATTTTGGATAGCTTCACTCAAATGCACACCTAGCCTGCATTATAAAGCCAAATTCATTGATTCAAACCACCGAGTGTCTGTTCAGGAATAAAAAACCTAAATAAGATTTCAATGTTTAAATTTTAGACATAAAAACTTCTGCTCTGCAAGGCAACTCCAAATTTACGTGATTTCCACATTGTAAAAAATAGGGTTGAGTCCCTCGAGGAAATGCACACATTGGCCTGCATTTCATGTTATATTGAATAAATTGCACTATAACATAGACATACCAACCTTTTCTACAATATCTTGTACTCATTTCTGTAAATTGTATGATCTACAGTAAAATCCAAGTCATCCAAAACAACAATTGATAGTATTTTCCAATTTTTCATGGCCATAACTAAAAATGCACACCAATTCCAATAGAAGTACACTTTAGGTATGAAATTTGGAAGTTTGCATACAAAAACCTAATTAGACTAGTATAGTTTTAATTTCAGACATAAAAATTTCTATTGTGAATCCAACATTTGAAATGAGAACAAAACAACTGTGAATGTTGGTTTCTTGTTCATGGGCATCATAGTTTCTCTAGTAAATCTTGTATTTATAGAATTTTGGCATGACAAGGACAACTTAGAAAAGAGGTTGAAATGGATAGATGTTTGGAAACCAATGTCATGGCTATGCAAGTTTGTATCCTTTGTATATTTTTTATTATAATATAAATCATCATCCTTCCTTACATAAATAAATAAACGAGAACATAACTGATAAATACATTCCTAGGAAAAAAACAGAGATAATGCAAAAATTTAAGCATATCGATACTCAAGAAAGTTTTAAAAGGGGCCCAAGAGCATTTTTATTTTATTATGCTTTCATTACAGAGCAGAGGGATACTTTACAGTTGAATCAGTAACATCAAACAACTCCTTCAATAATAATTGTCCCTACTACCTATTACATTATATTTATAGACCTCAAGGGTCGGATTGACCATGTTACAAGTGGATTTCATTAGAGTGAAACTAAAATGTTGATTCACCCTCAAGCCAACCCATCCTCTGTTGTACTTTCCTTGTTTCAAACGAAGATACCAACTACTGTGGAACAAGGCTAACACGATAGTGAAACACAAGGGGGGAAACAGGGCTGAAGTGCACATGTTTCAACAACATGGGTAGATAGAGAGTGGAAGAGGAAGTTGCATTCCAGTTATTTGTATGGGAGATGCGAGCAAAGAAAAATTATAACAGTGATACACATTGCGTGAGAGATCTCACAAAAACAAAAGGGAAATTCCAATGAAATAAGAAAATGATAAGGAAGAGAGGAATGCTAAGACAAAAATGGCTCAGCAGAAAACAACATACAATACCCATCTGGTATGGAGAAATTAATAGTTGGAATTGAAGAAATCAATCCTGCTATGCCACTAAGAGGGAATGCTCAGGTTTTTGAAGAGGGACAGGTTGTTGACTCAGTGCAAGAAAGACTTCACTGAGTGATGGGAAAGGACTTCCAAATGAACGTAAAAATGATAAGATGGAATGGAACTTCCAATTAAAGCCATCGAACTCGGATGAGGTTGTCTCCAATTCTTTCCAATTATACCCATTTCACTCATACTATCAGTCAACTCAAATTTGCGCACATCTGTGGCCATACTAGAAAAAAATTAACGAACATAGATAATGGAGTCAATACATAGCCTACTGATAACAGTGACCCTTATTTATCAATGTTCCATAAGAAGCAGCATGATTGGTAATTGATTATCGCTGTTAGTAAGGAAGTCATGGGGTCATGCCAAATATGGATATGTGTATTGTGTTGGCCCTTCGAATAATTGAAAGGTGCGAACAATGTTGGAATTTGGTTTTCATTCTACCCATTGCATAAATACATATTTGTAGAGTGTATATTCTCATTGCATTAATGAAAAACTCAAAAAATAGTGGAAAAATCATTGAGTTCTATAAGTTTCTATGTTTTTTGTGAAAAATCAATGCAACTTGCAAATAGAAAGGAAACAAGATAATTCTAATTTAATAATTTTAATTTAATAGATGTTTCTAATTTTTAGTGAATGTGTGGTTTCTAAATTGAAATTTAGAAAGTATAGTTTTATATAAGACAAATATATTAATTCTCCTAGTAATATAAAAAAACCTTTGTAATAAAATGATGGTTTAGAAATTTTATGACCCTTCAAAATTACGTTTTAGAAATTTTATTGCTCTTCATAAATGATAGTTAGAGAACTGGTTAAGTGTTAGCCAAAGATTTTGAGAGACCATTTGGAAATGCCTGCAAGGGGGTGTTCCTTTGATGATAAAATTGTGTATATCCTTAAGAGGATGCCCACCACAAATTGTGTGTTGAAGAAAATGCCCGCACCACATGGGGATATTGTAGGTTGTTGTTTTCTCTACTCAACCATGGTCTCAGTTTATCCAAAGACACCATGAAAAAGAATTTATGGACCTACCAAAAATGTGGTTTAGGGAAATTAGACCAAGCCTAGGAGAAGATAAAAAATTGTCCAAGTATGGAATTATTGGTAAAATCTGCATAACTGGCCTTAGGGAAATGCCCTCCATAGCTCATAGGACAATGATAAAAATATTCTGAGAGTGTGGATCTCTATAGCGTTGTATGGTGCATCCAACCATATCATTAGCATGGCAAAAATGTCTTTCAGTAAGAAGATATCAGTCTTCCAAAAGTGCCTCTCATCCATATTTGCACTGCTCCAGATAAATGTCCACCGAGGAGAGAGAAAGAAGCTCCAGAAGATTAAAGTGGTCTTGCTGGACTCACCTTGTTGGCCTCTACCCATTGGGTATCTCACTTTCCAAATTTGAAGGAAAAATGAAATCACCTTCATGACCTAGGGTTTGAATAGAAATGGTTAAGTGTTAGACAAGGAGTTTGGGTATCTCACTTGCAAAATTTGAAGGAAAAATGAAATCACCTTGGTGACTTAGGGTTTGAAGAGAACTAGTTAAGTGTTAGACAAAGAGTTTGAGAGACCATTTGGAAATTCCCGCAAGGGGGTGTTCCTTTAATGATAATATCCATCACATGATATGGTCCTGTTCATTGTTGAAATGGCTATTTAGCCATGTTTTTTTTCTTATGGTGATCAGATAAGGAAAATATCAAATTTCCAAAATAGAAGAAAAATGTTATTTTGCATACTAAAGACAAAGAAAAATTGGCCAAGTGTTGTAAAGGGGCTAAGTGATGCCCACACTAAGGATGATGCCCGCATGGCATGGCATGGCATAGATGATGATGTGGCATGAAGTTGAAATCATTGTTGCATTATGACATCATTATGGAGAAATACGACCAATTAGTGAAAATCAAGAAATTTACTAAGTATGGGAATATTGGTCCAAGTAGCCTTAAGAGGATGCCCGCCACAAGTTGTGTGTTGAAGAAAATGCCCTCACCACATGGGGATATTGTAGGCTATTGTTTTGTCTACTCAACCATGGTCTTAGTTTTTCCAAAGAGACCATGAAAAAGAATTTATGGACTTGCCAAAAATGTGGTTTAGGGAAATTAGACCAAGCCTAGGAGAAGATAAAAAATTGTCCAAGTATTGGAATTATTGGTAAAATATGCATAACTAGCCTTAGGGACATGCCCACCACAATTCATAGGATGATGATCAAAATAATCTGAGAGAGTGGATCTCTAGAGTGTTGTATGGTGCATCCAACCATATCTAGAAGGCTATAAAAGAGGTTTTTTGGATAGTTTGAAGACAATATAGAAGAATCTTCACAATAATCCACATGCTAGGAAATGTACATTATTGTTTCAAACTTACAAATTTCATATATAATCAAAAATTTATTCGAAAAGAAAAACCAATTTTAACAGAACAATAATATGCCAGACATAATTGAATGCAACAAATACATAATTCATATGTATTAAATAGTAGAATTCACCATATAGATTACACCTAACAGTACAAAATTTTATTTATGAAATGTAAAATGTTTACAAATCCAAATGTGGTACACCAGTCCTCATCCCTAATCCATAAAATTTCAAATTCTATCAAAGATTCCTCCTCTGGACCCCAAGGTAACAACAAAGGACTCCTATTAGTGCAGCCTGTATTTACTTTTCCCATAGTTATCAACTAGATTCCATTGATCAGTAGTTGGAAAATCTAGATTGATCATCTCCTTCACCATTACGTTGAGCTCCACATTTTCAGCATAAGAGAACTCTGGCAATTTTGTACATATGGTTTTGAAGTCAAACAACATCTTGAAAAGTCTAATTCTCAGGATTTTTATTTTTTTATTTTTTGGGGGGGCAAGGGGGGAGGGGGGTTTAGAAATACCCCCCTTAAGGTGGCTTGCGGAGCTTTTTCTAACCCCCACCCCCCCCCACAAAAAAATGTTTTTTAAGGTATTTGGGGGGAGGTCCTTAAAAAACCCCCTCAAAATTCAAATTCTCGGGACTTTTGAGGGAGGGTTTTTCAGGACCGCCCCCAAATACCTTAAACAAATTTTTTTTTTGTGAGGGGGTTTAGCAAAACCGTCGTAAGACACCTTTAGGGGGGATGTTTCTAACCCCCCCCCCCAAAGTGCCAAGAATTATACTTTTGAGGAGGGTTTTTAAGGACCTCCCCCCAAATACCTTATAATTTTTTTTTTTTTGTGGTGGGGGGGGTTAGGAAAAACGCC
>LPNX010157530.1:995934-1128166 GCA_001517045.1 Pseudotsuga menziesii
GTATTTTGTTGTAGTGAGAACCTAAGAATTCAGATTGGACTGAGTGAATTTATTTCTGAAAGCTGCACATAGGACCATAATTGACAAACTAGAAGAAAACTATGACAAAGAGACCCCAAAATAAAGGAAAATCCCCAACGAAGTCGCCAGTTCCATTGTTAGGGAATTCATCCTATGGATGGGGTTTGAGGCCACCAACATACTAAGGGTTCTATTGACAGTCGTATGAGGTTCAACATGCATATATTGAAGAAAAATATTAATGGAAGAGAGGATGCATACCTTATTCTGAAGGTTGATCCTACTTTGGTCTTCTCTCCAAATGCTACTTTGCTCCAAAGCTCCAATACTTGCAACAAAGAAATAACCTTCCTCAAAGCACCTTCAACTGTTATAACAAATGAGACATGAACATATATATTGACTTCAACTTGGATGTAAATCACAATCTAGATCATTGCTCATAAACACCTGAAACATGCATTGCAATAGAGATGGAGGGAAAATAATTTATTTATTCATGAAGTTTCTGGAACAATTACATATACCTTAACCTGATCAAGCTTCCTTGAAACATGGATCTAAGATCTTTTGTGTCTCTTCTCCAAAATGAATTCTCTAACCTAACTTTACCTCCAAAAGGTCCCCCCTTCCTCTAGCCCCTATCCTCTTTTTATAGTTTATTAGGAGGAGGAGTTACGAGGTTAGGGTGGTTAGGGGAGTTGGGTTAGTTTCCAAAACGACCCCAACTTCCTCGTGATTATTTTGATTTTTATTTTTAACGAGTTTTAATGGAATACACAGGTTGCAAGAAGGAAACTTGCATATGGTATGGAGGTTTCCTTGAGGAAACTCATGTATTCAACTTTTGATATCCATACACGGGTTGTATGTGTGCAACTCCCATATGATACACAGGTTTTCAAGATGAAAGATGCATGTTCAAGTCAAAATCATAATCCAAATGTATTGATACTAGAGTAAACATTGTGTATTTAGGGTCCATATCTCTTATAATGTTAAGGCTCTTCTATCCATTCATTCCTTTTGTGTAATGATAGATTTTGTGTCGTCACTCGGACATAGAAGTGTCATTTCTAGGTATAACAATTATTTAAGAGGCATGATATATTTAACTAATAAAATTGAAATAAAAATTATTAAATTAATAAATTGAAGCAAAACAAGAAGCATTGTTGGAAGCAAAAACAAAACCAACAATGGAATCCAAACAAGATAGAAACCTGAAGCAATCTCGAAAGAAAAACTTGGTGCTACACCAAAAACAAAAACATAAGCAAATCATGTAGAAAACAAAGAAGTAATAATGGAATCAATTTTAGAAGCAACAAAATATGTCATAATAGAAGAAATATTAGAATGAACAAAATATGTAAAAATGGAAGAAAAATCAGAAGAAAAACCTGAAGCAAAAGTGGGAGAAAATATGGAAGAAAAATCAGAAACAAAACTTGAAGCAAAAAGAAGTAAAAGAAAAAGCAAAACTGGAAGCAAAATCAGAAGCCAAACTTGAATCAAAATCAGAAGAACAAGTGGAAGTAAAACTAGAAGCAAAACTAGAAGCAAAGTTAGAAGAAAAAATGGAAGCAACAAGAGACATCATAATGGAAGAAAAACTTGGCATCATTTAGGAAGCCAAAAAGAAGCTATTTTCGATGCATTACCAGAATCAAAACAAGAATCACGACTAGAAGCAAAATATGAAGCATGACTAGGAGCAATAATAGAAGTAGAACATGAAGCATGACTAGGAGAAAAACTAGAAGCATAAATGCAAGCAAAATTGGAAGCCAACTTAGGCGTTATTGTCGGTGCCATTTTAGGCACTAACGTAGGAGCTGATCGAGGCACAAAATATGGCATTGTTTTAGATGCCACATTTTCGACACTATATCTGGCATTGTATAAGGAATTACATTCGACACTATTTACGATGCTGAAGTGAACATGCACTATGGCGTCGAGTTTTGCATCGGCAAAACTTCCCAACTCGTGACCTAAAATAAACTAAATTCTGACACTATTTAGGCGCTAATTTCCTTTTTTGTAGTGTTATGAGGCCACATAATTTAGCCATGGTAGGGTAGTGTTTATTGAAACATTATAAACAAATAAAGGGCTAAAGAGGAGGATTATTAAATGCAAGTTGATTAATGTTGACAATGCATTCATTGTGAGAAAAATGGAGCACATGAAAGAGCATGGACACGACATCATTTATAGCTTATACATAATCACAGCCAAGGAGCATATTGAAGTCCAATGGGTCCTCCATAATAATAAAATTGACAAATCTACTTCCCACCTAACATAATAGGAAATTGAGGAAGAAACCCCAAAGGTTCATGAGGTTTTCTATTAAAGGCCAATATTGGACTGGTAGTTTACAAAAGGTTGTGATAACCCAAAGCTTTCCAAGGATAAACATATAAAATACTAATAGAATCTCCTTCATCTATAATACAATGAAAAAAAGTATGATGTTTAACTTGAACCCTTATTTAGAAGGGTGTGAAAGAAGGAGGGTGAGGCCCAACTAGACTATTCCAATCAAATGAAATGATCTTGGAGCTTGGAGGGAGTCCACTCAAAGCGAAAGGAGTTCTCTATCAGTAAGAAGGTTATGAACTAGTGAGAAAGGAAACTTGAGAAGTAGTCACATCACTATGCAAAGGAAGAGTTTGGATTGATCAAATATTGCATCATTCAAACTCTTCAAGATTGACACTTTTTCAGGGAAAAAGGGGGTCAACCAAATATTGCATTGGCTTGGCCACTTAAATATTAGCACTCTTGGAACGAAGAGTAGAATCAATGGAAAATTGCATTAGTTAGACCACTTTATCAACCAAAGGTTGAATGGGTTGCTAGAAACCATAGGTTATTTAGGAAAACAAGACCCTTGAAACATGGACCACATTCTTTGTACCTATAGAATAGGAGGGCATAAATGAGTAAGGCGATATCCATTGGAATTATTACAAGGGAATACATGTTATTCATCTGGGTTTCTTAACAATATTAATACTCCCATCATGACTTGCATTGGTTGGTTGTTTTCCCTATCTTGACTTGCAATGGTTGGTTTCTTTCCCCCAACATAGCTTGCAAGTGTTTTGTTGCTTTTCTCCATGTTAAAGCCTAAACACAACTTAAAATTTTTGAGGATATTTAGGTACCACTTAATTTCTAAACCATTTTGTTTTATCTTTGATGAAGTTTAGCTTTCTCACTAATCAAGAAATAGTTAAAATCTTCAAATAATGATGAATCTAAATATTTTTTTTTAGATTTATTATTTTTAGGTACTTCAATAAAATTAGAAAATTTTTAAACTATATTTTCTTTCCCATTTGAGAAAATTTTAAAACTTTTCCCTTTCTATATAGTTTTGACATTTTCAAAACATTCATTTTCCCACTTTTCAGGTTAATACAAAACTTTCAAATTTATGCATATTTATGCCATTGGCATTTTCAAAACTCGCCTTTTTCCACTTTTGGACGATTTCAAACCTTAAAGTATTGTATTTCGAGAACTTTTAAAACTTTTTCTTGTTTCTTCTTCATATCATTTTAAAACTTCATTTTAAAGAATTTGGAATTGACTTGAAATGGTTGTGGGATATTTTTGAACTTTCACAAAATCAGAAAGTGAACTATCATTCCGGATAAAGTTTTAATCAAGTTGAAACAGTGTTCGGGCGAAAATAGAATTGTGGATTGTCTTCTGATAAAAGTAACGAAAACTCCTGAAAAGGCATTCATAACTTTTGTCAAACATGAAAGTAAAGTTTCATGGTGATGAAATGGCTTGAAATCACTTAAAATGTTTGGGCATCATATGTTTCAAACCTTGCGGAATAAGAAGAATGAAAAGTGTAAGACTCGTTCGAAGCTATTTAAGAAAAATAAAATAAAGTTTAAAATGGCCATGAAAAAAGATTTAGAATCTTGAAATCTTCTATGTGTATGATGGTTCGTCTAGTCAACTCATGTGAGCATTTAATGGTTTATTGCGCCGAGAGGCGCATTCTACAGCCCGGTATGAGGTAGAAGTGTAATTCCGTGCTCAACGTGGAGATGACACGTGTCACATAAAAAGTCGGCTTATATATCTATATCTATATACAAGTAGGCTTAATAATTAATAATCTTAGGTGTATATATATATATATATATATATATATTTGTAAGTAAATCAAAACACCTATACACACTTCAAAACAATACGTACAAGCTGGACCTTCGGAATAAGGCTGAGAGCAATTACAGATTTGTCTCAGGTATGCGAATGCGTATAATTTAACTTTCTATATCAAGTATGCATATGAGAAATGATTGAATTATAACCACTGATACGAGTAGATTATTATAGTATTTGATGTATTCTCCCCCGTAGTCCATTTCTGTGATTGATGACGAGCACCAGAATCCATCTGCAATTTCTGGATTTTGTTTTTGTTTTGGCATCTGGATTTTCCCTTCTACAATTTTCACTTCTAATAATGCAACAATTATGAACTGATCTCCAGCTTAGATCCAGCAAAGAAAAAGACAGTATAATTGAATCAGCTGATCTCCAGCTTAGATTCAACAATTTTCTCTTTATGTTTTCGAGGTGCAAACCAACTTATCTCTTTATATATAGTCTTTTTCTGTCAAGAAAAAGACTGTATAATTGAATTACTGTATAAGCTCAAAATATTTGATCCCTCTCGGTGCATGATAGAGCCGGGTAAAGTTGGATCTAAGCTGGTATGTTGAATTTTGAGCAATATTTAGTTATTACGACCCCCACAAACCATTATATTTTCTCTAACTTGTTTATTACTATTATTTCAAATTCATTGTAAGATTTAGAGTCTTCTACACTAGAGATTGTGCTACTTCCTATTTCTAAAGGTATTTTCAACTTATTCCACCTTTGATTAATGTACTAGGTATGTTTCTTCATTCTCTTTTTTTTTAATTTTGAAAAATATTTAATGAAAGGGAAAATGCTTTGTTTTTACTTGAAAAAGAAAATGTTATGTTTTTTTGGTAAAAAAACTCTGATTATAATCGAAGTTGTGTAATTACATTACTTTTGAAGGTTTCTTAATTATCATTTTTGAAATTACATGAAATGGTTCCTAAGAAATCAGTCCTTAGAACAACCATAATTTCTCTTAGCGGGGAAATGAGATGGAAACTGATATTCATAAGGATGACTTAGAAAAAGAGGAAATTATGATTGGTTAGACTGAGTTTGAGGAAAAAGATGTAGAGATTAAAATAACAAAGCCTACGATTGAAAATGGAAAATGGATGATGAACAAATCAAGCATCTATATGGTGACATTGATAATTTGATTATAAAAAATAAAAGGTTTCCTAAATGTGGTAAAATTTAGAGGAAGTTTAAGGATGAATATTTTCTAGATATAATTCCTATAAACAACCTAGAGAGAATGAATTTTGATGATTTAGTCTATCAAAACATCAGGGAAACATATCTTCATTATGTAGTAGATAGAACACTCATTTTTCCTAGATCAAAAGTAGTTGGTTGGTTAATTGACCATGTAGATACAAAATACATGATGTTTAGAGACAATCGTTGGAATGTTATAGCTTCCTTTAAGTCTACCGATATAGAAAAATACTATAATTTCCTCGAGCCCGATGAATCCTAAGTAAAGAGTTTGTTACCAACTTTCACAAGGAGTAGGATCATAAGCAAATTTTGGATAGTTGGTGGATTGATAATAATAGATTCTTTCATAAGAATGATGGAAACTATAATATCATGAATCCTATGGAACAATACATCTACATCATGTCTCTCTTATGTAGGCTCGATGAAATAAATGATTGCACATAGTTCAAAGATGATTGGATTCCAATATCCCTTGGAGTGACTACAAAAGGGATTATATTCAATTGGGGGGTCTATCTTATCACAAGCCCCGAAGAAAGATTTATACAAATCCAAAAATCAATCTTCTAATGTGGTTCCTTCTTTTTACATGTCCTCATACCCGATAGACAATATTTGCATACATGATGCATTTTTCTATGATGGGGTGGCAATGGAATACTTCTTAGTTCCTAGTTCATAAATATTGTTAGGATCTCTAGCACACAAAATACAAGAGAAACCTATTCTTTAATTTGTGACCATTTCCTGGATACTCTTTATAGATTAATCTTTCATCAAGAATGCCCAAAGAGGTACTTAGATATATAGGGAACTAGTATGTCCAGGAGAAGTACACTTATTTGAGAATATATGGATTTATGGAACCTACTCACTTATCACCTGTGGATGTTCCCAATAAAATGGTTTTGTTTGAAATTACATACCCAACTATTTTGTAAGGTTTAAATGTTTTTCTTGCAAAAGATGCAATAAAGAAATTCTTTATTCCTTATAGTTTTTAAATTGGACACCACAGACTCATCAAATCTAATCATGTTAAACAAGAAGGAAACCTCATGTTAGAATTCAGAATTCCACATGGTCAATTCAGGAAACATGATCCACATGGTTAAGGATTGAAGCACTGCAATTGTATTTCTTACCCATGGCCTTACTTGTATGAAAGGTGGGAGGAAGCATTGATATATCAATGCATTAATTCATGGAGTGAAGTAAAGGACAATTTAAAGAACAAAGACAATCATATTCAACAACCTATCATTTGAAGAAAAATAAGATAGAATTGAGGCTAAACTTGAAGCATAACAAATAATGAAGATCTAAGAAGGGAATAAGTAGGAAGCCTCTGATCAAGAAAAAATATCAAAGGAAAAAAACAAGAAAAAATATCAAAGGTAGAATGACAAGAAAACAAATTAGTAGAGGTAGAACAACAAGAAAACATTAGAGGAAGTTTGAGGTCTAACATGGGCCTTATAAGAAAATGTTCCATCATATAAGAAATAAATACAACCATAATTTATTGATGAGTTGGAATTCAAGAACCAATAGAATTTTAATAAAATGAGTCAACCATAATGGTCGACTTGACATATTTGTCATAAAAACTATTTTTTTATTCGTATTTTCAACACATACCTTGTGTTTTTATTCAAATTTCAAGCATGAGCACTTGTTGGATGCATATTTAAATTCCCCATCCAACGATTACCCACACTGGATACTTTTGATGGACCCTACTAACCCAAAATAAATAAATACCTAGAATTTAACTCCACATCCAATGAGTTCCCTTGCTCGAAATTTGAGTAAAAACACATGGAGATATGTTAAAATATGAACAAAAAGACTAGTTTTTTTCTTTCATCCTCCAAAATTATTAAATATTATTTTATTATTTTAACTATTATTTTATTATTTCCCTTAGGAGGCCCATTTTAAACCTCAACTTTCCTCTAATGATTAGGAGAGGAAAAACGCCTTAGAGAATTGGAAGAAGAGAGACAAGCAAAGTTGGGAACAAAAACAAAGAATAAGAGAAATAAAATAGAGGGAGATAAATAAGTATGTATTTAGCAAGAGATTCAAAAGAAGAAGGAACAAGAAGAGATAGAACAAGGAAATTCAAGAAGAATAAGTGAACTTGAAGAAAATTCAAGAAGAGGAAATGATAAGGACAAAAGAAAGAACAAATAGAATGAGAAAAGAGCAAAAGTAAGTTGAATAAAGTCAAAGAGAATAAGTTGAAAATAAGCAAGAGGAGCTTGAAAATTGGAAAAGGGCAGAGGAATAGGTCAAATCCCAAATATAATAAACAGAGTCAGAAATGAGAGAGAAATTGGAGGAATTAGAGCTTGTGGAAAACATGCAAGATAATCATACTTCTGGTCATATTCAAGATCCTATCAACAACACCATTGAGAATATCCTTTAGAGTCAAACTCAAACAACTTTGGGTAAATGGAAATATGTTGAGATGGAAAAGTTAGTTACTCCTGGAACTCTCAAAAGTAAGATGCATGAAATCAACCTAGTTGCAATAGAATAAGATGTTGATTTAGATATATTGGCTTATAACAATAAAAGGAAAATCATTGTTAAAAAAAACAGAGAAAAATAAAGTTAAAGCTAGGAATGCTAATTGTTTGCACAAAAGAAGAACCCATTATAAATGTTAAAAATGAAAAAATCACTACAACAAATTTGAATTTTAGGGGGGGATTTCTTCCGTATACAAGTCACTTTTGGGGCCAGTTTTGGCTTTGGAGTCGGTCTTTACAAAAGTACCCCTAATAGCACTAACAATAAAAGTTTTTACTTTTATGGGCGGTTTTGGAAAATATCAAAATCGCCCCTAAAATTGACTTTTGGGGGAGATTCTAACCCCCCCCCCCCCCAAAAAAAAAGGAACTTTTAAGNGGGTGGTTCTAAACCCCACCAAAAGTGACTTTTAAGGGTGGTTCTAAAATCCCTCATAGACACCTATGGGGGTAGTTCCACCCCCCTAAAGTCCTTATTACAAACCTTTAGGTGTGGTTACAAAACACCCTCTTAGGTACCTACGGAGGAGGTTTCAAACCCCTCTCGTATGTACCTATGGGGGAGGTTTCAAGCCCCTCTCTTAGGTACCTACGGGGGTGGTTTCAAACCCTCCCTATAGGTTTCTACAAGGGAGTTTCTAACCCCCCCTCCCCATAAAACTCCAGATTACAAACCTTTGGGGGGCGGTTTTAAACCCCCCAAATAGCATTGACGCTAAAAGTTTAGAATTTTAAGGGAAGTTCTAGAAGAGATCAAAACGATACTAAAAGTGAATTTTGGGGGTTTTTCACCCCCCCTAAAAGTATTTATTACAAAACTTTGGGGGTGGTTCACCCCCCCTAAAAGTATTTATTACAAAAATTTGGGGGTGGTTCAAAACCCCCCTAAAAGTATTTATTACAAAACTTTGGGGGCGGTTATAAACCCCCCCATCGTAGGTACCTATAGAGGCAGTTTGAATCCCCCCTAAATATTTTTATAAACCTTTGGGGGCGGTTATGAACTTTTTGCTGCTGTAACTACTACCCCAAAAAAATTTAGCATCTTTTAGGACCCCCCCTTTTTGAAGTTTAGTTTTGTTTTTTAGGACTTGTTTAATTTTGAAATCCAACATTTATGCTTTGTTTCATCATTGGGGAAGTTCAAGAAGTGTTTTTCTCCTAAGGCAGGAAAAATGTATTTTGGCCGCAACAGCAGGTGATTGTCAAAATTTGATCTGCTATGGTGGACAATTGTTCAATTATGAGCCGCTAAGACAAACGTTTATTTTCTTATGCATCGCCAGAACAGATGTTCATTCGCTACAATGGAGGTTTTCGGAAATCCACGCTGCAACGACAGGTCGGGTTTTGGTTTGAATGTTGGGAATGTTGCCGCTTCCTTTTCGTCCCACTACGGGGGAAAGTTTCCAATTTTGGAGTCTCTACAATGACTAAACTTTACTCTGCGCTACGCTTGGTTGTTGGTTTCTTTGTTGCTACAGCGGATTTGTTCAAACTCTGAAGCCCGTTTCTTAACTTGGTTTCCAACCTGCTGCGTCGGGTGGATGTCCATCTCTTCGCCACAATGCTGAAAGTATCTTTTCACAAAAACTCGATCCTCACCAAGCCCTCTTTGGTGGAGAGGTTTGTAATCTTGAAGCCGCTATGACAATTGTCGTCTGTAGTTTAATTCCAGTGCTGTGTTGATCACTGAGCCTCTATAGGAATGTGGGCATTTTATTAAGTTTGGAGACGATGGTTACGACTGAGTTGGGGTTTGTCAAGCTGCCGTTGTCGGGGATTTTGTCAAGTTGACTTATCTAAAGGCACCCAATGCACCGTGTCTTGGTGCTAGAGCATTTAAACCTCACGCGCACCGATTTTAAGAGCCTTACCAATCGTCTTAATTGACTTTTAACTCATGAATGTCTATTTATATGTTGTTGGAGGGAGGTTTTACCATTTCTATTTTATGGTGAAGTGTTTTAAATATTTTAACCGTGATTTTCTATCTCGGTCAAGACTACATGTAATTGGTGCAGATTTCTATTGAAGCTCATGTGGCGCATTTGCTCAAGCATCCACAACTGCGTGTCTAGCTTGTCGCCTTCCAGGTAGGTTTTACGTATGCCTACTTTTGATTTGTGATTTAATGTGATTTTTTTTGAGCTGTCAGTTGTTGGTTTGCTGAAAGGGGGTGGGTAGGTTGTCGTTTTAGATTTAAAAAAGGCTCTCCCCTTGCAGTTTTAGGTTTTGATGTTTCCCTTTATGTTTTAAACTCACCATGGCTACATTACTTTCTCTTAGAAACTCACCAGTCTGTTCGAAGGCATTTTCCACCCACAGACCTATTAGATCATGATGAGTTTATAGAAGCCCGAGATTTTTGTTAGCATGCAGTTTACCTGGTTCTCATTGTTGGGCGTTAATAGAGTTTGTGTTTTCCCTGTTTCTAGTAAACCTTTTAGGTTCTGGGTATGGTGTAGTATCTCCTCGCTGTGAGAGGTTGAGGTTGGTGTTTTGAGCCCAGGGAAGCACCACTTGCAAACTTTGAGCCTTGTAAAGTTTTTGTCGATGGGAAAAATGGTTTCAACTTGAGTTATCTCCCATTTTGCAAGGAAAGGAGTGTCCTAGTCAGGGCTCGTCGTGTCTCAAGGTTTCCATTACCAAAGTTTTCCCTCGCTAAGCTGAAGGTTGTTTTTTCTATCCTGATGGGTGAGAATGGCGGGGTAAGGAAGGTTTCTAATGATGTTTTTAGAAGTGGTGTGCCTAGCATTTCATAACATTTTATCTCATCAAATGCATAGTTGAGTTAATGTGAATGGTGAAACATGTTTGTTGTTGCAGTCATAGCTTATACCCGATGACATGACAAAGAAGGAGAAGATCATAGATTGTGTCTCGGATACAAAAAGCTCACCCACGCCAAGGGTGGAGTTAATCTATGAAGATACAAATCCAATAACAGCACCAGAACTCGAATTGAAATGGGGCCAAATCTACCATATGCTTGTAGAAAAGAGGTTTCTAAAGGAAGGGTTGGAATACCTAGCCCTTTATGACAACATATTAAGGTCTGGGATCACCAAGGTGTCTACTAGACCAGAAATTCTTCCTTGAGCAGAGGTCATCGGATGGATTCTGCCTAGAATGGATTCAACAAGAAAGATAATGAACAATGTGGAAGACAAAGGATTTGCATCCTTCACACCTGGATATATTTCCAAATCGTACAACCTATCGACATTCAAGATTAGCATGGAAACTAGATGGGTAAAAAATATATAGTTTGATTACATAGCTACAACTAAAATGATGGTAACTGAAGGGAAGACTTTCAGGAACAAGCAATCTGGGGAGTATGAAACCACTCATTTACGTAACCCATATAGACTGGTAGTGCTAATGATGAATAGGATTTTCGGTAGGGCTGATGGTATAACTTACAAGTTTGGATATATCCCACTGATCTACTATGTGGCCATGAAAGGAACAATTTTCAACTCGGCTGATATAGTGGCCAATAGCCTATCTACTTCCATTACTGCAGCCCAAGAAGGCTTACACCAGAGACAATATGAATTCTACAAGGGATCCTTTTTTATTGATTGCATACTTAGTTTTCACCCTTTCGAAAAGCTCTGTTGCACATGGAAGGGAGGGAAGACCCCCATCTATGCAGCTTATCAGATACTGTGGGGGCATAAATACCACAATTTCTACAAGTTAACTGTGAAGAGTTCCTGATGCCTTTGTACCAGCTAATTTTCTTAGAAGAGTGCAAATTCCTATTAGAGGGAGATTTGGAGTCTATCAAAGATTTTGGGGATTACTTCTTCTCTAAATATTGCACGTACCTCGAGATGTATGGGGGGACTAAAGCACCCTCATTGCTACCGAGATATGCTACAGATTACATAGTCCATAAGGAAGCTGTAAGACATATTTTCTGAGATGGCTTTGGAGGTCACTTGTTTGACTTGAAAAATGTTGTGTTCCCACCGATAACCTTTTATGTGGGAAGCTACAATTTTTCTAAAGTCAAAAGATCCCCAGAATTCGATAAGGAACTGGAAATTTTTAACTTCGGGGAAAAGAGCTTCCACATAAATGACTCACAGGGTAAAGTTGCAACCCATAAATCACTCCTTAAAGTAAATTTCGAATACACTAACCATGTGGACAAGGGGGAATAATTATACCAGAATATCTGTAGCATGAAATCCTTAACAAGTGGCTAGAAAAGAAAACCACAATAGCTGAAGTGAAAGTCAGTAGGAGCAGTCTCCCAGAATCAAAGGGTCAAGAAGAAGAAGCTGCAAGAAAAACAAAATAAGAGACTGCACGCAAATTGGTAGAAGGGTAAAGAAAGATTCTGGCCGAAGAAGCCCAGAGAGAGAAAGAAGAAGAATAAGCTACCAAGAAAAAGAAAGAAGAGGATATCTTGGAGAATATTACAGAGTTAGAAAAGGAAATGGCTCAGGAAACTGAAAATCCAGAGCAGGAGATGCCAGATCAAGAAAGAGCTACAGAAGAGCAAAGAAAAAAAGATCAAGAGGACCTGGATGGTGAAAATTAGGGACATAGTCCTATCCAGGACAACCCAGAGAACCACCTTTCCACTTCCAGCAATATACTCACCGGAGGACATCTCCCCATGGTTGAACTTGGATTGGTGTCATATACCCCGTCTAAATAGTATGAAGTTGCATGCTTAGAAGACGTGTATTTCGATCCCAAAAGGAAAGCAATAGCATGGAAAACTAAGAATACTTTAAATATGGAAACTCAACCTGGGATCACCACAGTGACTGAGAAGACCATCGTGAAAAATGTAGAAGAATATCCCAAGCAAATGGCCTACATGGGTGTTGCAACTACAAATGCAAATGCTCATAATATTAGCAAGCTCACTAAAACCCGTGATCAATATAAGGGTAAAATGGTAGAAGTGAAAGAGGTTTTGAGAAAGGAGGAAATAGTAGGCTAAGAATCTAAAAGAAAATATGAAGCTACTCTCTTAGACTATGAGAAGCTGCAACAGGATTACCAAATACTAGGGGAAGAAAGGGATAATTTGAAATAGTCAAACATGATTCTCGATAGGGAAAAGAAGAAGTTAGAAAGAAAGGTAGTGAAAATGGAAGTTCAGAAATCAACAGCTGATCAGTAGGTAGAGGAGCACAGAGTTCAAATCATAGAGCTTGAAGCGCAGAAGAGTTCCTTGGAAGTTCTTTTAAAGGCAGCCGACAAAAGGAAAATTGACATAGAACCTCTAAGAGAGCATGCTCTCTTACTTAGAAAGAAAATATACCAAGTGTAGGTCAAGCCGGCGGAAGAAGCTGTTCAGATCAAGCAAGATGAAGACCGACTGCAGGAAATCTCAATAGTGGCTACCACATTCAAGGAAAGAACCCATGACATTGCTGAGATCCTACAAGGCCACTTGACATGGTTAGAAACAAATATAGAGCATCTAGAAAACACGCCTGAAAAATGTTCGAAATAATTACAGATCGAATATGATATTATAAATTTCAGCAGTAGAGCTACTGAGAGGTTGATAGAAGAAGTGGAAAAGATAGGGAACAAATGTGCCAAATTTTTTCAGGAAGATGCTTATAACTCACAAAAAATGTTTGACACCTTAAGCACAAAGGCTACAAGAATTTTTAGAACATGAAGAACACTTAAAACAACTGAAGGACAAGCTACAAGAAGACGAGTTAAATATTCAGCTGGTTAAAGGTTTATATGCAAAGGTGGTAAAGAGTTTAGTGGCCCAAGAAACAATTAGTAACTATCTACTAGAGTATTTTTTGAGAGTGACCCCTGCAAGAATAGCAGACATAAAGGGCCAGCTGGCCAAACATGAGGTCACGGTCATATTTCTAGAGCCCATAGAGTTCGAGACAATTTCCTCAGATGCTTCAGCCTAGAAATAGTTTGTAGATAGCTTGAGTATGTCCACTTAATTAGTTTGTCTTATTCACACATGGACATATTTGTAATATTTTGCATTTACTTTTTTAGCACACTAAAGACAAACTTTATGTAACCGAAGGATAAGGAAGCCCAAAGGGTAGGGAGACCAAAGGTCATTTTGGAAATGTATAAATATAGGTAGGAGCTAATGAGAACAAGACTTTTCTAGCTTTCTTATGTGAATGACTTGTTGTAAGAAGAACTACTTCTTGTTATAATAAAGAGGGTCAAAATTCTGCTAGAGAAGGAGTTGTTAAGTTTCAAATGCATGTTGTGTATATGGCTGGATGGAACTATTTCTGCTTTAGTTTAATATGCAAATTTGTGAGATCGTTCTGACTTCTAGACTATTCTTATGTTGTGAATGATTTCATTTCCCTGTTATGAATCTTAAAGGAGCAAATGAGTAATGAATGTTTTAACAAAAAATGAGCTATTTCTTTGTTAATTTTTCTGCTGTGTTTATGTATTACGAATTGGTCAGCTGTCTGTAAAATTCTATGTGAAAAATATACAGTACATTACTCATATAAATAGTAGTCTTTCTCCATGGGTATAGGTTATATATGTTATTTAGTTTAGCTGTTATTTTCTTTATGTAGTTCAGGGATGAAGGGGATAAGACGGGAGGTAAGAACCTACGCATCACATTGTGAAGCCTTTTGTTTCCTATTAAGTTGCACTTAATCTAGGAACTTGGATATAATTTTTATAAACATAAAAAACACATAAATGGTGGACCGATCCACAACTGGTAAAATAGATTTAAAATATTTATTTAACTCTAGGGTAGTAGGGCTGTTAACTGGACGGATTTCTCATACCAAATTATAAGCTATCTATTTGGGAATGGTTATTGGGGAGAATCCCTACTATAGATACCTTGGTTTTTCTAGGAATCAACAGCTTTGGCACTAGAAGGAGGGCCACTAGTGCATGGCTAGCCAAGGAAATCCATTTTCTCAAGATCATTTCACCAGTGATAGTTCAGAAACTAGTTTTTCCAAAAACTCCATTCTTGAAGGAAGAATTAACCTTGAGTCAAAAGACCGAGAACACCTTTATCCTATTTATTTTGAAGTAGTAAATTATTTAAGGAGAATTACAAGATCATATGCAAAGAATCTTGGAGGATTGCCGAATATTCTAGATTTACCAAGGAGACCAGCTCGTAGAAGAGATCTAGTTTACACAAGAAATTCGTTCTTGGTAGGGAATTTTGAGGAGTTGGTAGATTTATATTTACAAGAAATTGACCAACCTCTTAATCAATTTGGACCTAAATCCCCGTACGGTTCACCTCTTCGATCTCTGTTTCAATCTCCTTTCCAATCCCCACCCCAATATCCTAAACCAATCATGGCTGGAAATGTACCCCCGAATCCGAATGCAAATCAACCTAATCCACCTGTACCATCTGGGAGGGATAGAACACCATTGAACTTGGATCCTCCAGTCCATGCTTTGCCCAAGAATCATGAAAATTCTTTGCCAAAATTTGATTCGGGAGAAGGCATATTTATGGATGATCACCTGTAGAGCTTTTTCTTAGCCTTGGAAGCTTTAGTAGTAGAGCATGAGGATGTGGCATGTAGATTGTTTCCTCATACTCTCAAAGGTAAGGCAGGATCATGGTACTTTGGTTTGCAGGAAAATTTAATTACAGAATGGGACACTTTCAAAAGACTGTTTAAAAACAAGTTTGGTAGCCAAAGAACTATTGCTACTTTGATGAAAGAACTATTGGCTCTAAGAAGGGAAAAGAAAGAAAAAGTGAGAGACATTAGTCAAAGGTTTTCTGCTCACTTAAATAATTTCAGCGCAGCCATAAAACCCGTTGAAGAAATTCTAATTGAATACTACACTTCATCTCTTGGCTTTGATATAGCAACGTTTGTCAAAAGATAAGTAAAACCTTCCTTAGCATAAACATATGAAGAATCCGAAAAGATAGAATTTGAGCTTGAAAGTGTGAATAAACATTCTATGGAGTCAGAGACTAGACCCTTCAGCGGTAAGAACCCTTTGTTATTGACAAGAACCAAAGATGAGCATTCTCAGGAGTTAGACAGTGTGGTCAAGATGGTCCAAAAGTTATCCATCAAGATTGTTGACTTAGAGAAAGATAAAGAGGAAAATTCAAGCATAATGCAGTATAAACCTTTTTTCAAGAAAAGAGATGAAATTGTCCCATCTCATCCACCTACACATAGTCCTTCGGTTATGAATCTTATTGAAGTTGGAATGGACAATTTCTGTACATTCCATCAATATCCTCACTTTGAAAAGAATTTCCCATAGTGGATTAACTCCATGACATTGGTCATGAATCAATTATTAGACTCTAAGTTGATAGAGCTCGAGGTTGAAGATGAAAAGGCTCATGAATCAGGGAAAGCACCTGAGGATACTACCATGGTCTTGTGGGATTGTGCACCTATGTTGGGTCTAGAATATGAAGATATTAACGAGGAAATACAGTTGTCGGATGTGAATGCCACAACTAGGAGAAAAGGTCCACTGATTGAAGATAACACATTATTTCCCAAAATCAAGAGAATTTAGGAAAACATGAAGAAAGTCAGAAATAACAATCAGACCCAACCTATACCTGATTTGGTCATAACAAGGCAAAATGTTCGTATTATCATTCCAGGAAACTCCTCTAGGTTGTAGCTCGAGGATTCCTGGTAACTTAAATATTTTTAGGGTTTTCTAATATGGATCAAGTCAGGTGACCTATATGACCTTCCACTCTCAAGACATGCATGAAACTCAATCATGTACAAGGATTTAGTTACCATTGTTCATAGGTTGACAATAAGATGCAGGGATGGAGAACTCATCAGGCTAGCAGATTTATGCACAAAATAGATGCATATAAATGGCTAAATCATGATAAGGGTGGTACTTATAATTCAAATCAAATCAATATGCCAATAGGGTGATAGCTATCAGTCATTAATCAACTTGAATTTAACCTGAATACACATTCAAGCATAAGCACAGAAAATACAGAAATGGAAGCTGAACAAATGATAACAAAAGAGCTTATATTAAATCATGAGCAAAATGAGAAGCTAACAATAGTATGGTATACAAGTCCTTGAATTCGAACCTTTTCCATAAAATAAGTCTTAGGCTTTATAGCCTTTACAAAATATACAGATCCCGAAAACTTGGATCTGTTTTTACAAAAAATAAACAAAATAATAGTTTTTTGCAAATTAGGTTTAAAAACTCTAATTAACTACTTGTCTAACTAACTAAATAATTAGTTCATTGTATGAACCTTTAGATAACTGAGGTAACTAATGGAAATCACTACAACTGGCCCTCTACTGGTTAAGTCATTGTTTTCTTTTGACAACTAGGTGTTGGTGACCTCTTCCACTGTTATGCCATAGTACAACTGAAACGGACCTTTCTTGATGCTTTCTTCTGTGTATTTCATCTTCAGAATTTGTCCTTGAGCCATCTATATTCACCCAAAACTGGTCCTGCGAGCCAAAATTTAATTTTAAGCCTATGTCTGCTTTTGATGGTTAAGAGGCCAGACTATCGAAACCATTAGCTGCTGAAAGCAGCGCTTTCACTGGCTAATGAACTACCCTATCGTCTGCCTAAGCCACCGAAAGCCCTGTTTTCCAAAAATTATTAGGTTTCTTCCAAAAATGTTCCTTTAGGTATGTCTACTCAGCTTTCTTCTTTAGCAGGCTCTGTTCTAGGAGGGTTAACATCAACCTAGCTAGGTTCTGCAGGCTGAAGGATAACTGCAGCTTCAGCTAGGGTTTCCAACGTGGGGTGGCTGCTAGGGTTTTCCTTGGCCTCCTTCAGCTGCAGTATTTGGAGCCTAATCATCCTGTACAATATAGTATTGTCTTTTAGGTACCTTGTATTCAGTCTCTTTAGGAAGATATATCTTTCTCTCTGCTCTAGGTAAGACTTATGTGGCAACTTGTTTCTGCTGGTCAATGCAGCATTATTTTTTTTTATTTCCCTTTCCAAAATCTCTATCTCATAAATTTGTCTCAGTAATTGATTTATCTTTTGAGTTTTGGGCTTAATAGAGGAAGCCTTCTCTGCTGGTTCCTCTAGATCCTTTGGTGTTGGGGATGGTAGCTCTTCAGTCACTGCTACAATATGCAAAGCTAGGTCTGCACCCTCCTCTTACTCCTCTTCAGAATCTGAGTAGGGTAGATTCAAAATATTCTCATTGTGTGTTTCAACTTGCTGGCCCTTCTCATTGAAGTCCAAGTTCCTTTTTACCTTTTTGGTCTTGGAATAGGAGGGAGTTTGTTCTGTTGCTACTGGGGATATAGCCCTCCTGTTTCTTCTCCCACTCCTTGGTGTGCTGGAATGTTTGGCAGGAGACTTCCCCTTCTCTTCTAGTTGAAGGCCTGTCTCAAATCCATTCCAAAACAAGAAATAAGGCCATGCCATATTCCTTATCTTCAACAACTCTTGGATCAATAGTTGGATAAGGCCATGATGAGACAGTCTGCTAGCAATCTTGGTTGGCTGGGCTTTCACTTGATGTGCCATCTTTCCCAAACTTCTGTGTAAGTAAAAGGGAAAATTTAGTGGGCTTTTACGTGTGAAGTGGTTCATTAACTTGAAATGGTAGATCATGGCTCTGTTATATCTTCCTTCACATTTTATATAGACCACAATGGACTTCAGCAGTTGTTTCCACCTCTCTTCTAACCAGGATGATGCCACACTCTTCTTCCATACCACTCCTCTATACTCGGGCTTTAGGTAAGACCTGAACTCTACATCTTTTGGTATGGTGGTTTTGAAGAATTTTTCTCCTATGCTAGGGAGTTCAGTCACCTCAGTGATTAGGGTTTTATCTATGTGAAATTCCTCTTTTCCTATCACTGACTTTGAACCATCAAATGAGAGGGAAAATTCCTCAGCCACCTGCTAATGGGAACCTTGTATCTTTTCACAAAACCTATAGAATCCAGCATATTGGAAGATTTTACAGACCTCTGGATGTGCTTCCAAATAGATGATATCTCCCAACTCCTGCCTAAGATTAGGTCCTCCCTTCTTCATCTTGATGAATGCCACTCCTGGGTACCTGCAAAAATAATTCTAAGCTCTGTATGACAGTGTGTTAGCGGGATGCTTTCTCAGAGGTGGTTTTCCTGGTGGAGAGGAATGCTTAAGATCGAAAGTGAAATGTGTTGGATTTTTTAGCACTGATTATGGGGGTTTTTGCTATCATGATGGATGATGTAGTCATAAGGTGATGGAAGTAGTTGATCTTCTTGATTTCCTTTTCCCAACAATCATATTACAAATCATCCTGGATAGTTGGTGAGCTCATCTGCTATTATTTTGGACAGGTGGAAGAAAACTGAGGGTTTCCAATCCTATCAGTCCTTTTTTAGTTTCATAATGACCTCCTTCACTTATTCCCACACGTAGTTATGCAGGCTCAAGTCCTTTCGGTGGTTTGTCACACCCTTCACTGAGTGTTTATCTCGCTGATGGGGTTTGATTTGATTGTTTTTTAACCATTTCCACATTTTACTTTTTTGGTGGTTAATAGCCTTTAGAAGTTTGTCTGCTGGCCACCGAAAATATGGTTTTCGGTGGCTAATGAAGTGACATCCCTTTCGCCTAAGGCACTGAAACCATTATCCCAGTCTCGCGGTGAAACCCAGCTTTCGGCGGATAGTGGCCTTGATGAAAATTCCTTTTAACCACCAAAAATCCATCCTTCCGGTGGCTAATGAAATGTTCGAGCTTTCTCCTAAGCCACTGAAAGCACTTTTTCCCCGACACTTATTTTCCTACTTTCGGTGGTTAAAATCTTCTTTGAAATGTTCGATATGTTGCCGAAAGCATCACCTTCCGGTGGCTAATGAACTTTCCAAAGTCTCACCTAAGCCACCAAAAGTGCATTTACCAATGTCGCTTGCAGCCTGCTTTCGGCAATTAAAATCCTTCTTGGTCTTCTACCTAAGCTGCCGAAAGTGACACTTTTCAGTGGCTAATGAGTCATTTGAAGTCTCTCCTAAGCCATCGAAAGTGTTTTTGCATTTTACTTGCTCAGGCCCGCTTTTGGTGGTTTACTTTTATCCTGCGTTAAACTGTTAACTACTGAAACATAGCCTTTTGGTGGCTAATGAGCTATTAAAATCCTCTCCTAAGCCACCGAAAGCTATAACTTCCAAAATTTTCAACCATATAAAAAATAGAGACCTTCAATTTGTTAATCATCCTCAGATATTTCATTACATAAATCAAATTATTCATACTGTCAAAATAAATTTATTTTGGGAGATAACATCTGGCCCCTACTTGGGGATGGGAACCTCCCAGTGAGGTCCCAAGAATCCCAGACCAAAATTCCTTTCCCTAAAAACAACAAAAAACTTAACACTATCATTTACTGTTCCATTGGGCATGCAGTTTATTCTGTAAGCAAAAACAACCTACTAACTACTAATTTACAATGACAAGGCCTCAGAGCCTCAAATAAAGTAAAGTTTCAGAAACCACCCATTCACTGGGCCATCAAACACCTCTTCCCCTTCCAGATTATGCAATTTGAAGGTGTTATTCTTATGTACCTGAGCTATCAAAAAAGGGCCAATCCACAAAGAATCAAACTTTCCATGTTTTCCCTTGTCCTGTTTGACAGTATCCCACTTTAGGACCCAATCTCCAACGTAAAATTTGTCTACTTTTTCCCTTTTGTCAAACATGCCCTTTATCCTCTATTGATGGGATTCTGATTTTCCTATCATTTGTTCTCTTATTTTCTACAACTTCACCAAGTCCATCATCCTCCTCACCATATAATTTGGTTCATCTTCCTCTTCCTGAAAGAATTTTACCACTGGCAGAATGAGCTGAATAGGAAAAATGGCCTTAGTACCATAAACTAACTTGAATGGATAATTTCCTATAGATATTTTGTCTGTTACCCTATCAGCCCATAAAGAAAACTTAAGCTTAAAATCCCAGCTTTTATGATTTGTCTCCTGTAGTTTCCTAATGATCCTAACTAGGCTTTTGTTGGATGACTCAACCAGGCCATTGCCTTGAGGATAATAGGATGTGGAATGCACCCGTTGAATTCCCATTGACTCACACATTTTAACTAATGCCCTAGCTTGTAAAGCAGGTGCATTATCAGTTACTAACCTTACTGAACAACCAAACCTGCTAAAGATATTCTCATATAAAAATCTCATGATGACTTGATGAGTGGCATTCCTGGTGGGTACTACCTCTATACATTTGGTAAATTAGTCTGTGGCTACTAGGATCCATTTATGCTACCCACTGGAAGATGGATTTATTTCACCTTTGAAATCTAGACCCCATTGCTGGAAAGGTCCATTCACCACAATAGGCCTAAGGGGAAAGGATTTGAGTTGCTGCTTCCCTATAAATCTTTGGAATTGATCACAGGCCCTTACAAAAGTACATACATCAGCAAAAAGGACTGGTCAATAGTATCCTGCTCTTAGGATCTTGTGGGCTGTGGTTCTCCAATAATGGTGGCCCCCACATGTGCTGGAATGAAAGTGATGCATGACCTACTATGCTTCTTATTTATCTAGACATCTCAACAAAACTCCAGACTGATCTTTCCAGTACAACAGTTTGTCAATTATGCAAAACTTAACAGACTTTAACTTAAGAGCTCGTGCTTGATTAGGAGTAAGATCAAGAGGAACTTCTAATTTCTGCAAAAATTGTATAATACCTGAGTACCACTCACTTGAAGATAGGTTTTCAGCTATTGGTTGAATGTCATTCTGATCTTGATCTACTTCTGCTGCTACCACAGTCTGCACCTTTGTTGATTTGACACAGGTGAAGTTTATCCCCATTAGTTCACAGTGTTTTTTATCCATGAGTTTGGCCAGACCTAATCCCTTTACTAGCTTGGTGGGTTTCACCTCTATATTAAACTCAATGAGCTTGGCAATCCACTTAGATCTCTTACCACCAATGTTAGGTTGAGTCAAAACACCCTTCACAGCAGCTGAAGGGACATATGCAAGGACCTTTGCATGGAGAATGTAAATTCTGAAAGTCTTCAATGACTTTATGAGAGCATAAGCCTGTTTCTCAATTGGATCATACTTCAGCTCAGCATCTCTCAAGGTTTTGCTGAAGAATGCAATTGGATGATCAAGACCCTCATTGTATTTTTGTCACAGCACAGCTACCACTGTGTCATGGGATGCAAAAGAGAAGATGTAAAAACTCTTGGTATAGTCAGGACTAATCAGGGTTGGGGCCTCCATGATAGCCTTCTTGATGTCTTCGAAAGAGCTTCTTGCCTGGTCATTCCATTTTATTTCTGCATCCTTTTTTAGCATGACTATTATGTGCTTCACCAGCTCGGATAAATTAGGGATGAACCTCATGAGAAATTTGATCTTACCTAAAAAGGACTGAATGTCCCTTTTTGACCTCGGTATGGATAGCTTCTAGATTGCTTCCACCCTTACTGGATCAATCTTTACACCTTTAGCTGAGACTATGTGACCTAGGAGTTTCCCTTCACTAAGTGCAAACTGGGACTTCTTAGGATTGAGTGATATCCCATACCTTATGCACTTCAGAAATACCTTCCTCAAATGTTGCAAATGGTCATGATGGCTGTGAGAATAAATAGTTAGGTCATTCAAGTATATGAGCACAAATTTATCTTTCAACCCTACAAAATCCAGGTCCATGTCTCTTTGAAAAGTATCCCCAGCATTCATCAGCCCAAATGGAATTTTAGCATCCATGAAAGTGCCCCAGGGGGTTGTAAAGGCAGTCTTCTCTTGGTCATCAGGGTGCACAACAACTTGGTTGTATCCAGAGAAGCCATCCAGGAATGACATGACACTATCCCCTGAGACTTTCTGCAACAGGTGTTCCATCTTGGACAATAGATAGTTGTCTTTTTTGGAACATTTGTTCAAGTTTCTAAATTCCACACACAACCTGATTTCCCCATTCTTCTTCCTTACCACCACTAGGTTTGCAATCCACTTGGAATACCTGAGGGGGATTATGATTTTGGCTTTGAGGAGCTTATGGATTTCTTTTTTCAATTACTGGTAATAGGAGAGGACTAATGGATCTCAGCTTCTTCTTGAAAGGTATGGTGTCATTCTCCAAAGGAATCCTGTGCTAGATGATATTGGTGTCATTAGTTTTCAGGTCATTGTATTCCCAGGAAAAGACATCAGCAAATTCTTTTATCAGGATGCAAAATTTTGACCTTTGATCAGCAGTCAACTCAGTAGACAGATTTATCAGTTTTGGATGGCTTTGGATACCTATGTTTTTCTCTTGGACAGTAGGGTCTTGCTCCTTTTTGGCAGGCCTGAAAGGGATGTCATTATGATCAAACAACTCTTCCAGAGGTACTAGAACCCGAGGTATATAGTTGCTGGGTAATTGGACAATGTTCTGCTCGGCCACTTTATCTTTCAACTTGAGCTATTTGGATTCCTCCATGTTTAGGTTTTCCTATTCTATATGTATATCAGAGAATTCATCTACTAGTTGAAGGAATTTGCTAAGCTCATCATCATTCTCAAACACCTTCCAAAATTTGACATTATCTGGTAGGGAAGGTTTGTACTTAACCTGAACATGATAGCTGAGCTTAGGAGGTAAAGGAGGAACAAATAGACTTGCAGAGACAGCCAGGGAATCAGCCAGGTGATTCAAAGCCCTAGGTATATATGACAGTTCAAAAAACATAAAGGATTCTCTGAGTTTCCATACCTCATCCCTGTAGGCCTTCAGTCTGACATTTTTTGTCTGAAAAGTGTTGTTGACCTACTGTATAATAAGGTCTACATCTCCCCAAATTTTTATGCACATGATCCCCATTTCCTTGGCAGATTTAACTCCTAGCAGTAATGCTTCAGAGGGGGTAAGCCTGAGTAATGGCTACAAGGAGTCTACAAGCATGGAGTCAGACTATCACTAACATGCAAACAAGTAAACTAAACTCCAGAACCCTGAGATGAAGGAGCTACACAATCACATACAATAAGCTCAAGCTTCCACCAATGACATACCACGACAGAGGAGCAGTAAAAGGGAGTTTCAAGCGGCCGTAAATCCATATACAAGGAAGGCGGTAAACTCCGATCAAAGTAAAGACATCACAGAGGAGGTGAGCAACAGAATCTATCTCAAGGGAGTAAGCCACAACAAATGCCAGCGTTGGAGCCTCTGTAGCTATCTGCAACTCATGGTTTCCATGGGAGCTTGCAGAGTAGCCCAAGGGGCCAACGCAAATGTCAAAAATCGAATAAGCCAAGGGTTAGGGTTGACAACTATTTATGCAACCAGTGCATGGCCAAGGAATTTCCATGTGGCCGCATCAATATAATCATGCAGTGGGTCGACTTTCCATAGTCAGCTGCGATCCATAATAATCAATTAAATCACCCAAATGATTTCATCAAAACAACATTATAGTTTGCATGGGTTTCAAATCATACAATAATAGTTTAAACGTTTGGTGCATAGCTCATTATTGGTGTGGGTATGCAACGTTATGATTGTTGGAGACATTTACCATCATACTCACTCTTTCGGTCAAATTGGCCTAGTTAAACCACTATCCTAAGTTTAATTGACATCAGTGGAGCATTAATTACCATCATCCCAGTCACTCCCACGCCTACCTACAGTCAAGGAGGCTAACTGGAGCACTCCAGGGGTGATCTGTGTGACATTAATGCACCTAATTGCTAACTGGTGGTTACATTCAGTTCAACGAGTCAGTTACAGTCAGTTAAGGTGCCTCCATTCATTAAATATATTATTTAATGATTATTTATTATTATTTAATGAATTGGAGTCAACAAGGCGCCTCCGCGAACTTTTGATGGTCAGTTCAGCTTCAGTTAACCTCATCAGGGTTCATTGGAGTCATGCAATACTAACACTTGATGGTTGGTTTGCTATGACATGTGTTTGATCTCCTTCAGTTGAGATTAAGTCATTTATTGCACTCCGACTTCAGTTAGGGTTTGGTGAGTCAATTAGGGTTTTGGTCAAGTGGTTAACTAAGTGAGATTGCATGGCAAAGAGTCAGTTAAGCTAGACTCACTCATTGAATTCGAATTGTCCCTTAGGTATTCAAATTCTTCATGGAGTTAAGCCATTGCTCAGCATGGAAATTGAAACCCATTATTGTTTATAAAATATACAGAGAGGAAACCTATTTTGGTTCCAGTTATTTCCAATTCATGAGTATTTGTTAATAATTATTTGATGATTTTGATTCCTAGTTCCTAGATCATGTGCAAGAATTAATATGGTATCATATATTTTGGCGGGACGAAGATCAATCTCTCAAGAACAAGATTTTTGACAGATTTCTCCATGAAATTTGAGCAATAGCTCAAAAATCCAGCACTACACCAGAAGCCAAGGCTTACCACTCAATATCCCAAGTAAAGAACTTGTTGATCAAGCTTGCTTGATTGACTATGCTGGGTGTGATGAAAGCCTAGAATGTGCATGCTGTACGACCTTACAGTGCCCCTTTTGTTTTGATTTGCAGGTTTTATCAGGTACAACTTCGAATGGACTCATCAATCCCTCCTCTCAACCCATTCACAAGCTATTCGGAATGGAAGTTGAAGATGATTCCATATCTGAAGAGACAAGGTCTCTATGAGGTGTCTATTGGAATTGGAAGAGAGACTTATGAGAATGAGAATGACTGGCTAAATGACGGTGACAGAGCTTTTGGAACAATATGTCTGGCCCTTGATGATAGCTTGTACTACCCTATTGATTTTGCTGACTACCCAAAGGATCTCTGGACAAAATTAGACAGAACCTTTGTCAAGCATAATGAGGATCATAATAGTACTTTGGAGATAACATCTAGCACCACAAGAGTTCTTCACTCAAAATTCCCAGCCACTACTCTCTTTGATGAAGTTGTTCAAGATGAAGATGAAGCAGAATCTTCTACACATTCAATTCGAATTGAAGAAAGTCTCCATGAAGTGACTCCTTCTCCTGATGCTCCGGAAGTTCATGAGATCTCTGATATATCATCTTCTCATATTGCTGAAACAGAAGAAGACATTTGAATCTCTGATATTGAAGAAAAATACTGTTGCACTTCCATGCAAACATTCCCCGGTGATTTTCCTTTGAATTTTGTGCAAAATTTACCAGTAATTGCTTCTGAAAGTGAAGAGAAATTTGACTTTTCTTCCTCTAATGTTGCTGCTGGTGTGAAAATATGTAAAAAATTGGATATTTTGGAAGAAATATCAGATTATAAGAGTGACACATTCACTCCCCATCATCTATATCTTCCAGCAAATTCCTGCAGGATTGCATGCACAAAAATTCAGAATTTTGAAGAAAAAGAAAACTGTGCATCTACCGTCTTGGTTGACCATAATTTTGGATCTGATATGAACCTTATTGGATCTGATATGATCTTATTTCGATCTGATCTGATATTTATTGGTTCAAAATCTCAGGTTCATAAACCTTCAGTATTGCTTGTAGCTGTTCTCATCAACGGTGTGAAGAAACAAGTACCGCAAGTCTCCTACAAAACTGCTGCTGGGGATTTGATTTCATTTCACAGTTTTGGATCTGTTGTGAACTTATTTAGATCTGATTTACATTCTGATATGATATTATTTTGTTCATATTTTAAAATTCAATAGCTTTTAGTCATGCTTGTAGCTGCTCTCACCAATTCCGATGTGAAAAATCAAGTATCGCAATTCTTCTTCAAAATTGTTGCTGGGGATTTGGTGTTAGTTTCCTCTTATGAGGTTGCTGATATTTTATTTTGTGATTCATTAGATATTTCAGAATCTATATCAGATTATGGAGCTCAAGCATTCGCTCTCCAGAGTCCCAGGGATTCTCTACCTTTGGTCACAAGTTCATCTCCTCAAGAACCTTTGCTCTCTCTTCAGATGATTTCAGTTGCTCTACATGGGTCCAGTTTTCACCGTGCAGCTGTTTATATTTATGATTCAGTTGAGTGCATTGTTCTTCTTCCAAATTGGAAGATTCCTCCAGACATATTCATTTAGTTTGGATTCAAAGGTTCACATGCACAGTCTCAGGATGCTACTGCATAGAAGAACCAATTCTTGATTTACTGCTTAGTTTGAGGGGGGGTATTTTTCCCATGAGGTTTTCCCTATTTCCTTGGTTATATTAAGTAGTTAATTTATTGTACAGGGTGACCTATGGCATTTGTTTCCAGGGCCCTAGCATTTTTTGCATATATGTTTTCTAACTCTTCTTGAGTATAGCTTAAGGGGGGGTGTCGGAGACATTTACCATCATACTCACTCTTTCGGTCAAATTGGCCTAGTTAAACCACTATCCTAATTTTAATTGACATCAGTGGAGCATTAATTACCATCATCCCAGTCACTCCCATGCCTACCTACAGTCAAGGAGGATAACTTAGCCTTCTCCTACGTTCAAGGAGGTTAACTGGAGCACTCCAGGGGTGATCTGTGTGACATTAATGCACCTAATTGCTAATTGGTGGTTACATTCAGTTCAACCAGTCAGTTACAGTCAGTTAATGCGCCTCCATTCATTAAATATATTATTTAATGATTATTTATTATTATTTAATGAACTGGAGTCAACAAGGCGCCTCCACGAACTTTTGATGGTCAGTTCAGCTTCAGTTAACCTCATCAGGGTTCATTGGAGTCATGCAGTACTAGCACTTGATGGTTGGTTTGCTATGACATGTGTTTGATCTCCTTCAGTTGAGATTAAGTCATTTATTGCACTCCGACTTCAGTTAGGGTTTGGTGAGTCAATTAGGGTTTTGGTCAAGTGGTTAACTGAGTGAGATTGCATGGCAAAGAGTCAGTTAAGCTAGGCTCACTCATTGAATTCGAATTGTCCCTTAGGTATTCAAATTCTTCATGGAGTTAAGCCATTGCTCAGCATGGAAATTGAAACCCATTATTGTTTATAAAATATACAGAGAGGAAACCTATTCTGGTTCCAGTTATTTCCAATTCATGAGTATTTGTTAATAATTCTTTGATGATTTTGATTCCTAGTTCCTAGATCATGTGCAAGAAATAATAATGATAACGATTGACATAACACATATCATAACCTTATATCGTTGTGACCCAAAAGAAATATTACATATTTTATTGGTAAGCAATGATACGATATTTTATTAGTAATCTCGTGAGAATCGTGTTTCTCTATTGTCAGTTTGCACTAATAAATGACTTATGGAGATGTTAAAAGATTATATAAACATTTATCGTAGTAATAAGCATAATCCCTATATAGGTATTAACCCCTTTTGAATGGGTTACAACTCATCAAAGTTTATATAATAATATCATCATTGGGATATAGGTTGTGTAATAACTAAGTTGTTGTCAATAGTATTTTAAGATAATTATGAAATCATTGTCTTATAAACAGTTTAGTGAATAGTGTAAGAATAACTATCTATTAGTTCTAGTTCCTTTCATGGTGGTGTAAACGATTACACAGCATTCAGCTTGAGTAATTTGCATAGTGTCGTTTGGGTAGGATCATAAGTATTATGCAAATGTAACACTAATAAAACCTTTTATGTCGATAAACAAATAGTTTATGCACATTTTTAAATCTTAGAAACTAGCAAATTTTTGATAGCAAACTATGTAATGGCAAAGTGAAATGTAAGAACATTTTCCTATGAACTCTTTTACTTAATACAGATCCATGAGATCTTATCTTAGAAGTTGTGGCAGTTTCTCATTACTTGGAGTATAGTTTTACATTCTTACCAAATTACTAAGGTTAACATAAGATGAAAAGATTGGCTCGATAAGAAAAACACCAACCCTGGAAGTTGTTCTTAGATAGAACCTAATAGAAGAAATGTAATATAGAATTGCTAGGGTATGCATTTTGAAAATAAATAATATCAAGTAGATAAAATAAAATGCTCAGAACCAAAGGAAGTAGTACTATCACTACATACTCTACAGGAAGAAATACAATCATCTGAACTTCATTTACAATAGAAACCGAAGAAAACAAACTGTGTTACCTTACAGAAGTAGGTTGGATTACAGCAGCTTATAATCTAAGCTTATTAATTGCAGATAGAAATATTGCAGGATGCTTTATGAATTTAAAGATGATACTCGGTCATTTATACCTGTAAACCTGTAAGAACAAATAATCTATCTGCGTTAGCATAAATGCTAAGTAAGCCCCGAAATTCAAAGTCAGATTCCATCTACTGTCATAAATAAAACTCATCAGTAAACCAAATATAGAATTAATGTGCAAGTTAAACTTAAGATTGTGTTAATAAGAAAATTGTTGAGTTAACATAATTGAGTTTATGCAAACTAATCTATTAACTGTTTCTCTTATTGCTAACTGTTAACTGTTAATAAACTGCAGTCTTAGCATTTTATTTTATTTCAAAATTTTAAATTTTTGTGAAAATTTGGGGTATTGACATGTGGTATCAGAGCACAAGGTTCAAACACTAGGCCTTGATGGATCCCAACTAGCTTTTAGGAAACAGTAACTGAATTATTATACTGACATTTTTTTTTCTTTTAAATGTTATTCGACAGAGAACTATTTTCTGAAGTTTAACAGGTAGGTATGGAAAGGATGGAAGAGTATGCAGAGGAGGATTCTCCAGTTACTGAAATAGGAAATCTACCAAGAGATCCTATACCAGAGGATTTAACTACCAATTCCTTAGAATTGTTATAGACTGTAAAGGACCTAAAAACTGAAATGGAGTCTGTAAAGCGAGAAAATGAAAGGATTATGAGGGCTCAAGAAGAGCTTAATCAGATCCTAACTGAGAAGTTTCAAACTGATGGTAGGGGTAGAAGAACCGAATCAAAAGATACCAGTCATCAATGTAAATATAAAAGGATGGAACATACTAAAACTGAAAGTAGTTCATATTCTAAAGTATTTGGTGAACAACGAAACTATCATACTACCAGTGATAGTAGTGATGATAATCAGTACACTAAAAAGAGGAAATACAAACCTTATGAGGAGATTTCTGGAGAATTCAAAAAAATAAAACCACCAACCTTTAATGGAGAGACTGAGAAGGGGGAGGAAGTTGAATCTTGGTTATTTGGGATGAAGAAGTACTTCCAAATATATAACTATTCTAACTAGTTAAAGGCTCGAATGACTATATATAACCTCTCAGGAAAGGCTGACATTTGGTGGCAAGACTTAAAAAGAGTTAAGGAAATAAAAGAGAAAAATGTAAACTAGAGTACCTTTAAAAGGTATTTCAAAAAGAAATTCCTGTCTAAGCAGTATTATGAAGAGAGAGCCAAAGAGTTTTATGAGCTGAAGTTAGGATCAATGACAATGAAGGATCTGAATAGCAAGTTCTTAAGTCTACTTAGGTATGTACCATACCTTGTAGATGAGAAACCAAAGGTACAGTGATTCCTTAGCTATCTACTTTATCATATTAAAGATAGAATTGAATATGATAACCCAAAGACCTTGGAGGAAGCTATGAGAAAAGCTAACTTCTGTTTTGAGCAGAATCAGAAGAAAGAAAGCTTGGCCAACTGGAAGGCTATGAAAAATAATAATCAGTTTGAACAAAAGAAGAAGGATTTTGTGCCTAATAAAAATTCTAAGAATAATAAGGCCAAAAACTATCCTAATAACAAGAACTTTCAAGGAAATAGGAACAATACACCCAACAACCAGAACAATCCTAAAGGTAAAGAATTTGCAAATAATTAGGGAAATTTTACCAAGAAATTTGAGCGCAAAGAGCCTATCAAGTGCTCAGAGTGTAATGGCCCACACTATGATTCAGTCTATCCAAACCAGAAGAATACTATTAGCAATATTCATACCATACAGGAGGAGATGACTGTTGGGGAGCTAGCAAGGAGCATGCCTAGAATCAACGCAAATTTAGAGAATTGACAAGATGAATATCAGACTTCCACGGTGGAAGTAGAAGGTATGATAAATCAGACCCCTGTAACTATTTTGATTGATCCAGGAGCTAGTCTCAGTTATATTGCACCCCAAATAGTAGAAAAATGTAAGTTATCTGTTGAAAATTTTGAGAATTCATGGTTAGTTTAGTTGGCCACTGGTGCTAAAAGAAAAGTAACTTGTTTTATTAAAGAATGTGCAGTAGTTATGGATAAATTTGAAACTGTTGCTAAACTTAATGTTTTGCCTCTTGGTTCTTATAATTTGCTGATTGGTATGGAATGGTTAGAACAAATTAGAGTAATTCTAAACTATTATGATAAAACTTTCACATGCTTAAATAGTGATGAAAAACCAGTAAGTGTTAAAGGAAAGCCTAGAAAAACCACCATAAGGCAAATTTCTGCCCTGTAGCTTAAGAGAGTTGTTAGAAAGGGATGTAAAGCTTATGTAGTAACAATTATTGATGAGGAAAGTATAATTAAAACAGATAAGTTAAAAGTGGAAGACATACCAGTCTTAAAATAATATGTTGATGTATTCCCAGAAGAAATTCCGGGATTACCTCCGAAAAGGGAATTGGATTTCACCATTGAGCTGGTACCGGGTGTAGTACCTAGCTCAAAGGCCCCTTATCAAATGAACATACTCTAACTTAATGAATTAAAATCTCAATTAAAAGAATTAATTGATAAAAATTATATTCGACCAAGTGTGTCTCACTGGGGGGCACCTGTCATCTTCATCAAGAAGAAGGACGGAACTATGCGACGTTGCATAGATTACCATTAGTTAAACAAGATGACCATCAAAAATTGATATTCGTTACCCCACATAGATGATCTGTTTGATCAACTATGTGGAGCCACGATATTTTCAAAATTAGATTTAAGGTTTGAATATCATCAAGTAAGGATTAAAGATGAAGACATCTTTAAGACAGCTTTCAGAACTAGATATGGTAATTACGAATTTGTCGTAATGCCATTCGGGATTACTAATGCCCCAACTGTTTTCATGTGTTTAATGAACAACGTGATGCATAAGTATTTAGATAAGTTTTTGGTCGTGTTTATCAATGACATTCTAATCTATTCAAAAACTGAAGAAGAACATAAAGAACATCTAAAAATTGTTTTGCAAGAGTTGCGAGAACATCAACTCTTCGAAAAGTTTAGTAAATGTGATTTCTTCAAGGATAAGATTCAGTATTTAGGTCACATAGTGACCAAGGAAGGAATATCTGTAGATCCTAAAAAGATAAGGGAAATCAAAGATTGGTCGGTTCCTAAGGATGTGATGGATGTTCGATCTTTCATGGGCATTACTGGTTACTACCGGAGGTTCATTGAAGGTTTTTCAAGGATAGCAAATCCAATAACTTCCTTGCAGAAGAAGGGAAAGAAGTTTGACTGGAATAAAAAATGTGAAGAAAGCTTTAAAAAGTTAAAAACTTTATTAACCAGTGCACCTATTTTAAGAATAGCAGATCCTAATAAAGAATTTGTAGTGTGCACTGATGCCTGTAATGATGGCTTAGGTGGTGTTCTGACTCAAGAGGGGCATGTTATTTCCTATGAGTCTAGAAAGTTAAAAGTTCATGAAAATAATTATGCAACATATGATCTAGAATTAGCAATTGTAATAAACGTCTTAAAGAGGTGGCGACATCACCTAATTGGTAGAAAATTTGTTTTAATGACTGATAATAAAGGGTTGAAGTATCTTTTAGATCAGCCTTTTTTTAAATGCCAGACAAGCTAGGTGGTTAGCTTTATTAAGTGAGTATGATTTTGAAATTCAACATATAAAAGGTAAAAAAAATAAAGTTACTGATGCATTAAGTAGGAATGCAAGGCTAAATTTTGTAGCAGCTATCAGTACCTATGTTTTAGACTTAGATGAACAACTTAAAGAAGGAATAGAACAAGATGAAATTTACCAGAATTTGCAAGCTAAAGCTAAAGAAAATCCAACAGAAAACTTAATTAAAGGTTATAGTTTAAATGAAAAATAATTTTTACTGTATAAATATAGAATGTATGTACCTAATGTACCTAAATTTAAGCTGTTAATTCTGGATGAAATTCATAAAACACCATATTCAAGTCATCCAGGTTATCAAAATAATATAACTATGTTAAGAAAAGAGTATTTCTGCCCAAATATGAAAACTAAAGTAGCATAATATATTGCTAGGTGTTTTGAATGTCAACAAGTAAAAACTGAACATCAACACCCAGCTGGTTTGCTTCAGCCATTACCCATTTCTAGCTAGAAATGGGAGATAATTAGTCTAGATTTTATTACTGGGCTGCCTGAAAATCAAAATCAGAATGATTCTATCATGGTAGTAGTTGATAAGTTAAGCAAATTAGCTCACTTTATACCTGTTAAAACTACTTATAAAGCTGCAAACATAGCTGATATTTTTCTAAAACAGATTTTTTGATTACATGGAGTACCAAAAGTCATAATCTCAGATAGAGATCCTAAGTTTACAGAAAACTTTTGGAAGTATTTGTTTAAAGGGTTAAAAACCACATTTAATTTAGTACTTATTTCCATCCTCAAACAGATGCACAAACTAAAAGGGTAAACCAAGTATTAGAATATCTATTAAGAATGTATGTGAAAGATCGGCCTGGTAAATGAGAGGACTATTTACATCTGGTAGAATTTGCTTATAATAATAATTATCAGACATCAACCATATTTAGTCGTTTTGAAATTTTATATGGACAGAAATGTAATACTCCTATCTCTTAGAGTAATCCAGTAGATATATTGGTATTAGGTCCAGAACTATTAAAATAAATGGAAGAAATTGTAAACAAGTGCAGATAAATCTGGAAGTGGCACAGGATCAACAGAAAAGTCAAGCAGACTTAAAAAGAACTCCAAAGGAGTTTCAGGTAGGTGAGCATGTGTTCATCAAGATAAGGCCCAAAAAGAGTTGTTTGAGATTGAGGAGTTGTGCAAAATTGGCACCTCGTTACTGTGGTCCATTTGAAATTCTGTCTAGGATTGGACAAGTAGCTTATCAATTAGCATTACCACCTAATTTAAGAGTACATAATGTTTTTCACATTTTCGTTTTAAAGAAATATGTTCATGATGCTACTCATGTTGTTAATTGGAATGATGTACAGGTGGAACCAGAAGGAGATTTTCTGGTGGAACCGGATTGTATCCTCGGAAGGAGGGAGATTACACTTTGGAACCACACCATTGGACAGGTGAAGGTGCAATGGAAGCACCTTAGTCCAGAGGAAGCCACCTAGGAATTGGAAAGTAAAATGCGAGATGCATATCCAATTTTGTTCCAGGAGAATTTTGAGGATGAAGAATAAATAACATCGAGGACGATGTTATATTCTAAGGGGGTGTGTATGTCACATGCCCCGATTTTGTAAAAATATATTATCATATTTGATTTTATTTCAAGACAATATGTTAAATTTTATGCTAAGTTGTAAATGATGACTCAGCAGAGTCAAGGGTGTGAATGTAATTCTTAATATTTTAATAATAAATAAATAAAAGTGGAGAGAACAGCTTGGGAGAGTTGTTAAAAGAGTGTTTACTGGTCAAGTTGGTGGAGGAGACTGGGTGGAGAGAAAATAGACAAGTGGCAGCATCCTCAAACACTTCCAATGTTGCAGGTGGCAACCTCCCTACATTTGGGGTCATGATCCCCCAAGAAAGTGGGATCAGAGCAGGTGGCTCAATTAATGACAATTAACCCAAAAAGACCTAGGCAATATTAATAAAAATACCCATTTGAAGAGAGCTGAGGCTGCTCATTCCAAGAAGAGAACCATTCAAGTGAATGTACTTCAGAGGATTTCATTGGGAAGGGAATTTGTGGAATGTGTTTTAGGGGTAAACTGCAGAAAGTGATCTAGTACAACTTTTTAGCTAAAGGATCTTACTACTGAGTGCAGAGTTAGTACTAAGTCATTGGACTAGTATCTTGTTGCATGCTCCACCAGTTCTCAGCCAACGAGACTAGGAACAGGTTCGGGGGTCTTGAGAAGTCGTTGTTTGAGAGCTCTCCAGGAGTTGGTAGGGAGGAACGGCCTCCCAACGCTGTTGTTGTCCAGCTTAAAATAGGTTCTATAGTTTTTTATTTACTGTGTTAAAAGTTTATATCTGAGAATGAATGAATAATGAATAATGAATGATTTACATGTTCTGTAGTGAACTGTTAAAGCTTGTAATCTTTTAGTTATTTGAATATTGAATCTGTATTTGATGAAATAATCCTAACCTGTGTTTTTTCCCATCTAGAATGGACCAGACCGTACTCTAGCACAGGCAGTATAATTTAAATAGATGAAAGATATGATAGAAATCTGATTTGAATAAAGTTATTATTTATTTCAGAATGTTGGAATCTTTTCTTTCTGTAGATAGTTGCTTTCAGAAAATAATATTAATCTGCCTAGTTAGGTTTACTATTTAAAACAGACGGTGTATTAATAATGCTAGAAAAAGAAATAGCCATATTATTTTTACTAATAGCAATGTATTATATTCACGAGTTGTTCAATTAGGTAAGTTATTGATTTTATACAGTACAGTCTTCTATAAACTACACTACTATCCTGAAACAAAGATAGAAACAACTCAGATATAATGCCTATCTTTTTTTATGTTAAGCAAAGAATTAAGTATGGTTCTTTTAGTTTATTTTTTTTACTGATAATAATAATAAACTTAACACGCAACTATTCAAACCCTATATAGAGTTTAGTAACATATATATTTCCAAAGACAAATTAATCTAAAGATAAAAAGTATCTTAACAGAGAACTATATAGCTCCAACAGTAATTTATTTATATAATTAAAATAACTAAGATACGACAGTAATTTATATTTAAATTAATAAGTATTATAACAAGAAATGGTTTTGTAAATAGATTATACATGTAAAGGAAAAATGACAGGGTCATAACCCTTATTTCATTTCTTAGTAAGCTAATGGAAATAATACTACTGAATGAATTAAACTAATACAGATTAGTCACAGTCTTTTTTAAATAAGTGTATGCACAAATACAAGCTTAAGTATTTAAATTATATACAGATAATAGTATTACATAAATAATATCGTTTATAAATTAACAATTCTTTAAACAAAATGAAGGAATCTTAAAGTAAGAACCGGAGTTTAATTCATTAAACCCTAACCTGGAAATCATTGAGTACTGAAATGGTTTAAAATTTTATTAATAGTAATCTAATCTATTTATTAACAATACAAAAAATATCTTCTTACAAGTTAAATAGGGTTAAAACCCTAGGTCGTAATTCTGAGCTGAAATTACTCGATTTTCTTTAAAATATACAAAACCATTACAGTAGTAACCAAAGATAAGCAGTAAACTTATTTCTTTTTATATAACCATTAAAAGAACAATTTAAATTCATTTACATAGAGATAAAATACAAATACATAAAGGAAAACGAATTTAACTTACAGACAGTTTGTCTTAAGATATTTACATTATAATAACGAGCCCGAAGGTCGAATGTAAGTCAAAACTTTACCAAAGTACAAAAAGAAACTCAGCGAAAATCTGAATACCCATATCTTGTTATGGAGTATGGAAAATATTAACATAATATTACAAAACTATAAGTTCAACCCTAATACGAGAGGAGAGCTTCACAAGTTACAGCTTAAAGCCAAAGTCACCTTGTGACAAGCAAGGGTTTTAACCAAAAGAAAAACTATAAAAACGAAGGACAACAACCCAATACTGGGCGCAACACGGCCGAGACTTCTTCCAACTACAAAAGTCTGTACAAGTAGGGAGGACCATGTTTGAAACCAGAGCTTACCATGGATGATACGATGAGCCATTTTTTTTTTGGTACAGCACGACTGTCAACTATGGAGACGAGTAACCTGCAAAACAAAAACCAGAATTTAATTAAAAATAAATAAATATATAAAGAATGGAACTGTAAAGATTAATAGCTCTCATTTAATTTTTTCTTACCTCAGCTGAAAGTGAAAACAATGGAACCTCGGAGGAACAACAACACCATAACCAACGCTAAGAAGATCCAAACCCTCATTCTCACCGAGGGTGAAGATGACAGGACTCTAGTGCTTTCCACACTAACAGTAGGGGTGTAGGTAAGCCTGCGCAATGGCTGCAAGGAGTCTGCAACCATGGATTTAGACTGTCACTAACATGTAAACAGGTATACTAAACTCCAGAACCCTAATACAAAGGAGCTACACAATCACATACAATAAGCTCAAGCTTCCACCAATGACAGACCACGACAGAGGAGCAACAAAAAGCAGTTTCAAGCGGCCGTAAATCCATATACAAGGAAGGTGGTAAACTCCGATCAAAGTAAATAAATCACTGAGGAGGCAAGCAACAAAATCTAGCTCAAGGGAGTAAGCCACGAAAAACGCCAACATTGGAGCCTCTGTAGCTATCTGCAACTCATGGTTTCCATGGAAGCTTGCAGAGTAGCCCAAGGGGCCAACGCAAATGTCGAAAATCGAATAAGCCAAGGGTTAGGGTTGACAACTATTTATGCAACCAGTGCATGGCCAAGGAATTTCCATGTGGCTGCATCAATATAATCATGCAGTGGGTCGACTTTCCATAGTCAGCTGCGATCCATAATAATCAATTAAATCACCCAAATGATGTCATCAAAACAACATTATAGTTTGCATGGGTTTCAAATCATACACTAATAGTTTAAACGTTTGGTGCATAGCTCATTATTGGCGTGGGTATGCAACGTTATGATAACGATTGACATAACAAATATCATAATCTTATATCCTTGTGACTCAAAAGAAATCTTACATATTTTATTGGTAAGCAATGATACGAGATTTTATTAGTAATCTTGTGAGAATCGTGTTTCTCTATTGTAAGTTTGCACTAATAAATGACTTATGGAGATGTTAAAAGATTATATAAACATTTAATGTAGTAATAAGCATAATCCCTATATAGGTATTAACCCCTTTTGAATGGGTTACAACTCATCAAAATTTATATAATAATATCATCATTGGGATATAGGTTGTGTAATAACTAAGTTGTTGTCAATAGTATTTTAAGATAATTATGAAATCATTGTCTTATAAATGGTTTAGTGAATAGTGTAAGAATAACTATCTATTAGTTCCAATTCCTTTCATGGTGGTGTAAATGATTACACAGCATTCAACTTGATTAATTTTCATAGTGTTGTTTGAGTAGGATCATAAGTATTATGCAAATATAACACTAATAAAACCTTTCATGTCGATAAACAAATAGTTTATGCACATTTTTAAATCTTAGAAACTAGCAAAGTTTTGATAGAAAACTATGTAATGGCAAAGTGAAATGTAAGAACATTTTCCTATGAACTCTTTTACTTAATACAGATCCATGAGATATTATCTTAGAAGTTGTGGCAGTTTCTCATTACTTGGAGTATAGTTTTACATTCTTACCAAATTACTAAGGTTAACATAAGATGAAAAGATTGGCTCGATAAGAAAAACACCAACCCTGGAAGTTGTTCTTAGATAGAACCTAATACAAGAAATGTAATATAGAATTGCTAGGGTATGCATTTTGAAAATAAAGAATATCAAGCAGATAAGATAAACTGCTCAGAACCAAAGGAATTAGTACTATTGCTACATACTCTACAAGAAGAAATACAATCATTTGAACTTCGTTTACAATAGCAACAGAAGAAAACAAATTGTGTTACCTTACATAATTAGGTTGGATTACAACAGCTTATAATCTAAGCTTATTAATTGCAAATAGAAATATTGTAGGATGCTTTATGAATTTAAAGATGATACTCGGTCATTTATACCTATAAACTTGTAAGAACAAATAATCCATCTGCGTTAGCATAAATGCTAAGGAAGCCCTGGAATTCAAAGTCAGATTCCACCTACTGTCATAAATAGAACTCATTAGTAAACCAAATATATAATTAATGTGCAATTTAAACTTAAGATTGTGTTAATAATAAAACTACTGAGTTAACATAATTGATTTTATGCAAATTAATCTATCAATTGTTTCTCTTATTTCTAACCGTTAACTGTTAATAAACTGTAGTCTCAGCATTTTATGTTATTTCAAAATTTTAAATTTTTGTAAAAAATTGGGGTATTGACATGGTGGCATATGTAAGATACATCTGAAGGGTGCCACCTAGCCTTTTGCTCCATGATTGAGACAGCAAGAGACCAAATTTTGGAAGGATATCAGCCACTACAATGTCCATCATGATGCTTTTTGAAGGTAGCTGAGTTAGGTTCACAACAAGGTCTTTGATGAGGTCTAAGCACTTGACCTTTCTAGAGTCAAAGGAGAATAAATCATGGTAGGGATTTGTGATTCTGAGACCAAGCTCATCCATCACATCCTTTGGAATTAGGTTATGAGAAGCTCCTAAATCTAGCAGATAGTTATGAATGACTTTATCATGGATATTCAAGGATATATACAAAGGTGGGCATGAGTCCTTTAGGTCTTCGATCATGGGGCCTAGGGTTACAATAGGTTTTTTATCTTCCAGATTTACAAAGTCAGTATTAATATGCACCTTTGGCTGAAGAGAATTCAGAGTGGAAGAATTGAATGCATCATTTTTAATTAGCTCAATTAATGGGAAAGGGATCTTCAATTTCTGAATCTCTGACTCAAGGTTGAAATAATAATGCAGCTTATCAGGAAACCTTACCTCATGTACTAGAGCTTTGAGTTGGACCTGGTCAGGGCTTGATGAAGGTGCTGGTTTTGCAATGGTTTTGAAATGACAACCATTTTCTTTGGTAAAATAAGAGCCTTTTTAGCTGGTGCAGTAGGTTGTTTGATAGGGATAGCATTCTTTTTAAGAGGAGCAACCATCCTAGACCTCAAATTGTACCCTCCCTGGCCATAATCTTGATATACATATCCTTCACTGATCTGCTCATCAATTAGGGCTTCCTCGTATTCTGCCTGTGTCAGAAAAAGGTAGTCTATCTCATCCTCCATGCAGTGGATGTTATCTTTAGCTTCTTCTTCTTCTTCAATGAATCCTGGCTCTTCTTTTAATACAAGATTCTGAAATGGAGCTCTTATTCTTTGATCTTCCCCTTGATTCCTTTCCCTTCTGAGAATCTGAACTGGGGGGTTTCCTCTTCTACAAAGGACAAAATAAGGGTTTCGGGGAGCAAAATCACTTGGCCCTTTACTCCTCATAGGTATCTGTCCTTGGTCCTTCAGCTTAGATATTTAAGCAATCAAGTTATCAAATAGTTTGGTCATTTTTTCAATCTTGTTCTCTGATGAAGAAGCCACAATAGGGTCTGCTGGTTGCTTCTTCCTATCTATATTTCCTTTGACCTTCTGAGATGCCACAATGTTTGATTCTACCTCTAGGGAAGCATCCTGCATTAGTGATAAGGAGGAAGACCTCCTTTCTCTGAGAAGTAGGCAGAAATTAGATTCAACGACATTAGCATAAGTTATCCTAGCTAAGGTATCAGTGGGATTGATTTCCGTGGGGATCTTGCTGTACATATTTTTGAACCTCTTGGTGAAGGTGGAGACATACTCCCCATTTTATCTTTTCAAGTTGCTAAAATCTATGATATAATAGAGGTGGTCTCTCATCTCTCCCCAATGTTTTAGGAATATGCCATCTAGGGCTTCAATGCTTGCCACTTACCCAGTTGGCAGTTCTTTAAACTATTGCCTAGCATGACCATCTAGGATTTGCACAAAAACCCTAGTCCATACATCTTCTTGTTCTATGTTAATGTTCTCAGCATAGCTGTAAAATTCCTCTAGATGTTCTTCAGCTGTGAAATCTCCTTCTCCTATGAACTTAGGCATGTACTTGAGGTAATCTCTAGTGGGCATGGCCAAGAGGGTATTTGGAAAATTTAGGGGGGCTTACCTAGCTACTAGGATCCTTTCCATTTTGGTCAATTGAGGGGCAGCCATATTGGAAATGGGTATGGGAAGGGTGGAGGTAGGTAGTACTGATATAGATAGTAACTAAGAAGGTGGTGGTGGTAAACCTATCCCAGTGGAGTCACCATGGATTGGATCTTCACAAGAAGCAGTGATTGAAGATACCCAAACCCTAGAATTTTCTGATGTATTTATAAATTCCTGAGAATTAAGTGTTTCAGAAGAAAAAATAATAGCAGAAATATTTCTTAAAATACCTAATGTAGCTTCCTTTGCAGCACTGCTAGTCTGCCTTAGTGAATCCCTAGCTCTTCTCAGAATCTCTTCTGGATCTTAAACCAGTGTTGCTGGTGGCCCCTGAGGGTTTTCTCTGGTACTTGGTCTTCTTGAAGCCACCTTATTTCAATGGAGTTGCTAGATAGATTATTACAACCAGAATAGTGTCCAAGCTTTTTCTATCATCAAAGCAAGGATCTATGTTGTCTCCTAGGGAAGCTGAGCTTCAGTCTCCTGTCCCCGACAACGGTGCCAATTTGTTATCACTATAGGAAACTCCTCTAGGATGTAGCTCAAGGATGCCTGGTAACTTAAATATTTTTAGGGTTTTCTAATATAGATCAAGTTAGGTGACCTATATGACCTTCAACTCTCAAGAAATGCATGAAACTCAATCAGGTACAAGGCTTTATTTACCACTGTTCAGAGGTTGACAATAAGGTGCAGGGATGGAGAACTCATCAGGCTGGTATATTTACACACAGAACAGATGCATATAAATGGATAAATCATGATAAGTATGGTATTTTAATTCAAATCACATCAATATTCCAATAGGGTGATAGCTATAAGTCATTAATCAACTTGAATTTAACCTGAATACACATTCAAGCATAAGCACAGAAAAGACAGAAATGGAAGCTGAACAAATGATAACAAAAGAGCTTACATTAAATCATGAGCAAAATGAGAAGCTGACAATAGTATGGTCTACAAGTCCCTGAAGTCAAACCTTTTCAATAAAATAAGTCTTAGGATTTATAGCCTTTACAAAATATATAGATCTTGAAAACTTGGATCTATTTTTACAAAAAAAAACAAAATAATAGTTTTTTGCAAATTAGGTTTAAAAACCCTAATTAACTACTTGTCTAACTAACTAAAGAATTAGTTCACTGTATGAACCTTCAGATAACTGAGGTAACTACTGGAAATCACTGCTACTGGCCCTCTGCTGGTTAAGCCACTATTTTCTTTTGACAGCTAGGTGTTGGTGACCTCTTCCACTGTTATGTCATAGTACAATTGAAACAGACCTTTCATGATGCTTTCTTCTACATCTTTCATCTTTAGAATTTGTCCCTGAGCCATCTATATTCGCCCAAAATTGGTCCTGTGAGCCAAAATTTAATTTTAAGCCTATGTCTACTTTTGGTGGTTAAGAGGCCACACTATTGAAACTGTTAGCTGTCGAAAGCAGCGCTTTCGGTGGCTAATGAACTTCCCCAGTGTCTACCTAAGCCACCGAAAGCCCTGTTTTCCAAAAAAATTAGGTTTCTTCCAAAAATGTTCCTTAAAGTATGTCTGCTCAACTTTCTTCTTTAGTAGGATCTGTGCTAGGAGGGTTAACAACAACCTGGCTAGTTTCTGCAGGCTGAAGGATAACTGTAGCTTCAGCTAGGGTTTCAAACGTGGGGTGGCTGCTAGGGTTTGCCTTGGCCTCCTTCAGCTGCAGTCTTTGAATCCTACTCATCCTATACAATCTAGTATTGTCTTTTAGGTAACTTGTATTCAGTATCTTTAGGAATATATATCTTTCTCTCTGCTCTAGGTAAGACTTATGTTGCAACTTGTTTTTGCTGGTCAATGCAGCATTATTTTTCTTTATTTCCCTTTCCAAAATCTCCATCTCGTAAATTTTCCTCAGTAATTGATTTATATTTTAAATTTTGGGCTTGCTGGAGGAAGCCTTCTTTGCTGGTTCCTCTAGCTCCTTTGGTGTGGGGGATGGTAGTTCTTTAGTCACTGCTACAATTTGTAGAGCTAGGTCTTCAACCTCCTCTTGCTCCTCTACAGAATCTGAGTAGGGTAGATTCAAAATATTGTCATTGTGTGTTTCAACTTCCTGGCCCTTCTCACTGAAGTCCAAGTTCCTTTTTACCTTTTTGGCCTTGGAAGAGGAGGGAGGCTGTTCTGCTGCTACTGGAGATATAGCCCTCCTATTTCTTATCCCACTCTTTGGTGTGCTGGAATTTTTGGCAGGAGACTTCTCCTTCTCTTCTGGCTGAAGGCTTGTCTCAAATCCATTCCAAAACAAGAAATAAGGCCATGCCATATTCCTTGTTTTCAGCAACTCTTGGATCAATAGTTGGATAAGGCCATGGTGAGATAGTCTGCCAGAAATATTGGTTGGTTGGGATTTTACTTGATGTGCCATCTTTCCCAAAATTTTGTGTAAGTAAAAGGAAAAATTTAGTGGGATTTTACTTGTGAAGTGGTTCATTAACTTGAAATGGTAGATCATGGCTTTGTTATATCTTCCTTCACATGTTAGATATACCACAATGGTCTTCAGTAGTTTTTGCCACATCTCTTCCAACCAGGATGATGGCACACTCTTCTTCCAGATCACTCCTCTATGCTCAGGCTTTAGGTAAGACCTGAACTCTACATCTTTTGGTATGGTGTTTTTGAACCATTTTTCTCCTGTTCCAGGGAGTTCAGTCACCTCAGTGATTAGGGTTTCATCTATGTGAAATTCTTCTTTTCCTATGACTACCTTTGAACCATCAAATGAGAGGGCAAATACCTTAGCCACCTACTGATGGGAACCTTGTATCTTTTCACAAAACCTATAGTAGCCAACATCTTGGAAGAGTTTACAGACCTCTGGATGTGCTTCCAAATAGCTGATATATCCCAACTCTTGCTTCAGAGCAGGTCCTCCCTTCTTCATCTTGATGAATGCCACTCCTGGGTACTTGTAAAAATAATTCTATGCTCTGTATGACAGTGTGTTAGCATGTTGCTTTCTTAGAGGTGGTTTTCCTGGTGGAGAGGAATGCTTAAGATTGAAAGTGAAATGTGTTGGATTTTTTGGCACTGATTATGAGGTTTTTTGTTGTCATGATGGATGCTACGGTCATAAGGTGATGGTAGCAGTTGATATTCTCAATTTCCTTTTCCCAGCAATCATATTACAAATAATCTTGGATACTTGGTGAGCTCATCTACTGTTATTTTGGACAGGTGGAATAAAAATAAGGGTTTCCAATCCTATCAATCCTTTTTCAGTTTCATAATGACCTCCTTCACTTATTCCCACATGCGGTTATGCAGGATCAAGTCATTTCGGTGGTTTGTCATGCCCTTCACTGATTGTTTATCTCACTGACAGGGTTTGATTTGACTGCATTCTAACCGTTTCCACATTTTACCTTTTCAGTGGTTAATAGCCTTTGAAATTTTGTCTACTAGCCACCGAAAAGATGGCTTTCAGTGGCTAATGAAGTGACATCCCTTTCGCCTAAGCCACCGAAACCATTGTCCTAGAGTTCCAGTGAAACCCAGATTTCGGTGGATAGTGGCCTTGCCAAAAATCCCTTTTAACCACTAAAAACCCGTCCTTCCGGTGGCTAATGAAATGTCTGAGCTTTCACCTAAGCCACCGAAAGCGCTTTTTCTCTGACACTTATTTTCCTGCTTTCGGCGGTTAAAATCTGCTTTGAAATGTTTGATAAGTTGCTGAAAGCATCACCTTTTGGTGGCTAATGAGCTGTCTGGAGTCTTGCCTAAGCCACTAAAAGCACCTTTACCAATGTTGCTTGTTGCTTGCTTTCGGCGGTTAAAATCCTTCTTGGTATTATACCTAAGCTGTCAAAAGAGACACTATTCGATGGCTAATGAGTCATTTGAAGTCTCACCTAATCCACCGAAAGTGTTTTTGCATTTTACTTGCTCAGGCCCACTTTCGGTGGTTTACTTTTATCCTACGTTAAACCGTCAACTACCAAAACATAGCCTTTCGGTGACTAATGAGCTATTAAAAGCCTCGCCTAATCCACCGAAAGCTATAACTTCCAAATTTTTGAGCCATATAAAAAACAGAGACCTTCAATTTGTTAGTCATCCTCAGATATTTCATTACATAAATCAAATTCTTCATACTGTCAAAATAACTTTATTTTGGGAGATAACAGTTCCAACTATCATTAAGCCCGTGAAGGATACTGAAAGTGAAATAGAAAATGTCAAGAAAAGATCAACAGACTATGAGATGGGGTATGATATAATAAAATACATCAAGAAGACTAAGGCTAATATTTCTTTATTTGAGACATGCAGTTTATCCCAGCAAAAGAAGAAACTTTTGGAATCTTTGGATCCACCAACCATTAAATCCAAAGAAGCTATTCCGTCAAAAGAAGAAATCAGTGAAGCTAGTATTGGGGGAAAGTCCAAATCTAGAACATTGCCATTTTTGCTTAAATTTGAAATTTTTAATCATAATGTGCACAAGTGTTTGGTAGACTTTGGAGCATCTGCAAATTTTATGCCTGTGTCGGTTTGTAAAAGGATAAATGGCCAACCCAAGCCATCTAATGGAAAGACAATACATTGGAAAGAACAACTATGAAGGTGGTAGGAGATATGGAAGATGTGTTGATACATTTCGCTACCAATGAAAGGGTGTGCCAATTTATAGACATTATGGTAGTAGACATACCTGAGGCCTATGGACTAATTTTGAGCTGAGGCTGGTCTATGAAACTAGACGGATATTTTGCAACCGACTGGTCTAATTTGTGGTTTCCTTATTAAGTTTGTTAAAATCATATAAAATTAATGAGCGAACCACATATGAGACATGATGTGACACTATTGGAAGGGAAGAATGAGCCAATAAATTTTGCACACTCAGTTTTGGGAAATTATTTCATTGAATTGGAACCAATAAATTACCAAGCCTAGGATGCCGATAATGGATCAGATACACAGCCAAAACTGCTTCAGTTCTCCCGGTCTGATAAAATTGATTGTAACATAGTTAGCTTAGTCCCAGATGTAGAAAGTATAAATAGTTCAGTAGAATTAGAAGATAGGTTTTGGGTATTATATTTTGATGGTTCAAAAAATCAGGAAGGATCATAAGCTGGCTATATCCTGATGGATCCATAAAACAATAAACATTTTCTTTCTTGTAGATTATAATTTGAATGCACAAATAAAATATCCGAATATGAGGCATTAATAGAAGGATTAAAGAAGGAAATTGAACTCAAGGTTAAAAATTTAAAAGTCTATGGAGATTCTGAAATTATTGTTAAACAAGTTTGAAATACAATCCATTGTTTATCGCCACATTTAAAAGGTTATCAAAATGAATTTCAGGATCTTCTAGTGAATTTCGATGCATTTAATATAGTTTCAATTCCTAGACTAAAAAATGCAGCAGCTGATTTATTAGCTACTTCAGTTGTCAGGATTGTTCCTACTAATAATGGATGTTCCATTGAATTGATTTTCAGGCCTTGTATACTAGAAAACATCACTAATATAAGAGTATTTGATGACGACCCACATATATTAGAATTTATAACAATTGATGAGAATTTCAAAGGAGCTGTAATCGATGATGAGGAACATCAAGCAAATATTTGAAGTGGGAATTTCATACCAAAGGAGTTATAACTTTGGAAGGAATGTTTGATCTGAATAACAAGTTTAGAAGACCGACCAAAGTCAAAACGTACAGTTCATCTATGAAATTTGAGTTGGTAAATTTGTGTGGAAATTGAACCCAAGAGATAGAACAATTACACTCACAAAATTGCTAATCAAACATGCAAAATTAACATCAAAGGAGACTGAAATTGGAGCATAACACTAATATGTATTGAATAAGTGTACAATATCCAACCTTGTGAAGTAATAGGCTGCTGTAATATATAATTACATGAGATATTTGAATGCATAAGGATTCTATTCAAAATAGTAAAAAAGTAGGCTTACTAAATCTAGTCAAATCCCCCATAGGTGCATAAAGCATTTTCCAAATCCACTAAGATGCTCACGAATTGGAAAAGTCAAGTAGGAAATATAATAAGGGATGGAAAGACAACTCATACATGCTTTTATTAGGAGAAAGGGATGGAGGATGATGTGGGAAAAAAAAATTCAACTACACCTAGTCTAGCTTTTCCTTTTTCCTTAATTCTCAATAAAACAAGAAGCTTTATAGAAAAAATAGATATGTGCTTTGGAGGATCTAGAATAAAGAAGACATGCTAAATAGGGTTTCTAGGAGGTTTCCCAAGCGCTCCATGACTCATTTTTATCAATTGTTGACTTCTATGACATGTATAAGGAAACTAGCATAGAGTCGAATCTAGGAGACTAGGTAATAAGACAAAAATAATTTAATTAATGTCTAAGGTAGGTAACTATGGGTTGATTATTCTAACACCCCCCATTAAGCCTAACTTTATGAGTAAATGTTAGAAAACTATAGGGCTTAGCAACAAGGCTTAGTCACCCTTTACATATTGCTTGTCCATTCAACCAAGGAAAGAGGCAAAAACCCAGTGGGAAAATCCTCCCTTAAACATGGACAGTGAAATAAAATTTTAAAATATTGTCATCGATCATGCTTCACAGCATGATCAGAAATCCCCAGCAGTGATTTGAGATTTCTGAATCTATTCTCAAAAAAAACTTTGGTGAAGATGTCTGCTACTTGTTTTGAAGATGCACAGAAGAGTTGATGAATGGTGCCATCATGCACAAGCTATCTGATGTAGTGCATATGGATCTCAATGTGTTTGGTTCACTGTATTTGAACTAGTTCATTGTAGATTTGAATGATTCTCTAATTATCATAGTAGATAATAGTTGAAAACTCTGATTCGAAGCCACATTCTCCAAGTATTCCCTACAACCACAAACATTGAGGTGATGCATTTACAACTCCTCTATACTCAGCTTCTGTAGATGAGAGTGCTATGGTACTTTGCTTCTTGCTTAACCAGCTGATTGGTCCTTTTGTAAGCATGAACACATATCCTGATGTTTACTTTCGATCTATGTTGTCACCTTCCCAATCACTATCAGTAAACCCAATCAAATCAAGATCAAATTTAGCTTTGTAGAAGATCCCATGAGTTCTTGTTCCTTGAACAAAGTTAAGGATCCTTTTGGCTGCTCTCCAATGGATCTCATGAGGCTGATACATTTATCTTTAAGCTACTATAACTGCATAATATAGATCAGTTCGAGTGTGTTTAAGATAAAGCAAACACCCAATCAAATTCCTATACAGTGTATTATTTACCATAGGAGAAGAACCTGCTTCTTCAAGCTTAACTCCTGAAAGGAAGGGAGTCTTGCTTGGCTTGCAATATTTCATGTTGAACTTGTTCAAAAAATCTAAGGCATATTTGGACTAATGTACTTTGATTCCATGTTGGGATTGAGCAATTTCGAGACCCAAAAATTGGCTCAACAATCCCAAATCTGCCATAGAAAATGCATGGTTCATTGCATCCTTCAAGGAGGCACTTTCTTTCTTTGAACTTCCTGTAATCAGAACGTCATCCACATATAAGACAATAATATTCAAAGAACCATGAATCAAGTTCAAATAAGCATTAGTATCATACTTGCATTGAACAAAACTCAATGACAACAGAAAGCCATCAATCTTGGCATACCAAGCCCTCGGGGCTTGCTTGAGCCCATACAATGATTTCTTTAACCTGCACACTAAAGATGGATTAGAAACAAACTCTTTAGGTTTCTGCATGTAAATCTCTTCAGTGAGATATCCATTTAGAAAAGAACACTTCACATCCATGTGATGTACCTCCCACTGCTTCGAAGTTGCAATGGCTAAAGCTAGCCTTATGGAGTCCATCTTTTCCACTGGTGCAAAGGTTTCATTATAGTCAATACCATGTACTTGTGAGTAGCCATTGGATACCAATTTTACCTTATATTTAAAATGCTAACCATCAGCAGCAAACTTAGTCTTTAAAACCCACTTGCATTGAACTAGCTTCCTCCCTAGGGGAAGATCAACCAGTTCCCAAGTGTTGTTCTTCTGGAGCGAGTTGAATTATTCTTTCATGGCTGTTTTCCATCTTGGATAATTTGATGCATCTTCATATGTCTGTGGATCTTATTCAACCATCAGATAGAACTTCTCATCAAATAAGGGATCTTTCATACACAAGGGACTCTCAAACTGAGATCTAGTCCTCCTAGTGTCACTAGGATTTCCGGCTAGTTCCCCAGCTGCATGAATGGTATTTTCTGCCCATTTTGGTCTCGTAGGAATATCAGGATCTGCAATCAAATCATCATTATCAGACATATTAGAATCAGCAAACTCATTATTCTCTCCACTTACAATCAATGGATATGGTGGTGAAGAAGACTCTCCAATTTCAACTGCTACTAAAGGCTCTTCTTGGAATTGGACACTTCTTTCAATGAAATATTTGTTAGTGCTCAAGTTGATCAGCTTGTACCTTTTTGAATCTTCAGAATACCCAAAAAATAGGCACTCTTGGCTTTGGGGATGCAAATCCTTTCTCTTTTCAATTGGAATTCTAGCCCAAGCCTTTGAGCCAAAAATCCTGAAATGGGTCACATCTGGCTTATTCCCACTCCAAGCTTCAAAATGAGTCATACCATCAATATACTTATGAGGCACCCTATTCTGGATGTAGGATGCACAGTTTATATCCTTGTCCCAAAAATTTCGTGGCAAAGTCTTAGCCTACATCATACATGTTGCCATCTCCTTCAGTGACCTGTTCTTTCTCTCAGCAACACCATTTTGTTGTTGTGTGTAAGGGATCGAATGATGCATATGAATATCTACATATTTACAATAATGAATGAACTTAGACTTGACATACTCACCACTATTGTCATATCTGAGGATCTTGAGTTTACTCCAAGACTAGTTTTCAACCAAGGATTTAAAGACTTTGAAAAGGTCAAAAACTTCAGACTTGTGCTTTAGGAAGTGAACCCAACAATACTTGGAAAATTAATCTATAAAGGTCAGTGCATATTTGGCTTAACTCATGGACATATGAGGAAATGGACCAGAAATGTCACTGTGGATCAACTCAAGAGGTGCAGAGGTTCTCTCATGACTACCTCTCTCAAATTTGTGCTCTGGGTGTTTTCCTAGGATGCAACCTTGACAGAATCCCTTGGAAAACTTGATCTTTGGTAACCCTATGACCATATATTTTTCACTCAAATAAAAAAGATACTTGTAGTTAAGATGGCCAAATATTTCATGCCAAAGCTTTCTTGCTTCATTAGCATGAATTAGAAGAGCAGAGGGGTTTGAGTAGGGTAGAAAATGGGAAAACATGTATACCTTCGAAGTGTGATCAACAACACCTTTTTCTATGACTTTACCATTCGAAATATCTGTGATTTCAACATCATCAGGGGAGAAGATGACCTTCTTTGTGTTGGACACATTTACCACCATACACACTCATTTTGGTCAATTTTGCCTAGTTAAACCACTATCCTAAGTTTATTGACTTAATTGACATCAGAGGAGCACTATATGACATTAGCATGAGAACACCCACACCTACCTTCAGTCAAGGAGGATAACTAATCCTTCTCCTTCATTTGAGGAGGCTAACTAGAGCACTCTAGGGGTGATCTGAGTGTCATAAATGCACTTTATTGCTAACTGATTGTTAAAATCAGTTGAACAGAGTAGTGAAGGTGCCTCCCTTCATTAAATTGATTATTTAATGATTATTTAATGAACTGGAGTCAACATGGGTGCCTCCAACCACTTCTGATGGTTAGTTACACTTTAGTTAACCTCATTGGGGTTCATTGGAGTCATTGATGCACTACCACTTGTTGGTTAGCTTGTAATGACATGTGTCTGAGCTACTTTCAGTTAGACTCAATCATTTATTGCACTCCAACTTCAGTTAGGGCTTATTTGAGTCGACTAGGGTTTTGATCAGTGGTTAACATGAGTGTCGACTGTGGCTTACATTAAGTTAAGATAGACTCACTCATTCAATTCAAATGACCTCCTTGGGAATTTGAATTGCTTTGACATTCATGCTTGCAACATGATCTTGTATTGTATTACTCATTCTTTGTGTGAATATACAGAGTGGCTACTCATTTTGTAGCACAATTACACCATTTTCATGACTTATTGTTATTAATATTTGATGAGACTTGTGTTTAGTCCCTACATTATTGTGACAGATTAATATGGTATCAGAGCTCATGGTGATATGAGGCTAAGATCTCTCAAAAACAAGGTTTTTGATAGATCTTGCATGAAAATTTGAGCAGAAGCTCAAAATTCCAACACTGCACCAGAAGCCAAGGCTTACCACTTAATACCCCAAGTAAAGGAATTGTTGGTCAAGCTTGCTTGATCAACTATGCTAGGTGTGATGAAAGCCTAAAATGTGTAGGCTGTCTGACCTTATGGTTCCCCTTTTGTTGTGATTTGCAGTTTTAACAGGTACAACTTCGAATGGACTCATCAGTCCCTCTTCTCACCCCATTCACAAGCTATTCAGAATGGAAGTTGAAGATGATTGCATCTCTGAAGAGAAAAGGTCTCTATGAGGTGTCTATTGGAATTGGAAAAGAGTCTTATGAGAATGAGAATGATTGGCTAAATGACGGTGATAGATATTTCGGAGCAATATGTCTGGCCCTTTCTCCTAGCTTGCTCTACCTTATAGGTTCTGCTGAATACCCAAAGGATCTCTGGAAAAAATTGGACAGAACCTTTGGAAAGCACAATGAGGATCATAATAGCACTTTGGAGATCATATCCAGCACCACAAGAGTTCTTTACTCAAAATTATCAGCCTCTACTCTCTCTAATGAAGTTGTTCAAGATGAAGATGAAGTAGAATCTTCTACACAGTCAATTCGAATTGAAGAAAGTCTCCTTGCAGTGACTCCTTCTCCTGATGCTCTGGAAGTTTGTGAGATATATGATATATCATCTCCTCATATGGATGAAATAGAATAATACATTCAAATATATTATATTGAAGAAAAACACTGCTGCACTTCCATGCAAACATTCACCGGTGATTTTCCTTTGAATTCTTTGCAAAATTTGCCAGTAATTGCTTCCGAAAGTGAAGAGAAATTTGATTTTTTTCCCTCTAATGTTGCTGCTGGTGTGAAAATGTGTAAAAACTTGGATATTTTGGAAGAAATATCAGATTTATAGAGTGATCCATTTTCTCCCCATGATCTAGATCTTCTAGCAAATTCCTGTAGGATTGCATGCACCAAAATTCAGAATTTTGAAGAAGAAGAAAGCTATGCATCCACCGTCTCGGTTAACCATTTATTTGAATATGATATTAACATTATTGGATATGATATGATATTATTTAGATATTATATGATATTTCTTGGTTTAATATATCAAATTCATAATCTTTCAGGACTACTGGTAGTTGTTCTCATCAATGGTGTGAAGAAACAAGTACCGCAAGTCTCCTACAAAATTGCTGCCGGGGATTTGATTTCATTTCATAGTTTTGGATCTGTTGTGAACCTATTTGGATCTGATTTAATTTATGATATGATATTATTTGTTTCATATTTTAAAATCCAAAATCTTTCAGTCATGCTTGTAGCTGTTCTCACCAATTCCGGTGTGAAAAATCAAGTACTGCACTTTCTCTTCAAAACTGTTGATGGGGATTTGGTGTTAGTTTCCTCATATGAGGTTGCTGATATTTTATTATGTGATTCATTAGCTATTTTAGAAGCTATATCAGATTATGGAGCTCAAGCATTCACTCTCCACAGTCCCAAGGCTTCTCTACCTTTGGTCACATGCTCATCTCCTCACAGAACTAGTAAAGAGGAAGACATTTTGCATCCGCTTGGACACTTGCTCCTAAGAATTGGGGTTGATTTTACCACTCATGGTTTTATGTTAAAGGCTGCAACATATCAGTTTCTTGGGTGTTCCTCAAGAACATTTTCTCTCTCTTCAGATGATTTCAGCTGCTCTACATGGGTCCAGTTTTCACCGTGCAACTGTTTATATTTCTGATTCAGTTGAGTGCATTGTTCTTCTTCCAAAATGGCATATTCCTCTAGACATATTCATTTTGTTTGGATTCAGAGGTTCACGTGCACAGTCTCAGGATGCTGCTACATAGAAGAACCAAAAATTTATTGATTTACTACTTAGTTTGAGGGGGGTAATTTTTCCCATGAGGTTTTTCCCATTTCCTTGGTTATATTAAGCAGTTGCTTTATTGTACAGGGTGACCTATGGCCTTAGTTTCTGGGGCACTAGAATTTTTATGCATTTTATGTTTTCTACTCCTCCTGAGTATAGCTTAAGGGGGGGTGTTGGAGACATTTACCACCATACACACTCATTTTGGTCAATTTGGCCTAGTTAAACCACTATCTTAAGTTTTATTGACTTAATTGACATCAGAGGAGCACTGTATGATATCAACATGAGCACACCCATGCCTACCTTCAGTCAAGGAGGCTAACTAAGCCTTATCCTTCATTCGAGGAGGCTAACTAGAGCACTCTAGGGGTGATCTGAGTGTCATAAATGTACTTTATTGATAACTGATGGTTACAATAAGTTAAACAGAGTAGTGAAGGTGCCTCCCTTCATTAAATTGATTATTTAATGATTATTTAATGAACTAGAGTCAGCAGGGGCGCCTCCAACCACTTTTGATGGTCAGTTACACTTCAGTTAACCTCATCGGGGTTCATTGGAGTCATTGATACACTATCGCTTGTTGTTTAGCTTGCAGTGACATGTGTTTAAGCTACTTTCAGTTAGACTCAGTCATTTATTACACTTCAACTTCAGTTAGGGCTCAGTTGAGTCAATTAGGGTTTTGATCAGTGGTTAACTTGAGTGTTGACTGTGGCTTACATTCAGTTAAGCTAGAATCACTCATTCAATTCAAATGACCTCCTTGGGAATTCGAATTGCTTTGTCATTCATGCTTGGAGCATGATCTTGTATTGTATTACTCATTCTTTATGTGAATACACAGAGCGGCTACTCATTTTGTAGCACAATTACACCATTTTCATGACTTATTGTTATTAATCTTTGATGAGACTTGTGTTTAGTCCCTATATTACTATGACAAATTAATATGGTACACTTTGGAGACCCTGTGCGAGTCATCTGATACACTGACAAGATATTAGAGGCAAGACCTAGAACATACAACAAATATTGAACTTACCATGGTCAAGATCAATCCTTCCTTTTCCCAAACTGTCAATGAGAGAGTCATATTCCCAAACTATTGGTGGACCTTTCGACATGTCAATAGAGTAGAATATGTCTTTAGTCGAAACCATATGTCTAGAAGCTCCAGATTCTATGATGAAGCTAGGTGATCTTGATGTGCCAGCAACCAAATCATGTACTCTCTCTCTTTCCTCTGAATTTGATCCTCCTTCCCTCTTCTTTGAGAAATGAGGAAGGGATATGTTATCTTCTCCAGGAGTTGGGTCAACATGTCAATTTGATTCTTCATACAAGAGCTCTCAGGATGATAACCCTTACTGCAGTATTCACACTTGCTCATTTCTCCTTTTTTCTTCTTCTTTTGGAAGTTCTTCTTGGAACCTTGGGGCTCCTCTTGAGACTTGTTCTTGTCTCTCTTTTGCTCAGGTAGATTTTTAGATTTGTTATTTCTTTTTGATTCCACCCTTGAATCTATAGCAACCAAAGCTTGGTCTTTGGAAGGTTTGATGGTGCCCATCATCACCAACTTATCTTGTTCCTGTGTGAGGGATTCCATGAAATATACAAGCTTAGGCATCTTCCAGGCTCGAGCTATCAATTTGGTGGCATGGAAGGTTGAAACAAACATTGAATAGTCAGGGCCAAGCTTTGAGAGTATGGCCAAAACTAGTTTCTCTTCATTCTTTTCAATCCCACACTGTTTTATCTACAAAACAAGAGCTTTAAACTTGGAAAAATAGAGTTGCAAGGATTCAAAGCTACTAGGAGTCAAGGAGATCAGCTCATTCTCAATTTGGTGTCCTCTCATCTCATATATCTTACCAAAAATCTCCATAAGATTCTCCCACACTTCATTAGGTGATGTTAATCCATCAATATGGAAGAGGAGGTCTCTTGAAATGATCAGACACAAAAGACCATAGGCCTCATCCCTCCTGTTGTGCCATTTGATTTTCTCTACAACTGCATTTGGCTCTACCTCAGTTGCCATAGTAACCCTGTAGATACCTTTCTCTCTTAACAATATCTCCATCTCAACTTTCCATTCAAATAAATTAAATGGAGTCAAGATGATCTTCTGAGATTGGTCCATAGCTCAGAAACTGTGCCCTTTAGTCAACACAATATGCTCCCAGTCAAGATGTTGAACCTACAATAGCAATATGGAAGGAGATAAATTGATATACAAATGCTTCGATACCATGTGGAAATTGAACCCAAGAGATAGAACAATTACACTCACAAAATTGCTAATCAAACATGCAAAATTAACATCAAAGGAGACTGAAATTGGAATATAACACTAATATGTATTGAATAAGTGTAAAATAGCCAACCTTGAGAAGTAATAGGCTGCTGAAATATATAATTACATGAGATATTCGAATGCGTAAGGATTCCATTCGAAATAGTCAAAAAGTAGGCTTACTAAATCTAGTCAAATCCCCCATAGGTGCATAAAGCAGTTTCCAAATCCACTAAGATGCTCACAAATTGGAAAAGTAAAGTAGGAAATATAATAAGGGATGGAAAGAAAACTAATACATGATTTTATTAGGAGAAAAGGATGGAGGATGATGTGGGAAAAAAACAAGTCAACTACACCTAGTCTAGCTTTTCGTTTTTCCTTAATTCTCAATAAAACAAGCAGCTTTACAGAAAAAAGTAGATATACACTTTGGAGGATTTGGAATAAAGAATACATGATAAATATGGTTTCCAGGAGGTTTCCCAAGTGCTCCATGACTCAGTTTTAGCAAGTGTTGACTTCTATGACATGTAGAAGGCAACCAACATAGAGTGGAATCTAGGAGACTAGGTAATAAGAAAAAAATAATTTAATTAATGTCTAAGGTAGGTAGCTATGAGTTGATTATTCTAACAATTTGGGGTCAGAATATGAGCCCAAATATGTAAAATTTGGAAAGTACTGCTCACCTAGGGAAAGAAGAAAATTCATTAGCTTTTTTAAACAGTACAAAGATGTCTTCGCTTGGACATATGAAGATCTTAAGGCATATGACACTCACATTATACAACATGTTGTTCCGATTAAAGCAGGAATCAAACCATTCCAACAAACTTTGAGAAAGATGCATCCCAAATTAGAACCTTCGATTCAAAGTGAAGTGAAGAATTTGCTTGATGTGAGAATTATTTTCAAAGTTAGACACTCGGAATGGGTCTTGAACTTAGTACTAGCAAGAAAAAAGTATGGTGAGATTAGACTTTGTGTGGACTTCAGAAACCTGAATCATGCCTTTGATAAAGACAACTACCCATTACTGCCCATGGAACATATATTGCAGATGGTCTCAGGATTAGAACTATTCTCTCTGCTAGACGGTTTCTCGGGCTACAACCAAATGTTGGTAGCAGAACAAGACTAACTGAAGACCACCTTTAGAATGAAATGGGGGAATTTTGCGTATAGAATGATTCCATTTGGTCTTATAAACACTGGAGCAACTTTCTAAAGGGAAATGGACATAGCTTTCTGCGGTTTTATTGGTCGTAGTGTAGTAGTTTATTTGGATGATGTTACAGTTTCCTCCAAGAAAAGACAAGAGCACACTTCTCATCTAAAGAAAATTTTTGATCGCTGTTGGAAATATGGTATCTCTTTAATCCGAAGAAGAGTGTTTTTTTCATATTAGAAAAGCTACTAGGTCATATAATTTCTAAGAAAGGGATCTCCATAGACCCAGAAAGGATTAAAGCTATAGCATAGATCCCTTTTCCCCACAATAAGAAATGAACGTAGTCTTTTATGGGGACTATAAACTTTGTGCAAAGGTTTGTGCCCAATTTTTCCTAGATGGTCAAACTTTTGCAACAAATGATTAAGCAAAGTGCTCAGTTTAAATGGACCGAGTTAGACAAAGAAGCATTCGACAAGATTAAAATGGCGATAGCTCATGCACCTTCTCTCAAAATTCCAGATTTGGAGAAATATTTCATCTTATACACTTTTTCTTCAGACAAATCACTGGCAGAAGTGGTTATGCAGAAAGAAGAAGGGGGAGACGAGTACCCCATATCATTCATGAGCACTGGATTACAAGGTGTTGAGTTGAATTATCCCACTGTTGATAAACAAGCATATGTAGTATTTAAGGCAGTGAAGCAATTCAAACCATATATACTGAAGAAAAAAACCAAAGTTATTGTGCCTCACCCGACAATCCAAAATATTTTTGTACAAAAGGAGTTAGGAGAGAGAAGGGAAAATTGGTCACAACCTTGCAGGAGTATGACTTGGAATTTAAACCAACAACTATTGGCAAAGGACAAGGACTTTGTAAACTAATGGCTAAAAGTCAGGAAAATGAAGAAAATGATTGGAAAAATGAGACTGAATTGCATATGATAGATGTGTGCCCCATATTTATAGCCCCAAAATCATGGTATAGATATTTAGTACATTATCTCCAACATGTTTACTTTCTTGAACATTGGAATTTCAAATAGAGAAGGGAATTACGCTTGAAGTCTGCATCGTATTAGATAATCGACAGAGTTCTATTCAGAAAAAAGAAAAAAAAAAAGAAAAAAACTATGACGGAGTTTTTCTTAGATGTTTAGAATGAGAAGATCCAGCCAAAGTCGTGAAAGAATTGCATGATGGCCCTGCTGGAGGTCATTTTTTAGGAGACACTACAACACACAAGATTTTAAGGGATGGATACTATTGGCCAACTTTGTTTAAAGATGCCCATGATTACATAAGAAAGTGCAATACATGCCAAAGGAGCGGTGGAAGACAAGCAAAGGAAGCAGGGCCTTTACAACCAGTTATTACTTCTGAACCATTCGATCAATGGGGAATCGATAGTTTTAGAGAGATCAATCCCAATTATTCATTACAACACAAGTACATCCTCATGGCCACAGATTATTTTACCAGATGGGTAGAAGTAATCCTGTTACAGAAAGTAAATGAAGATGCATTTATGGATTTCTTACAAGACCATGTTATGACCAGGTTTGGGGTTTCAATTTCCCCGGTTTTTTGATAACGCATCTTATTTTTCATCAATCAAGCTTACTGCATTTTCTAATGAGAAAGGAATTAAATTACATTATTCTGCTAACTATTATCCACAAGGTAATGGGTTAGTTGAATCTACTAATAAAAATCTCATTAGGATTCTAAAGAAAACAGTCATAGAGAATCAAAGAAGCTGGCATATATATATTCCTAATGCACTTTGTGCTGATCAAGTTACACCCAAGAACTCCTTAGGTGTGTCACCCTATACCCTAGTTTATGGAAAGGAATCTATCTTGCCCCCTAACATTTTGTTGCCTTATTCTCAGTTATCCCAAGCATCTAGAGGGTCTAGCAGTGAGGTTTTGCAAGCCCGAATCAATACTATACTGAAATTAGAAGAGACTAGATGCAAGTCTAAAGAAAGGTTTAACCACCAACAAGAGATTGTGAAGTTTGACAAGCACAAGTTCGAGAATAAAGATTTTGAGATAGGATATTTGGTTCTGAAGTGGGACCACCCGCTTGATGAAAAGGGAAAACACACTAAGTTTCAACATTTATGGATAGGCCTATTTCAGATTGTAGAAAATCTAGGCCCCTCGACATACAAGTTACAGGATTTGCAGGTGTGGGAGGAGAATCTTCCAGTTAATGGTTTGGTTCTCAAACCTTATTTTACTTGAATTTTTTGACGTTTTCTATACATAAATAAACATTTGATATTTTTGTTTTCATAGTTATTTTTCTTTTCTTTCTTTGAGTTTGATTTATTTCAGTTTGTTTATTTGCTTTATTTCAGTTTTTCAAATAAGCCAACATAGCTTTTTGGCGTTTGGGGGTCATTGGAATTTTGGGAAAACTGCAAATATTTTAACTGGAAACCTACTTATTAAATGCATTTGCATCATGATTAAGATTCTTTAAGTTGATAGACTATTTGAAGGGAGGTTATGAACACATTGAAGTCTTGTTTAACCCCTATCAAATAACTAAGGTAAGAAAAGTATAGAATACTATTTTGGGGCTCCATTAACTTCACATTAAAATATGTCCTAGGAAGCTAACAACAATGGACCCATAGAAAGGAAGCATGATGGATAGGTGTATGGTATTTAAAATGATACCATGCCATAAATAAAAGACAAAAGGATTAAAAGAGTCAAATTTCCCAAAAATAAATCAGATATCAAAAGACATACTGAATAAAATCAGGAAATGGATAAGATTGCTCAGAGGTTCTTCTCCGTCTATGAGTTGAACACAAACTATCTCTCACACAAAAGGACACTATGGATGGAAGAACCTAAACCAAGTTTCAAATGAAAAGAGAAATTCGGGAAGACTCAAAAGGACAAAAAGTCTAAAAGAATCAAAAGAATGCAAAAGGCATGGGAATGAGGAAAAAATGAATACATCTGTCCATACTCTGTTACGATTCTGTGGTGTCTAAGCTATAAGAAACCAAATGCAGAAGTAAATGAACCCAATATTTTGGCCCCATAAGAGTTATCAGGACTTTGAAAACATGGTTACCCTACCCAAGTAGACCATAATCAATGTTAAAGTTCTAAATCTTATACTCCTAGAAAGGTCTGGACATCTTAAAGAAATCTTGGAAAGTTTCGGGATTTAGCAGAATACTATAAAGCATTTTTTGATCTTAAGAGTCAGTTTTTCTAGAGATCTGTATTCACTAGCCAGTTGCTAATTGTTGCTGCTGCAACCACTACCCCCCAAAAAAATTGCATTTTTTAGGACCCCCCTTTTTGAAGTTTAGTTTTTCTTTTTAGTCCTTGTTTGATTTTGAAATCCAGCATTATTGTTTGTTCCATCATTGGGGAAGTTCAAGAAGTGTTTTTATCCTAAGGTAGGAGAAATGTATTTTGGCCATAGCAGCAAGTGATTGTCAAAATTTGATCCGCTATGGCGAACAGTTGTTCAAGTCCGAGCCACTATGGCGGATGTTTCTTTTCTTATGCATCACTGGAACAGTTGTTCATTAGCTACAACAAAGGTTTTTAGAAATCCACACCACAACGGTGGGTCAGGTTTTGGTTTGAATGTCAGGAATGTTGCCACTTCCTTTTTGTCCCACTATGGTGGAAAGTTTCCAATTTTGGAGTCGCTACAATGGCTAACCTTTATTTTGAACTGTGTTTGGTTTTTTATTTCTTTGCCGCCATGATGGGAGTTGTTCAAACTATGAAGCCTATTTCTTAACTTAGTTTCCAACCTGCTGCATTGGATGGATGTCCATATCTTCGCTGCAACGGTGGAAGTATCTTTTCATGACAACCTGATCCTCACCAAGCCCGATTTAGCGGAGAGGTTTGTAATCTTGAAGCCACTACAGTGGTTGTCGTCTGTATTTTCATTCTAGTGTTGTGTTGATTGCTAAGCCACTAGAGGAATGTAGGCATGTTGTTAAGTTTGGAGCCGATGGTTGCGACTGAGTTGGGGTTTGTCAAGCTGCCGTTGTCGGGTATTTTCTTAAGTCAACTTATCTAAAGGCACCCGATGTGCCGTGTCTTGGCGCTAGAGCATTTAAACCTCATGCATGCCGGTTTTAAGAGCCTTACCAACTGTCTTAATTGAAATTTAACTCTTGAATGTCTATTTATACACCCTTGGAGGGGGTTTTTACCGTTTCTATTTTACGGTGAAGTTTTTTAAATATTTTAACCGCAATTTGCTATCTCGATCGAGACTGCACATAATTGGTGGATATTTTCATTGAAGCTCATGTGGTGCATCTGCCCAATCATCCATGACTGTGTGTCTAGATTGTCGCATGCCAGGTAGGTTTTACATATGCCTGCTATTGATTGGTGATTTAATGTGATTTTTTCTGAGTTGTCAGTTATTGGTTTACTGAGAGGGGGTGGGTAGGTTTTCATTTTATATTTAAAAAAGGATCCCCCCTTTCATTTTTAGGTTTTGTCGTTCCCCTTTAGGTTTTAAACTCACCTTGGCCGCATTACTTGCTCTTAAAAACTCACCAGTCTATTCGAAGGAATTTTTCACCCACAGACCTATTAGATCATGATGAGTTTACAGAAGCCTGAGATTTTTGTCATCATGTAGTTTACCTGGTTCTCGTAGTTGGGCGTTAATAGATACTGTGTTTTCCCCCTTTCTAGCAAACCTTTTAGGTTTTGGGTATGGTGTAGTATCTCCCCGCTGCAAGAGGATGAGATTGGTGTTTTGAGCCTAAGGCAGCGTCGCCTACAAACTTTGAGCTCCGTAAAATTTGTGTCGTTGGGAAGAAGGGTTTAACCTTGAGTTATTTCCCATTTTGCAAGGCCAAGAGTGTCCTAGTCAAGGCTTGTTGTGTCTCAAGGTTTCCATTACCAAATTTTTCCCTCGCTTAGCTGAAGGTTGTTTTTTCTGTCCCGATGGGTGAGAATGGCGGGGTAAGTCAGGTTGCTAATGATGTTTTTAGAATTTGTGTGCCTAACATTTCATAACATTTTATCTTATTGAATTCATAGTTGAGTTTATGTATTAATGTGAATGATGAAATATGTTTGTTATTGCAGTCACAACTTATACTCGACGACATTACAAAGAAGGGAAAGAAGAAGGCAAAGATCATAGACTGTGACTCAGATACAAAAATCTCACCAACACCAAGGGTGGATTTAATCTATGAAGATACAAAGCCAGTAACAGGAGAGGAACCCGAATTTAAATGGGGCCAAATATACCATATGCTTGTAGAAAAGAGGGTTCCTGAGGTAGGGCTGGAATACCTAGCCCTATATGACAACATATTAAGGTCTGGGATCACCAAAATGTCTACTAGACAAGAAATGTTTCCTTGCGCAGATTTCATCGAATGGATTCTTCCCATAGTGGATTCAGCAGGAAAGATAATGAATAATGTGGAAGACAAAGGATTTGCATCCTTCACACCTGGATATATTTCCAAAGCGTACAACCTACCGACATCTTATATTAGAATGATGACTGGGTGGGTAAAAAATATAGAGTTTGATTATATAGCTACAACAAAAATGATGTTAGTTGAAGGGAATACTTCTAGGAACAAGCAATCTAGGGAGTAGGAAACCGCTCATTTACGTATCCCATATAGACTGGTAGTGCTAATGCTGAATAGGATTTTTGATGGGGATGATGGTAGAACTTACAAGTTTGGATGGATCCCACTGATCTACTGTGTGGCCATGAAAGCAAAAATTTTCAATTGGGTTGATATAGTGGCCTATATCCTATCTACTTCCATTACTGTAGCCCAATAAGGCTTACACCAGAGAAAATCTGAATTCTACATGGGATCCTGTTTGATTGATTGCATGATTAGTTTTCACCCTTACGAAAAGCTCTGTTGCACATGGAAGGGATGGAAGACCCTCATCTATGCATATTATCAAATATTGTGGGGGCATAAATACCACAATTTCTACAAGTTAATTTGTGAAGGGTTTCTGATGCCTCTGTACCAGCTGATTTTCTTAAAAGAGTGAAAATGCCTATCAGAGGGAGTTTTGGAGTCTATCAAATATTTCGGGGATTAATTCTTCTCTGAAGAAGGCACATACCTCAGGATGTATGGGGGAACTAAAGCACCCTCATTTCTACCAGATATGCTACAGATTACATAGTCCATAAGGAAGCTGTAAATCAGCTGTTCTTAGATGGTTTTGGAAGTCACTTGTTTGACTTGAAAAAGGTCGTGTTCCCACAAATACATTTTTATGTGGGAAGCTACAAGTTTTCTAAAGTCAAGAGCACCCCATAATTCATTAAGGAACTGGAAATATTTCACTCAGGGGAAAAGAGGTTCCATAGAAATGAATCATAGGGTAAAGTTGCATCCCATAAAGCACTCCTTAAACTAAAGTTCCAATACACTAACCATGTGGACAAGGACGAAGAAGTATACTGGAATATCTATAGCATGACAACCTTACACAAGTGGCTAAAAAAGAAAACCACAATAGCTGTAGTGAAAGGCAGTAGAAGCAGTCTACCAAAATCAAAGGGTCAAGAAGAAGAATCTGCAAGAAAAACAAAAGAAGAGATTGCATGCATATTGGCAGAAGGGGAAAGAAAGCTTATGGCTTAAAAAGCCAAGAGAGAGAAAGAAGAAGAAGAAGCTGCCAAGAAAAAGAAAGAAGAGGCTATCTTGGAGATGCGTACAGAGTTAGAAAAGGAAATAGCTCAGGAAACTAAAAATCCAGAGCAGGAGATGCAATATCAAGAAATACCTGTAGAAGAGAAAAGAAAGAAAGATCAAGAGGACTTGGATGGTAAAAATCAGGGACAGAGTCCTATCAGGGAAATCCCAGAGAACCACCCGTCCACTTCCAACATTATACTCACCGAAGGACATCTCCCCATGGTTGAACTTGGATTGGTGCCATATAGCCCATATAAACACCATGAAGTTGCATGCTTGGAAGACGTGTATTATGTTCCCAAAAGGAAAGCCATGGTATGGAAAACTTAGAAGACTTTAAATATGGGAACTCAACCTGGGATTACGAATTAATCATCTATCTATAGAATTTAGTGTGTAAGAGATATAGTACATTACTCATATAAATAGTAGTCTTAAAAACCGGTAAAATAGATTTAAAACCTTTATTTAACTCTGCGGTAGTCAGGCCATTAACCGGACGAATAAGCGATCTATTTGGGAATGGTTATTGGGGAGAATCTCTACTGTCTATACATGGGATTTTATAGGCATCAAAAGAACCCCCCTCATATAAAATTACAGGGGGTTTTTTGATCCCCCTCGTTGTAACATACAAGGGTATTTTTGAACACCCCTCAAAGTGACATATGAAGTCAGTTTAGAACCCCCCTCATAGCAACATACAAAAATAGTTTGAACCCACCCTATAACCATAATAAATCATAATAAAATATATTTGATTATAATATCAATATTGAAATATCATTAGGGCATGGAGGAATCGAACCTTCAACCTCCTTGTAAAGTAGGTGCTCTTCCATTGAGCTAGAACCCTTTAATAATTGGGGAAAGGGGCAATATTAACACCAATATTGCATCATTTGTAATTCTAAGAAAAGACTAAGAATCCCAAAATTGTTTCTGACTCGAGAGACCTAAGGAACTAGTCTGAATGAAGGAGCATAGATCCAAATAAGGATGCCTCTTGTGACTTGTATATAATTCAACAAAGGATAGAACCTTTGTTTAAAGGAGACAATTTGCATCCAACCTAACCAACCAATAGTTAGTGCAGAATGTGTCCAAGCAATAAAAGTCTCCATTAACTAAGCCTTGCTCAACACTTATAGAGAAAAGAGAATCATCAAAAAGTTATAATTAACCATTTCAAAACCATTTGGGAGTTGAATTCCTCAAATATACAATACAAGTAGGAAAAAAAATATAGATAAAGAGTTTGCGACCTAATATATTGATTGAAGCAAAAGAAACTATGGGGATAAGGTAGAATTTATTACCTGTAGCCATGTGGAATTGGAACCTTCAACTACTTCATATCAAGTTGCACATATGGTATTATAATGATCTCCCTTTTTCTAGTAATTTGACTGTTGTTAGACACATTCTTCATGCTTCCCATGTCTATTATGCTCCTTGTTGGTTCTATCACAAAAGCTTTGATAAATAGCATATTTCGATTTCTTTTCTTTTATTATTTGGATGAAATAAATCTTGGTTGTTATGAGCAAAAATATGGACAGGAATATAAAAGGAAAAAATAGTTGAAATATATCCATGTTATGAGACGATGTAAAGTTGCATACTATATTCATAGGCAGAAAAGGTGATAATGAAGCCTAATCTTGCAACACTAAGCTTGAAATGTTACCTTTTTTCTAACACTGTCAACCACCTTTTGAAGGACTTTCAAACTTTCTTCATCACCTTCTTCTAAAATCCTTTTGGCATCAACAGATATTTTATTCAGTTTTTTCCTCATTCAAACTGCAAAAGACAACAATTATAAATTGAGAATGAACTAGGACATATTTAATGATATAAACTAAGAACAATAATATACAATATCAATCTACATTGATTAGTTACACACATTACATAACATGTCATTTAGATCACATTACAAATCAACCCCTTTGAATGAAAACAAAATAAAGAGTAGAATTATCCCTTAAAACATATGAACACCATCTAATGTATATTAGATCAAATTAAAACTTCAATGGAGAAACCAAAGGCCAATTTGTCATTCCTGCTATATGTATGGAACCTGCATATATTTTTGAATTAGTATCTCATGGAGCACGTTGTAGAATGCACCAATCTCCTTCACAACAATGTATTGTAGGAGATTACAAGATTGATATTATACTATTTAGGGTTTTAAGAGTTTGGTGACTGAGAATGAAAAGGCCGAGGAGATATTGATTGTACTTTCTGAGTGTTTCTGGTCTCATAATGCAAGATGAAATGATGACATTATGATACTAGCAACACTCATAAATTACATTAAATATTTCCTCGACCTTGTTATTCTCAGTCTCCAAATGCTTAAAACCTAAATAGTACAATTTCATTCTTTTATTCTCCAACAAGACATTGCTCTGAAGGAGATTGGTACATTCTACAACATGACCCATGAAATTCTGACTAAAAAATATATGCAGGTTCCATACATATAACAAGAGTTACTAACATTCCTTAATCCTCAATGCAATCTTGTAAACTCAAACGATTTTTGGGAAATTTAATCCTTGGAATTATTATTTTTAGTCATTAATTTATGGTCCACAGATGTAATTTATACAATCCCCTTAATGATCTTAAAACACAAATAAATTATCTTGTAAATATTTGATAGTGGATTTATTGTTGGTTTGAATTGCTATATATTTAGTTTCAATTTTAGAGTTTAATTGTGCCTAGCAGTGAGACACAGTCACATTAGAAGACACTCAGTTATTCCCAACAATGACAGACAATCACACTAGTAGAGACACTCATTTATTCCCAGCAGATACACAACCATGCCCAACAATGACACACAGTCACACTAGTAGAGACACTCAGTTATGCCCAACAGAGACACTCAGTTATGCCCAACAGAGACACAGTCATGCCCAATAGTGACACACAACCATAGTAGTCATCACACCCCTTGTCTTGTAATAAATCCTCCTAGGATGTGCTTTAACCCCAACACTACCCATGGAATATTTTATGGGTATAGGGTCTTCTACAAGAATGTTCCCATAAAGCTATTGTGTAGCCTTATTAATCAAAAGGATTTATAGGGCTACTAATTACTTCATGAAAATACCCAGTAGGGTTATATGAAACATTACCTACTTCACAAAATAAAAGACACTCAGTTATTCCCAGCAGAGACACATTCATGCCCAACAGTGACACATAGTCACACTAGTAGACATAATTGGTTATGCCCAATAGTGATACATAGTCACACTAGCAGAGACACTCAATTATTCCCAACAGAGACATAGTCATGCCCAATAGTGACACGTATTTACACCAGAAGAGACACTTAGTTATTCCCAACATAGACACTCAGTTATGCGCAACAGAGACACAATCATGCCCAACAATGACTCATAGTCACAGTAGAAAAGATACTCAATTATACTCAGCAGAGACATGGTCTTTCCCAATGGAGACACTCATTTATGCCCAAATGAGACACAAACATGCCCAATAGTGACAGCCTAGTCACACTAGCAGAAACAATCAATTATGCCTAGCAGTAATACACAGTTACACTATCAGAGACACTCAGTTATGCACAACCAAGACATAGTCATTTCCAATAATTAAACAAAGTCACACTAGTAGAGACACTCAATTATGCGCAACAAAGACACAGTCATGCCAGCGGTGATACATCGTCACACTAGCAGAGATACTCAGTTATGCCCAAATGTTGTAATCAACCAGATTGCAAGGTTACCAATGATACATATACATATTCATATAACAATGATATAGACAAGAGATAAGGAATGGTAGACATAATAACATCTTATATTAGTCAAGAACACATGTGGGTTCATACATAAAATCGAACCAAGTCTTTATCTGGTTCTACAACATATATATATGATTTACAAACAGTTACATAACTACATGTTGGTTCATCCAACCAACATGACCTATGAGATCGACATGTTTACACTTTAGTCGACTGAAGGACCTAGTCAGCTAACCAACTTAGGCTCCTCCAACATCTCCCCCACCTCAAAATCTTTCTTCATCCCTAAGAAATGGGGAAATGGCCCCTTTTTTATCTTAATAGTAATGATCTTGTTTGTCCCTTCATTCTGGATTGTCTTGACTGGTGGATGACTATAGTTGAACACATGCTTCTATAGTAGATTTGGCAGACACCAATAACTGATGTTGAAACTCGTTCCAAGCGTGAAGGGAAGTTTGTATGTCGATGGTAAAAGTTGTGAGACTCGACAAGTTTTCCATATTTTTATGCATATCGATGTCCAAAATATTGATCATGTTGGTTCCCAAGAGTTGTGTCTTTTCTTTTGCAGCAAAAAACAGGCATTGCAGTTGCAGCCTGATCTTGTTGATACTGGCTAGACTGGACCAAGCTTGACTAATTCATTGATGTTCTTATCTATCCAATTTTTCAATATTTTGATTCTCCAGGACAAGTGGATTATCAATGGTCTGTGCCATTGTTTTACTAGAAACTGGTCGACGGTATTGCAGTGAACTCATGAGTTCACATGTATTTTGCATTTTTTCGAATTCCTGACCATAGTAAATATATGAGTTTCATAGGACATCAGTAGTGACAGAAAACTATGCAACGTATTGGATCAATAGTTTTTGGACTGCAGTGAATGCTATAAATTGATTTCAGAGTAACACGATGGTTTCCTCTGCCTTCTCCTATCGTCTTTCTTTTAACTGTTCTTGGAAACTTGAAATGACATTTTCAAAAATTTGATATGCTTTTTGAGGGGTCTATCTGAGTCGACCCCTACTGTAATTGTAACAAACTGTTGTGCTAAATTTTCACATTTGGTTAAGAATTCCTTTTGTCCTGCTTCCAACTTCTTAGTTTGTTCCTTTGTTCTCACTCTTCTATGTTTGTATTCCCTATTAATAACATCTATCAACATGTCCAATTCTTCATCTTTGGCTTTTTGTGTGTTAATTCACTATTGAACCGAGTTGAGCTAGATGGACTAAAGAGAATGTTTGCTGCTAAGACTATTGTAGTTGTCTTTGTTGTTTTTTTTTCTTTTTTTTCTTTTCACTCTGCTATTTTCTTTTTCTTCTTTCTTGTTCTTTGTTCTATCTATCTGTTCCTTGGACTTGTTCTACTGGGCCTTTTGTTGTTGCTTCCTAGATTTGTGTGGTAACTGGGGTGATAACAAGACTAAGGTGGGTAGTGTGGATAGTGTCAGGAGACTCAATGAGATTGTTGATTTGTGGTGATGGTGGAAGATGTGAGATAGGTGAGGAATGTAAGTCGATGAGTATACTTACTTCTTCCTATGACTGTGGCTGGTTGAAAGTTGATGGAATGATGTGATTGAAAGACTCGGTAGGTTCAACAGTCACGTCAACGATGGGAGGTTCGATCGGTTTAGGTATGAATGAAGACATGTGTTCTTCTATAATGTCTCTAGATAAGTCAATATTTTTTTTGAATTGTGGCTTCAGTATACACAACAATTTGTGTTTGTGGAATGGAAAAATGTGGGGGTTCAACACTTTCAGGTGCATTTAAACGAGGTTGCGAAGATTCCATAGCTAGAACCGATATTTCGACTAACATATTTTTCAAATCAGGAAGAAGAGATGCTAACTGGTTGATAAAATCTTGGATTTCATTATCAGTTTGAAGGTGAGCTCATAGAGGTGATGATAAAGTATGCAGGTATGGATGTGTGAGGGAAAGTGGTTTGTGGTTGTCGAAATCGGTATGACTTCTTCGATAACTGAGGTCGGGGATGGGGGTGGTGGGGTGTGGGTGAGATCGAAAGACGGTGGTGTAATGAACTTAACTTTTGTTTTTCTTGTGTCTGGTTTGTTTATTCGTTGCTCCTCCTCTATGATAAACTTGAGAATTTTTTCATCGACTGGGACTTTGTTCTTGGAAGCATACTCCAATATCCGGGTCGCACTATCAAATAATTCATCATCTTCATCTTCAGTCAGTTCTTGAAGGATGATTTTGTGTTTCCACTTTCCTTTTACTGTGTTATTCCTTTTTTGTCAAGCTTTAAATAATTCGTCGGCTATTCGACATATATTTTATTTAGTTAGTGCATATTATGGAGGAGGAGTATCAGATTGGGTACTTTCATCAGTTGGATCTTCTTCCTCATGTGACTGTTGTGAATTTGTTAATGCGGCCCCCAATGGGTTTATGTCAGCAGTACTACTATGGTCAAGAGTGAATATGTTTATCTGCAGTTGAATTCATAATCCTCTTCTTTTTCGTCATCGGCTAAGGGTTCAACCATTGGATGATCACTTCTTCGTGATATATGGGGTATATCCAATTTGGCATTGGATTGTCAATTGAGTTCATAGAATATTTCCTCAACCGAAGGGTAAAGTTGAGTTCCCTGGCGGTACCCCCAACACCCTATAGATACCAGACCGACATGTGGTCCAACTCAAGTTGGATGTATGTTGTTGGTGGTAAACTTCATCGAACATTTTGAGGTACACTCCAGCATGTAGTTTTAATTTTTAGTGCTTGAAACCATGTGTCAAGCCAAATTTTTGTCATTACTACTCCCATTCAACATCCATCTAGCGTAAATGACTTGAAGTTCCACATGGTCGACTCATTTGGTGTGGTAAAATCGTTGTCTCCGAATGGACAAAGATGGTACATGGATATCCATATTTTCAACAAGGGGTACCTGATCTGAGTGTCCTCATCTTGGAATTTGACAAAGATGTGCTTAATTATCTTGTCTAAGTGTTCATCCTAACGGTAAAGTTTCCCTTTTGTCGACACATTTTGCATGGTGTCGAGCATGTCGAGCTTGAGGTTGGAACCTCTTCCTATGCTTGTTAAATCCATAGAGATAATTTTTTCATCTAATTTTGGTGTTCCATAGATGATTTGACTTACTATCATCCCTCTTGAGTTTTTCCCTATTGTTTTACCTGTTAGTTCTTCAACAAGTCCCATGTTTAATTTGACAGGCACTGGCTCTCCCTTGTTTGATAATCCAATAATCCTATAGATTAGATCATTGGTGATTTCCACATGTGAGTCGAAATAGAATTTTCCATTATGATACCTGCTAATAATGAATTGTGCAATTATTTCCTTTGTTCCGGAGAAACTATCCATTAGCAGTGCATTCATGTAGCCAAGGATTGTGCTAGCGATTAATCTTCGCGATTCCTCTCTGCATTTTCCATCTTTGTTAGTTCCCAATTGCTTGATTTACTTCCAGACCCTTTTCCATTGTGGTTCAAAAACTTTGGCATTGTGAATGTTGTGTAGTCGCACAACTCTCTAGTGGTGTGTTGGATTTTCCTAACTGTTTAAGATTCGTTATGACAGATTTGGTATTTGTAGTCAACATTTCTAGGGGCATTATGTTGGTTGGATTCTCAAGTTCAACAGGGGTTAAATTGTGCTTTGGCGTTTGATTGATCTAGTGTTCAAGATTTGCGTAGAATGAAATGCAAGTTTCTTATAGTGTGGTATTTATAGAAAAATTATTTGGAGTGGAAGAGGGTGTAGTGGTTGGAGGTATTAATTGTGCCATTAATTATGGATTTGACTGTAAAGGGAAAGTTGTCGGTGATTCTCTCAAGGCATGTCAGCTTTTGTGCTCAAAATGTCGGTGTTCAACATGACTTGATTGGACCGTTGGCCCTTCTTTATGTCGGTGGATTTTTGGATCATGATGGTGTCGCTAATGTCGAAGTGGTTGAAATTCCTCATGCTTGTTATGCTAATGGTTATATCTCCTAAACCGTGTTTTACTACTTCCTGCCTCAAAATTGATCCAAGTTTCTGTCATACTGGTGTTTTTTGTAGTATTGTTCTTGTGTTTTTTTATGTTTTTGTAGTTTTTTTATGTTTTTGTAGTTTTTTTTCAATTTTTTTGTAGTTATCAACCATTTTTTTTTATGATTAAGGCTTTCTAATGCTTTAGTCGGGCATCATTAACTAACTTCTGAAATACACTCCCCTATAGTGTTTTTAGTCTGATTGATATGTTAGCGTTGATTTATTCGACAATATATGAAACCATCCTCTTGGTGCATATTTTATGAGGTTTCTGCTTTACTCGACTAGTGTATAGTAACACAAGGTCTCTAGCCAATAGGTTTTTACTATTGATATTTTGATCATGCCAAGATTTTTGTTGTTGTTTTTGGATTTCTTAGTGTTGTATTGCAATTAGTCGATGTTCATATAGTTTAGATAGTTGTGTTAATCTTTATTTTCTATGATTTTTGACATCAATGTGTAATATGTCAGTGATTAGAGGAGTCTGGTGTCGAAAATGTAAAGGTATGAATACTTCCTGTCCATAGAAAAGTCAGAATGATGTATGACTTGTCGAACATTTTTATGACGTTCTGTATGCCCATAAAAAAACATGTATTTTGTTGTCCCAATCGTATTTGTCAGTGTTACATATTTTTGTTAATCCTCTAGTTAATTTTTTGTTAAAGCCTTTAATTGCACTATTACGTTGGGGGTGATATGTTGTACTCTTTCGATGTTCGATCATGAATTGTTTTGTAAAAAATGTGATCAAGGTCAATGGAAATCCAAATCTAGTGATGGTATTTTTGTATATAAATTTTGCGGTTATCTCACTTGAGAAAGTTTTGAATGGTTTTGCTTCTACCCACTTAGTGGCATACTCGACTTCTATGATAATATATCATGCTCCTATTCATCTAGACGGTATTGGAAACGGTCATATCAAATCGATCACCCAAATTTCAAATGTTAATCTTGGGTTTACCGATATTAAAGGAATTTCAGTGCTTGATAGAGTTCTACCTAGTCGTTCGCATTGGTCACATTTGTTCATAGATTCTCAACAATCCTAGTGTAATGTAGGTCACCATAATCCCGACTGTTGGATTTTTTGTTGTTGTCATGTATGCCAAAAAATGTCCTCCAGCTGGACCAAAGTGTGCTTTGTGGATTATATTTTCTCTTTCGTGGTTGAGAACACATTATCCTAGTACATTGTCTAACCCTAGTTTATATAGGAATCTGTTTACTATAGTGTAGGGTGCAGCTTTAATCACTAGGATATTTTTCTTTTTTATCACTCATCCCTTCTAGTGCTCATCCTTCCTCTAGGAATTGAGCAATTTATGCAAAGTTGGAAGATACAACTTCAATTCGAAATAGATGTGCATTTAGTAAGTCATCTTCGATTTCGGTCAGTTCTTCCCCTGTGTCGATTCTTGACAAGTGATCGGGTCCGACATTTGTTTTTCCTAGTCGAACTATGAATTCAAACTCAAATTATTGAAATAATAAAAACCATCGACAAATTATTTAGTGATGTAATGTTTTTTTTACTAAATATTTTAATGCCTGATAGTTTGTATAAAACACAAATGGATTAGTGAGTAAGTAATGTTGGTATTTTTGAACTGTGAATACCATTCTAAGTGCTTCTCTTTTTTTTGTCAAATAATTTCATTCAAATTTATTTAATTATCTACTATTGTATGTGTTTGGATGGTCCATTCCATCATCACTAGGTTGTCTTAATATTCCTTCGATTTCTATTCTGGATGCATCAATATGTATACAAAACTTAATCGACCAATTTGGGAATCGTAATATGGATGCTTCAACTATTTTTTTATTTAAAATGTCAAATGATGTGGCGCATTCGTCGGTCCATTCATATTCCTTATTTTATTTGAGTATTTATTCTAATGGATAGGTAATGCCAGAGTAATGTCAGATGAAATTTCTATAATACCCCGTATATCTCAGTAGGACTCTCACTTGTTTAGGATTTACTAGTGGTTTTAAGTCAAGAATAATTTTAATCTTTGCGTAGTTGACTTTAATGCCTTCCTTACTTACTACATGTCCCAATAAGATTCCTATTGGTTTTGAAAAGATACACTTTTTGATGTTGAGGGATAATTGGATCTATCAACATCTTTCTAGGATAAGTATCAGCCATTTACATTGGTTTTTCAACATAGAATAGATTTTCCAATCATTGAAATATACAACCATTGTTTTATAGATATGTTCTTGAAATGCTTTAATGACAATTCTGGAGAAAACAACTGGTGCATTTTTTAGTCCAAATGGCATAACTTTATATGCTAATGATCCAAATTCACATACAAATGTTGTTTTGTTTTGGTCTTCTTTAGCGATGGGTACTTGATTATATCCTGAAAATTCATTTGTAAACGAATAACACTCTTGGCTTGCAACTTCGTTAAGAATTTCATATGCAAAAGGAGTCGGAAATGGGTCTATGAGGGTTACTTTGTTAAGTTCTCTAAAATCGACACAGATTCTTAGTCATGTCGGGTTGTGTTTCTTTGGTTGAACTACCATTGGACTTTCCCATTCCAACTCATCAATAGGCTAGATGATTCCGGATACCAACACACTTTCGATTTATTTCCTTATTATTTCGTTGTATTTATGCGCAGGTTTATATGGTATTTTATTTACAGGTTTTATATTGGGTTTGATGTCGATTTTCATTTCACCTATTTCTTGAACTAGTCCTTTAATATCTTTATAGTCATGAGAAAAAACATCCTGAAATTATTTTAATAAGTTGACGATTTCTGTCGTTTGTTCTTCATTCTAATAGTCACCAATATTTGCAATTTTAGGTTCATCATCATTAGATATATCAACTTATTTTATCTTAACTTTTTCATCCATCCATTCTAGTGATTTACTTTCATTGATCGGTCGACTACCTTCTTTGAACTGTGAAAATGCTGGTAGAAAATATTCCACTATCAATCGCTCAAGATCTTCTTTTTCCATTGTTTCAACTTTTAATAATGTTTTAATTGGTTTTGAAGTTTTGGGATGGCCGATTTTCCATTGAAAATTTTTCCCAATTGTGATTTTCGTTTATAGTCAAAGTCTCGTCGAGTGTTGTATTTCAGTCGACCGAATATTGTGACACGTAGCATTTTGTCAGATATGTCAATTTTCTGTTGGTGTATTGTTGTCAGTTGGTTGTAAGAAGGTTTTTATTTTTTTAGATGCTTCGACCAATATTTCATCATGAGACGAAAATTTGAATTCCTTAAGGAAATTTTCTTTTAGTTCATTCCATGTGAGCATTTCTCCTCTTGCTTCTTCCATTTTATACCATTTATTTGGTAAATCGGCTAATGTGTTTTGAAATAAGTGAGGCCAGACTCGCTCATCCTTATAACCTAGTATTCGCCATTCTTTTTCACATGTAGCAATGTGTTTCTCAGGGTCCTGCCCTTCTGTGAAGACTAGTATATTTGATTGTTTTTTTAGCTTATTTCCTTAAAATATTTCGATAAATTAAGTTGAAGTTGTCAGGGATGGATAATCTCTAATTTTCTGTTCAAATATTTTAGGGATTTTCATGACAAAAAAACATTTTCGGGTTTTATTTTAGGAATGGCTTGGATAGTCCAACATTATCGCACTTATAATCCATAATTTTTGAGTTCCCAATCATATAATACATCTGAGCTATAACCAATCGAATCAGGATTCCCCAAGTGTAGTTCTCCATATGCGTTAGGTTCGGTGTAATATTCATTATTATGTACTTGATACAACTGTCAAACGTCGACATCCTCATTGATGGTTTCTGTCCAAGGTTCTCCCTAGAATAAATGAATTGGAAAAATGATTTTTTTCCCATTACCTTTAATTTTGGTTCTTTCTTTATCTAATGGTATGGATGCTTTCATTTTTCATCCCCAGGGTCGACCTACTAGAGCTGGGAAGGGACATGATGATCCTTCCTTGGGGTTGATTATTTCGAAGTCAACTTTAGTTGAGATTCCTTTAATAGTCGTGTCAAATTTTTTTAAAACGCCAATGGTTCTGATTAGTCCTTGATCTTCTAATTTGAGATATATTCTATATTCATTTAATCGGGGTTTACCAAGTTCTTCCCACGTGTCTCTGGTCATTATGTTAACCTGCGATCTGAAGTTAAGAACGACTTGTCGATCGTGGTAGCCTTCAATTTTGAGGTCGAATAATGGGTTTGCATCATGTTTTTCTTTTTAGTTGAGGCTACAAATACTTTTATCCTATTTATCTTCACCAGAAGTATTTTTAAGACTGTACATTAAATCTATTAGCTTTGCAACAAACTCATCTCTATTTATTAGTTTAATTAGTTCGTTAGTAGTGTTCTGTTGGGAGTCATCATTTTATTCATGTGCTACTAGTTCTTGGAATATTATTGATGCATCATTATATAGTCGTTTTTGTTCATAAAGGTTAGGATAATATTATTTAATTTTTATTTTACTGATTTGTGGATTATCTATGCCAAATTTTATTCCTCATCTAGTAACAATTTGTAAATTCTTAGTTTGAACAATATCACACTTTCGAACACTAGAAAAGACATTAACATTCTTTTTATTATTTATTTTTTCAAGCATGGTAGGGAAATCCTCCAAAGAGTGATCACCTACTCCACAACTTGTACAAAATTTCAAGTCGGTTCGGTCCTTGTATGGACAATCCACATGTTGGTTTCGTTTTGTTTAGGCATGCATAGCAATGGATGGGCCGACATTGTATGTTTTCCCAATTTCCAAAATACCATCCTCGACCTTGAAATCCTCCATATCGGTTGTGGTTTTCGTTCAAGTTCTCGTATGCAGCCATCATACCTTTGGTAATTATTTCAATCATTCCAGTTGTTATTGCTATTTCTTTCATTATTGTAGGCATTATTATTTTGCATGACAACATCCATCTGATAAACTGCTTCATAGTTCTGTCCATTTTTCAAAGTTAACTGACATTCTGTTGTCAAGTGGATTTTGACTTCATAATTTGCGCACTAGTGATATTATTCATTTTTCATTTTATACGGAAAACCTTTCTTTGTGTGAAAGTCATGATCCTGGCATATATCACAAAAAAACTTCATTTGCACAAACTGGATGTCTTGTCGATGACCATCCTGTTGACAATAATATTTCGTATGAAAAAATCGTCGAGCATTTGGTACACTAGACATTGTTTCCTCTAAGGATCATTTCACATATTGATTTTTTCATGCTTTTCAGTTGTTCCTCATTACGTCAATCAGCAATATTTACAGGATAATCCTTGTCCATTTCAATCTTCAACACTTTTGTTAGTGCATCTTCGTATCTATTGAAGTTATCTAGTCGAATATGCATTCAAATTTTCTGTAGCAGTCCAACAACACACCAATGAATTATTAATTGTTCGTCAATATTATATTCTAATTGGTTCAATAATTCTTTAAGTCTTTTGTCATATTCCCAAACTGTTTCAGTCAAATTCAAGCTGTTGTCTTCATCTTTTTGGCTGCAAGATGCTTTGCATTGGGCATTTTAAAGAAGGACATAAATTGTTGCTTAATTTGACCTTTTTCGCGTTCGGTATTTTCTCAGTGTAGGTCATATACCAAGTTAGTGTTCTCTTTCGAAGAGCACCAACAAATTGTTCCATTTGATGATCTTTGTTGGTAATGGTGTTCACCTTCCATATCAACTTGCAGACGAACACATGTCTTTTACGGTATTCATCTCCATCATAGAGGGGGATATGAGTGGTCATGTGTTCCATATCTGTAGTGTATTCATCTCCTTCAGTTGGCGGGGGTGGTGGTGGTGGTGGGTCACTTCCTATGATTGATCTCTTTTCAAATCTGTTTTTTTACGGAAGTTTTGGTCCCGTCGGTAATGTTTCCTGTATTAATCAGTTCACTTTCAACTAGAAGCCAGTTTATGTAGACTGCTTATTTTGATACCCAAGTAAAATTTTGTTCAAACTGGGGTACTCTTACTGGTGATACCGACTGTTCTGGTGAGTTATCTAAAGCTGGAATTAGCTGGGGGGGTGCTCCTCCATGTTATGAGTAAAGTAGGTGAAAAATACGATTTGATGAATAAGGTTGAAAATTAACCCAATTCCCTTCTCATGGTCGATTAATTAAAATATGGTTGACATTATTTCCTTCGCCTTCTAGTCGACTCCATTCGCCTACTTGTACAGCTCATAGTCATATATATTCTTGAACAATGTCCTGCACATGGGAACTCTGAGTAATATTTGACGAGGAGTGCGGCGTTATATTCTGAGCTATGGTTACTTGGAGAGATCTACCCCGCTCTATCCACAACTCTTCTTCCATGGGTGACACATCTTCATCATTCTTTCTTGTTGGAGTACAACAAATTGCTCTCTGACTTCTTCCCAAATATTTATCCTCTTTGCCCATTCTATTTTTTGTATATATGGATTCTGGAGTGATTTTGTGTGTGACTGTTCTATTTTTTCCTTTTTGGTTTGACTTTTCATTGTTGGCCCCGATGTTTTCTTCATTGGTCAACTGTTTATTTCTATACTTTACTCAAAACATGATCAAATACCCCCCATTAACCAGAAATATTTTTATAAAGCGGGGGTGTAACTGGTTATTTATTGAGGAAGTACTCCCACTCTCTCTCTTCAACGAATTTCTCCCACTCTTTTTTATTTTCCTCCCAATTTTTTTCTTGGTGGGGTTAGTAATAGTGGACGAGGTTCTACAATGTGTCCTACACCTTTGTCGAAAAAGAATCTAAACAAAAGTGTCAGCAGAGAACAAAGGAATTATTCGGTGAGGTTGTTATAGAGTCTCTCTTTAACATTATTAACAGAGACTCGTTCTTCGACATATCACTCCTCACAGAATTCATTAGCAATTCTCTCAAACCATTCTGATAAATTTGTGCATCCTCCTCTTGTTATTTTCTGTCCTAATTGATGTTCTTTTTCACCTCATGAATGTTTCATCCAAAAGATTCTTCATTACATGAGGGACGAAGTCGACAAAATTTTCGTGTTTCAGAGAAGAATTTCTCCTTTGCTTGAGAAATAGTTAGATTGTTTCTTTTAGTGTAATTTTGCAGGTAATTCATTATTTTATGCTCCCACCAATCATGAATCGCCTTCTTTGATATCATTGGGTCATAGTCATTTTCGTTTGATACATGTACCACCAGCAACGGAATCAATGTTGTAATCGATCAGATTGCAAGGTTACCAATGATACATATACAGATTCATATAACAATGAAATATACAAGAGACAAGGAATGATAGACAAAATAACAATGTACATTAGTCAAGAACACATGTGGGTTCATACATAAAACCGAACCAAGTATTTATTCGGCTCTACATCATATATATATGATTTAAAAACAGTTACATAACTACCTGTTGGTTCAACCAACCGACACGACTTGTGAGATCGACATGTTTACACTTTAGTCGACTGAAGGACCTAGTCGGCTAACCAAATTAGGCTCCTCCAACACCAACAGAGACACATCCATTCCCAATAGAGACACAGTCATTCCCAACAGTGACACACATTCACACTAGAAGAGACACTTCATAGCTAGCAGAGAGAGGATGTTCTACTGGGAAATAATAATATCGACCTTGGTAAAATTAATAAAATGATTCCACTCTATGTAACAACTCAACTAGGGTTTTGAACATTGTTAAAGGAATTGCAGTCATTAACTGATCATATGCAAATATATATTTATGAATATAGGTATGTTTAGTGAAGATTCTATTGTGTGTCATATTTTCCACCCAAAATTCGTGACTCTGCTATTGAAAAACATTGTAATTCAAAGCATGGTTCCTTCAAAATATAGGCTATGGAGATGTCTGATTGTATGGATCTTGCACAGTTGGTGAATAATGAAGCAGATTCTAGTAATGTTTCTTTTAAGGGATGATAAATTAAAGAAGAGTTGGATGTGTTAATGGATAGCTATATTTTTAGTTCAATCTTGGAAGGAGATCGAGAAAAAAAATGTAACGATGGTGTACCAAAAAAGTCTAGTATGAAGTAAGCAAGTTCTCATGCATAAATTGTAAATGGTCTTACTGTAGAGTTTTCTACCATCCTCAATTGTTGTTGTTCTATATTTTAATGTAAAATGTAGTGCTTTGGTATTTTGACCCGATGATGTGTGGAGAAAAAGAGATTTCTTCAGAGACATTGGAACCTATATCGCCAACATGTAGAAGGAACCCAAGTACTATGTGCATTCCTACATATAGAGGAGACTACTGCAACTTCAAAAGGGTTTGGTCCTTTCAAAAGGAGACCAAATAACATACTATAGTGGTAGAGTATGTGTAACTTATCATATTCATTTCAAACAAAGAAAGGCAGGTGTTAGAGAATCATACCACCTAGAACCATGGTCACATATATCTAGGACACATTTTCATTTGTCTTGTACTTATGCCATATGGTCCACACCTTGGTTGTGTTGGTCTAACAAGGTATATGGGGGTTTTGGACCCATTAATGCACCCAAGCACCCTAATTTTGGTCAACTAAGAGTATGAGAACTATCATTAATGAAATTTTAGTCCTTGGGGTCCTCCTACTCCTTAAAACAAGGAATTGTTTTGACCAAAGGAGCCCATGCATGTATTTAGGTGGTTTTTTTCCCTTTTGGACCATTAAATTATGACTAGAGCCACGCCCACTCACCCATCCACTCCACCACACCTATCCTACCCTCATTTTTGTCTTATCATGCTTAACCCATGTTCACATGGCCATTCATGACCGTTTGAGGCGGTTTGGGAGCTTATTGGTCAACCTAGGGGGGTTTGAGGTCCAATCTAAGCCTACCACATGTATGGCACCAATTTCATTCCTAAGGATAAAAATTTTCTCCCATTGTATTATAAACATGTACCACACATATTTACATGATGTACATTAATAGAAACTTCAGTTACTGGCACCATCTCTTTGTGTTAATTTTTCTCTCTTCACTTTTTTTCTGCATATGTTGTGAATAATATTGAATTGTGCGGATTAATTTAGCTCATAGATATTGATATGAATCATATTTTGACATGGTATCATATCTATTTGGAGCTACAAATCAAAACCATAGCGTTTTAGTTGTTTTTTAGATTATTTTCTGGAAAAATTCGAGTGTTTGCATTTCAGGTACATCCAATGTTTTTGTCACTTAGTGCACAAGGAGGAATGGATCAGAATCATGTATTTCTTACCCCATTCAAATATTTTGAATGTAAGTACTAAATTATGATCCATATGAGGTCAAAAGGCCTCTACAGAGTAACCATGGGAACTGAGACCGAGCCCAACTCTGCTATGGAAAAACTGAAGTACTTCAACAGACTAGATGGAGCATTTTAGGTGCTTTGCCTCAATATTTCGAGCGATATTCTCTTACATGTAGATATTATTGGGACACCCAATGAATTTTTTCTCAATATTTAGTCATTTTTTTGGAATACTGATGAGATGAGAGGGAACCAACTCAAAAATGAGTTGATCTCATTAAGCCCAACTCACTTTGAGAAGATCCAAGATTTCTTCACAAAGTTCAAATCGTTGGTGCTTCAGCTGAAACAATGTGGAATAGAGAAGAAATAAGAGTATATGATCTTGTCTATCCTTTCAAAGCTAGGGCCTGATTATTCTATGTTTGTCTCAACATTCCATTCGGGCAAGCTGACAGTTCGAAATTCTAGAATGCCTCCACTGGCAGACTTCATGGAGTCTTTGACTCAGGAACAAGAAAATCTAGTTCAAATGGGTACCATCAAATCCACCATGGATCCATCCATTTCTATAGGTGTGTTGAATCAATCCAAAGGCAAGAATAAATCCAAGGATTTGAAGTAGCAAAGAGTGAAGGATAAGAAGCATTTGGATGTGGAAAGCTCAATTTCAATCAATGAGGATTCGAAAGCCAAGAGGATGAAGAGAAAGAGAGAGAATCCAAAATGTGATTATTTCAGAGGTTCACATCATGAAAAATCTTGTTTCAGAAGGAATATGGACATCATTACCAAGTTCCTTGAAGACAACAATACTGATGTTCCAGATTTTGCAAGAAGGGAGAAAAGTAAGCTCTCCTTGGAGCAAGACGATGGTAAGCGCTTGTATGATTTGGGTGCTATAGAGAAAAATGTTTATCATATATCTGTTTAAGATACCTTTGTTTCATATTTACAGTCTTATATATCATATTCTGAAACCTCCATCCCTTCCTTGGTAGAAACCCCAAACAATTCACCAAAGTTTCCTTAAAAAACTAGTCATTTTTCACTAGTTTCTGACTTGTCTTCTGAAAGCTCTTTCCCACTCCATTAAGATTCTTCCTATTTTGATTTTGAAGGTGATATATAGGATGATATTATGGTTATGATATTCATAAACTCATTTCCCCAACCATTTGATTTCCAAAAGACCCAACAACCCTCAAGTTTGTTATTTGGAATATGTCAAAATTGCATTGTTTCCAATACTATGTCACTTGTGTATGTTTTTTTTATGTATTGCGTATAATTAATTGGTTGTACAACCATGTCATTTAACGTCATGGGTCTGTGTTTCTATACTTTATCTCACCACCTATGGTTCAAATTTTAAATCTCTAGACCATCCAACTTCACTCAACTGTCAGTGTGATCTAGTTGCCCACTCTTTTCCCACTATGGACCCATTCGCTCATGGAGACACTATACCTATGATATTTTCTGCTGTATATTAATTCTATTCTGATATTGAATATCCTCATGATATTTGTTACAGAGTTATGAAAGTGCTTAATCAAATTGGGAATAATATTCATGGTTTAATTCATGATACGGCAGCTACACATGAAGCTGATTGTTTTGAAACTTTTGATGCTATTTGGGAAAGAGTTTGTAGAGATATATTTTACATTATTGATTATGCTTCTAGATCAGAGTATGGCTTCAGAAAAAATAATTCTCATGATTCTCCTCCATCAGCAAATGATTACCTTCAAGGGGCCTCTCCACATGTTATTTGTCTACAACACATTGATGCATTGATGCATGATCTTGGCATCCACAACACCTTCACCAAGTATATCGCCAAGAAGTTGTTCATTCAGATCATTCAAGTGAATATGAAGACCCATTGAAGACATTTTGACCATCTCTCTATCTTTTCCATTCTTGAGGGAGGATTTTCCCCATGAGGTTTTGCCTCTTTCCTCATTTTTACATGGACAAATAAATTTTTGTAAGAGGTGACTTAAGTCTTAGTTTCCAAGGCCTCAATTTTTTATGTTATCTTTAAATTAAATTATCTTTATGGATTCATAAAACTTGTTAAATTTTGTTTTGTGTTTGTGATTTTTTTATCCAAGATAAATCATTTCCATCAAAAGTTACAAAAAACTCTAAATGAAGTGTAGGGGTGAGGGGGGGTATTTAGCCATGAAATGTAATTTGAGGAACAAGATATAGAGGTGTGTGGACTTGTACTGAGTTGTAAATGAGGCTCCTAGACCGTTAGCCTAAGTGAATAGAAAAGTGGATTATACTATAGCATATGTCATGAATGCATCATTCTATTGTGTTGAATTGAACTATAACTTGTTTGTGGGTTTTATGCATACTCTATAAATTGCGATTATAGGGGTTACACTAAGGATATATAATTAGGGTTGGTTTCACCAAGGATATAGAATCAAGGTTATAGATCAAGGATATATTTACAAGACCTCTAGTTTAAGTGTGGATTTTCAAGAATAATTACAATTATCTTTAGTGCACATGATATTTAGGTTATGGGTACATAATTAAAGGTTATAAGTTATAACTCAAGGATAACTTAACAATACTTCTATTTTTATGACATTTTATTTTATTCTTATCTTATTTTATTTTATTCAATTATTCTTTAAATTGATATAGAAGCAAACTAATTCAAGCATTAATGTATGTAAGGACATCATCCCTGCTCTTTCCTCATCTTGACATTTTATTCTAAAATATTATTCACTTCAATATCCAGCTCGTTTGTGTAGGCATATCAACAACATCACATTTGTATACCTTATTGTAAAATTTAAAATGGATTTGCAGTACACAATAGAAAGTCCCAAAAGTTTAATTTAGTAATTCAAATAAATGCACAAAAATGGTGAGATGCCTAACTTTAAGGCATAGATAGAATGGTTGGAAGCTATACAAATTGTAAGTATTTAATGATTTCTCTTGAAAATTTTGAGCCTTCATATATACGGCAGTAACACAATTGAATTGAAGCAGCTAGCTCTTATTGGGCTCTGTCTTTCTATATTGGTTAATGTTGTTAAATCATCTGGTGGGAACCTATCGGATTCTGACTTCTGGTGGAATAAAAAACTGAGGTATTGGAATTAAAATTTTACTCACATGATAGTAACTCAAATTGCACTCTACTGGATGTGTCATGAGGTACACTTTACAACCTAGTTGGATGTGCCATGATGTTGCATAAAAAAAAATGAATAATATTAATGCTATCCACCATTAAAACACATCCCACTAGGGTGCATAGTGCAATGAAAAAATATTCTATATGGTATTGTCTTTCTCTATCAAGCACTATATTTCCTTGTACACTTCCAAAAAGTCTTGTTTTATCAGGCCCATTCCTTCACACCAGAACATAATTCTTTCATTGTCATGCATTTTGATAGAATGTGATTGATGAACAGTCTAGACATGTCGGTCCCTAGAGCTTCAATAATTCTAATACAAAATATTACTCTTCACTTTTGATGTAAAATAAAGTAGAAGAGTTCATAATTCTAGTGCAGGATCTCAAAAATACATCTTCGACGCCGCCATTGTAGCTCCCCAAATCTATCATTGAAACAATGACGGTCTCTATTATTTGTGGGCCATTATCTTCTTGCATAGGTTCTAAATCATCATCGAATTGAATCATTATTGATGGTGGAGATCAACAATCGAGGCCTTTGAGTGGCTTAGATAAAGTACTTCTTAGTTTTCCCATGCCCAGAATCAAAGGACACATGCCAATGGTTTATTCCACTTTAAGACTTTTGAACACCCTTCATTGATTTTTTTTATATTCTGATATCACAATATTTGAGGATGTGTGGCAAAGGTTATGGGGCACAAATATTTAGGAAACAGTTCAATCAAATTGGTATCTGTCATCCAACAAAGTCATTGAAAGGAAATCAGAGAATGGAGTTAAAAACTTCGACAAGAACCCAAAATGTTCAATCTCTTTCAAGAGGATTAATATGAGCATTGTGGGGTTTTGGATGGGCCCTAGGATAAGGTACAAAAGAAAACCTCATATATTGTTGGATGAAAGGCTAGATCAATGGTCTAGGTTTTACTATGATATTTATAAGTTCCTTGCAATAATCTTGTAATAGTTTCACATGACATCACATTGGCCCATTGTATAATGATATGCTTGGCCTCCAACCGCATAACAAGAAGCCTTTAAATTCAAATCCCTATGCTAGTGAGACTCCATGTCATATGATACACTTGGAACCAACACTAGATGGTTCAATTACCTTGAAAGCTCTAATTGTTTTGCTCATGACAAGTCAATTATGAGAATAGATTCATGGTAGGTAATTGACTTAAAAAAAATTATCTAGTCCCATTGACCTACTTTTGTGGTCATTCGCTGGACATTAATAAAACTATCTTATCTTATCTTGTCATAATGAATTCTCTACAACTCATTTGTCAAAAATACATTAAAGCGATCAAATGTAGTCCACTAATAATTGATGTTACAATTTGAAGCAGATAAGAATCGAAGCACATGTCTAAATCATGTCTATCAAAATACAATAAAATAAAATAATACCTTGCATGCAATTTACTAGCTATGGTTTTTATAGGTTGTTTTAAGTACCAATGCAATAAAGTGAGAACTTTTCCTTTTCTTATAAAATTGATGATTCAGTTACTAAAACTGTACAAAATCAAATACAACTTGCTATGCCAAAGATAAAGAAAGATAAAATTTTCTCTCGAATTGTTGTTATGAATTGGAGGATGGTTCAACTAACAACATAGGATTCTCCTTCGGATCAATTGGAAAGCACTCCCTGAACCAAAAAATGTAGTTCCATTTTTCTAAGAATCAAAGCTACTACAACTTGGGAATTCATATAGGAAAATGTTTCACAAACATAACCAATCCATGAATGAAATATTAGGTCCAACATGAAACTAAGTAAGTTAACCTAAGAATATGCATGGCATCCAATTTCATTATTTGTGTGTGTAATTAATATGAGCATTGTATAGAAAGCAGAGACATTTTGGAATATTCTACAAGTGCTTCAATTTCTCACCTTTCAGCAAAAAGGACGGATACAATTCATATATAGTTTGATACTTATGTTTTAAAATAAAAGGAATTTACCACCAATGGCCACAAACAACTAAAATGTAGTCAATGGGATTGCTAACTACATTATGTACAATTCTCTAATAGTGGCCAGGGAAGCTTTAGGAGACCTATAGGTGATACTCCCGATGCCTAAAAGGAGACCTATAGGTGATACTCCAAATGAATGTTGAAATTATATTTATAATAAGGATCTCTACCTCAAACTTCAGCTCTAATGCCAATAACATCATATGATCTTGGCGTCCTCTATGCTTTACACAAATTTTCCACACAAATCATTTGTTACACAATCAACTAGGTATGCTTATGGTTGAAATGAATTTACTGTAATTAAATTTGTTGTAATCAAATAATTTGAATATTGTTCATTGCATTACCTGCCCGTAGTCAATAAATATCCCACAATCAACTTATTTTCCTTCAACAAATGTGCAATAAAATCAATTCATAAAATAGACAAGTACAACTGTACTTAAAATGTGTTTGGATACATAGGGTACTCCCAAAAGACCAAACACCTTCAGCTACCGCTTTACACAAATAGATCATAGATCAACACACCGATGTTTGTCACGTGGTTAAAACCCTCAAGAGGGAAACAGTCCATGGACCCATCCAAATAGCTACTTGGAGGAATTTATTATGCAAATGAAAGAAAGTTACATGAGCTTCTCATAATCGATCAACTAGCCAAGGACCCTCTATGATATTTAAATAGAGATCATAGACCAATCGGGTGTTAAGCCACGGATCAATGGTAGGTATGATGTAAGAGAAGTTGAACCGTCGGATCACTCTATGTCTAGAACATATCGTGACCGTCGGATTAGAATATTTACAAATGCATACTAATGCATACTAAAGAAACACACTTTTACCTAACGGATATATTACACAAGTTGATCTTAACTAACTCTTAAGTGTCTAAATATCCTAACATCCCCCCTTAAGAACAACTTGGGATAGAACTGAATGATTTACAAAAGTGACACTATTAGGAGAAGGAAGGAGGCATTAGAGCCTATCCCCCCTTAAGGACACATTCCTGAACTCCTAACATAGACCGAATTTTAGAAAACTTCGCTTCTGTAAGTGACTTGGTGAAGATGTCTGCAACTTGATCATCTGTAGGGCAATAGAGAACTTCAATAACACTATCATGAACAAGATTTCTGATGAAGTGCATGTGTAGCTCAATGTGTTTGTTGTACTGATGTAGAAGTGGATCTTTGGCAAGCTTAATGGCACTTTTATTATCGCACCAAAGTGGAGTAGGCTACTGCTGCTTGAATCCAAACTATGAAAGGATCTGTCGAAGCCATCAAGCTTCTTGAATGGCATTAACTGTGACTTGATATTTTGCTTCTGTTGAAGAAAGAGCAAGAGCTTGTTGTTTCTTACAAGCCTAAGTGACAGGTCCATATCCCAGACTAAAAACATAACTTGCAATAGACTTTCGATCATGGGGATTTCCTGCCCAATCTAAATCAGTGAAACCAACCAACAAAGGTTTCCCCCCTGTACAATAATGAATCCCAAACTAAATTGTACCTCGAATATATCGAAGTATTCTTTTTGCTGCTTTCCAGTGACTTTCATGAGGAGTTTGCATATAACCGGCAAAATGAACAACGACAAAGGAAAGGTTAGGACAGGAATGAGTCAAGTATAAAATACTACCAACAAGCTGACGATACAAGGTGGCATCTACTTCAGGGGAAGTACAAGTGGCAGAAAGTTTGACTCCAGACTGGAAGAGAGAAGGGGTTGGTTTACAATCTTCCATGTGGAAGCGACGAAGAATGTCACAAGCATACTTAGACTAGGAAAGAAAGATTCCTTCTTTGGTTTGCAAGACTTGAAGACCAAGAAAATAATGCAAATGTCCTAAGTCTAACATTTCAAAATTTTGCTTAAGACTGGATTTCACATGGGTTATAAGTTTAGTGTCACTACCAGTAAGGATAAGATCATCAACATAAAGAACAAGTATGATGAGATGGTTTCCTACTTTCTTGGTATAGACATTGGGGTCGGAATGGCATTTAGAAAAACCAGTTTCAAGGAGAAAGCTATCCATTTTGGCATGCCAAGCTCTAGGAGCTTGCTTAAGGCCATATAAAGATTTCTTAAGGAGACAAACAAGACTAGAGTTATTCTAAACATATCCAGGAGGTTGTTCCATGTAAATTTCCTCATGTAAATCACCATGTAAGAAGGAATACTTGACATCCATTTGATGGAATTCCCAGCTATGTAAGGCTACAAGGGAAAGAACAAGGCAGATGGAGTTCATTTTTGCTACAAGGGCAAAGGTTTCATTGTAGTCAATCCCTTCAACTTAGGAAAAACCTTTGGCAACTAACCTTTCCTTAAGGCTTTCAACACTTCCATCTGATACATACTTAGTTATATAGACCCATTTACATCTGACAAGTTTTATTCCTTTTGAAAGAGGAACAAGATCCCAAGTATCGTTCGCCATTAAGGAATGATATTCTTTATCCATAGCTGCATCCCAATTTGGATTTCCTGAAGCTTCTGCAAAAGTTTCTGGATCATGATTCTCAAAAACTTGAGCCAAAAGAGAAGAGGCTTGCTGAAACTGAGAACGTGTTTAATGTTGATCTCTAAGATCACTGACAATATCACCAGCTGCTTCACATGTTGAACGGACCCATCGAGGAAGTATTGGTGCTAGTGCAATTGGAGGAACATGAGAAGGCGGAGGTGGATTTTCATCCTCACAATCATAATTAGAAACTAGAGTTGGAAACCTGTCAAGGAAGCTAGAAGAAGAAGAAGAAGGCACAATCACTGAATCAGGCTCGCAGGCCAAAGATGGCACACCCGCCAAGTTAGGCTCCCAGGCCAAGATATTTTCATCAAATTTAACATCTCTTCTAATGATTATCTCATGAGATTGTGTCTGAATAAGTCTATAACCTTTTACATCTTCAGAATATCCAACAAATATGCACTTTTCACTTCTAGGCTGCAATGTTTTCTATTTTTCATACAGAATGTGAGCCCATGCTTCACAACCAAACACACGAAAGTGACTTACATCTGGTTTAATTTTACTCCATGCTTCTTCCTATGTTATACCCTATAAAATTTTAGTGGGTGTGCGATTAACTATGCAATTTGCACAATTTATGGCCTCATCCCAATATTGAAGACTTAGTCTCTTAGATTGGATCATACAATTAGCCATTTCTTTTAAAGTGCAGTTCTTCCATTCAGCTACACCATTTTGTTGTGGTGTATATGGAATAGTGTGATGTTGTTGGATTCCTTATTCAATGCAAAAAGTAGTGAACTTGTTGTTAACATATTCTCCTCCATTGTCAGATCTTAACTTAATAATTTGATGACCAGATTGTTTTTCAACAAGGGCCTTGTAGGCCAAGAACGTGTTAAATAATTCACTCTTAAGTTTTAGGAAGTAAATCCAAGTGCGTCTCGAGTAGTCATCAATGAAAGTTAAGAAATATTTGAAACCAAAAAAGGAAGCAGATGGAAGAGGTCCACGCAAGTCACTATGCACAAGCTCCAAGGGAACCGAGGCGTGCCAAGAGGCACGTTTGTCAAAACTTTCCTGATGATGTTTTTTGAGTACACAACCAGAACAAACACCATCCTTGTAAGATACCAGCGGAAGACCAGTCACTATATTGTCTTTACATAATTGTTGCAATGAGTGATAATTTAAGTGACCAAATCGCTCATGCCAAAGTTTGCTCAAGTTATCACTATGAGCAACAAAAACTGAAGGAAAAGGTGATGACCCAAAGTTTTTAAATTTGTACAACCTGGTAATATCATCAACAATTCCAGTAGCAAGGATATTTTGAGGATTTTTAAAATCCTTGATTACAACTTGGTGAGGTGTAAACGTCACAGTTTTACCTTCACCTGAATGAGTAATTTGATAGACTGATAACAAATTGCAAGAAAATTTTTGAAACACATAGTACATCACTAAAATGACCATTTTCTCTTGGAACTATTCCAGATCCTACAACACTTAGAGATCTATCATCACCAACAAATATTTGTTTGGTGTTACATTCATGCAAAGTAGAAAATATGGCTTTATCCTTAGCCATATGATAAGATTCTCTAGAATCAATGAGCCATTCAATTGATGTAGAAGAAGAAGATGCAGTATAAGAGTAACCAGAAGCACAAAGTGCATGGCCATGAGAGTTAGATTCTAAAGACGAATTTAGGTTGATGTGGTGCTTCTTCATTGGTACTTCCAAGGATGCCATCTTCTTGAAACACTTAGATTCATCATGATTATCTTTCCCACAAAAATTGCAATGACGCTCAGTCTTCTTTCCTTTTGGCTTGGATCTTTTGTCATGTTTTAAAGAAGGAGCTAACTAAGAGGGTTTGGGACCCTTGTTGTTTGGCTTATTATTGCGAGAATTTTGTTTCTTGGGAGGCTTGGACTTTTCTTTCTGTTGGGACAATAAGGCTTTCCCATATGTATCTGCATTGTTAATTATTCCAATATGAATGTTCTTATCTTGCTCTCTAATTAAGGAATCACAAAAGGATTCAAGACTAGGCTCTTGATAGCTAGCTGCAGTCAAGGATTCTTTCATGGAGTAGAATGTAGATACATAAACAGAATATGCAGGTCCAAGTTTGGAAAGAATATGATAAATACATTGTTTGTCTTCTTTCTTAATCTTGCATTCAGCACATAAGAGTCTAAGAGTTTTATACTTAGATAAATAGTCCTGAATGCATGAAAAATCATTTGGATTCAAGGAAAGAAACTCATTCTCAAGTTGATGACCCTGAATTTCATTGTGTTTACCAAACATAGATCCCAACTTTTCCCAAGCTTTATCAGGTTCATCAATTCTAGATATGTGGAATCGCAAATCAGTTGAGATTGACATCCCAATCAATCCACGATCTTCATTACATCTATTTACCCATTTAATTTTGTTATCATCATCAGTGGGTTCTGTTTCTTTCCCTGAGGTTATCCTGAAAAGTCCCCTACTTTGTAGAACATCCTCCATACGAGATTTTCATGAGAAATAGTTATAACTTGTAAGTATAATATCACAAGCCATACTATAAAATAATGGATGAAAAAATAGAAACTAACTATATGGTTACAAAGAGCTCGAAAAAATATGCGGTTTTAAAAAAATGGCACTGAAAACTGATTCTGGATGATGAAGTTATGCTTGATCAAAGAAAATGTTGAAGATGTCCCCAATAGTGATGTGGCAGATATTAACTTGACCAACTAAAAAAAAGAACCCCCCTCTTCCCAAGATTAACCTTTGACAATCACTTTACAATAAAGTTGCTTTGAAGTGAATCACTTTTGTAGAATAAGTGAGGTTCACTTTTACAATAATGTTACTTTTAAATAGTGTGGCAATAAATTAAAAGACTTAAGTGACTCACTTTTTATTTTATTTTATTTATGTGAGATGCACTTTTACAATAAAGTAACTTGAAAATAGAAAATGCATGCACTAAAAAGTAGCTTAATAAGACTTGAACTCAAGACCTATTAAGGAATAAAGCAACTTTGGACCAAGTGAGCTAATTTTAAAAGGTACATAAAAGAATGGAAAGAGGAAGGGTTTTTTTTTTTTTTTTTACTCTTCTCTCTCGTTCTCCATGCTTTCCCTTTTTCTGCAAATCACAAAAAAACGAAAAACAAAAAAAACTTTTTCCATACAATGGGGTTATATCTTGGTTAGCTTACCCGAAAAGTCTACGTTTTCAATATTTCTCGTTTTTTCTGATTTTCCATGATCACACAAGGTGCACGGCAAAGAGCATACATAGCTAAGAAGCCAAGAAAAAAACTTTCCCTTACTGTTTCTTATTCGTCACGATCACGCAAAGTGCACGACAAAGAGCATACGCAGTAAGGGAAGGCAACATTTCGAGACTAAAATAGAAAATATCTAATAATAAACTAATAAAATATGAGAGATTTAAAAAAAAATCCATCACTATAACATTATACCTTCAGATTTGTCGAAATGGATGTTTCTGAAACAAACGAAAATGGTTTTCGATGAAACAAAAACTATTTCCCAATGGAAATGGCACTCCAGACACAATGGAACAGCTCCCATGGCACTCCAGATGTAATGGAACAACTCCCATAGGCCAAAAATAGAAAATCTAGAACTAGAAACCCTTTCAAAGTTTCAGGAACACCGGTTCTAGAACTAGATCAAAACCGAAAGTGGCTCTTCATAAAAGCTCTGATACCATGTTCGGGTACACAGAGTACTCCCAAAATACTGAACACCTTCAGCTACCACTTCACACAAATAGATCACAGATCAACACACCGATGTTTGTCACGTGGTTAAAACCCTCAAGAGGGAAACAGTCCACGGCCCCAGCCAAATAGCTACATGGAGCAATTTATTATGCAAAAGAAAGAAAGCTACATGAGATTCTCATAATCGATCAACTAGCCAAGGACCCTCTATGCTCTTTAAATAGAGATCATATACCAATCGGGTGTTAAGCCACATATCAATGGCAAGTATGATCTAAGAGAAGTTGAATCATCGGATCACTCTATGTCTAGAACATATCGTGACCATCGAATTAGAATATTTACAAATGCATACTAATGCATACTAAAGAAACACACTTTTACCTAACGGATATATTACACAAGTTGATCTTAACTAACTCCTAAGTGTCTAAATATCCTAACAAAATGAAGAAATCAACATGTTATAATCAATGAAATGACAATAAGATAGCTAATTGAAAAATTCGTTATGGGGATAACTTACAAATATGCATTAGAGAAATATACAAATTGTTATTATATTCCTTTCCACTGCAAAGACTTGCATATATCATGAAAAATGATATGTTCATATAAGCGACTGATAGTTATGTAAAAAAAGGCATAGCATATATGAAATTCTAAAAAAACGAAATGAAAATACTTGAATGAGCTTCTCTTGGTTTCAATAATATCTTATTCTCTACTAAACAAGGACGACCACATGAAGGTTGAAGCTCATATGGCCTCTCCCCCCCTCACATCACCTCAATTCCCCACACCCAATCTATCTACTGTAAAAATAAATGAATGTTACATAACACAATAAAAATATAAGATCCATGCATAAACAATAGCAAAACACAAAATATATGCATGAAAGGTAAGTGCAAGTAATAATCTAAGATATAAATTTTCATAGATACGACTTAAATGAGAACATATAGATAAATCATGCATAATAATTACTAGACAATATCCAACCATGTTCCTTCACAATATTGTTGAACATAATCCATGCCACCTCACCTATAGCTTCATCATCTTTGCATTTTGTCCCTTCAAAATCTGCAATACTTGATAAATCTGCATACTACAATTTATTGGTCCCTTTGGAGGGCATATCAAAAACACACACCAATCATTCTCTACCAGATCTTGTACATAAAATACTTGTTTTTCTTGCGATGCTAGAATAAATGGATCATATTGCACTCTATCCTTACTCAAGCATCTCTTCAGATTCACCATGATGAAACCAATTTCATCAACTTTCATTCCATTCTTCTTGTGTACATATATCTAATCACATTTGAACAATGGAAATTGCACCAAATACTAGTCCAATAACATGATTTATTGAATCACTCCATAATATGTCATCATTTGACGTACAAGGTTTGTATCCTTTGCACTTGATCTCATTAATGTTTGTGCATCTATGCACACACAACTATTTTGGGTGGCCCTAACATTTTCTATGATTTTAAGATGAAATCTACACCCATTGATTAAGTAGCCATCATACTTTGCTGCATATTTCCTTGGGCCACATGCCAACCATTTAAGGGTATCAGAAATATTTTCTTTTCCTTCAACCTGTAAATTTTTAAATGTCATAGGAACATCATGCTATTTCAAACTATATTAAAAGAATCTCACCTTCATACATCATAATAGTCTTAATAAATGAATTTCACTTAAATCTAATATGAAGAACATATCATTACATGTTTTCTTAACCAATTACTAAATTGTTGGTTGTGGAGCTTTTGTAGTAAGACTTCATCTTTTTGGGATAGGATGTTACTATTGGAAATTTCAATCAAGTGCATCCTAATTTCAAGTAATGTCAATAAACAATTTATGAAAATATTGTGATATTATAATAAAAAATTATTTCATAAGGTTGTTCTTATTACTTACTCTATCCAAGGTTGAATTTCAGTTATGTTGTGCAAGACCCATCTATGGGCTTGTAACAAACTAGTATTTTCTAATTCAATAGAAGTTCCACTAGATAAGGCCTTCTCATATTGACTAATCTGTCCTTCTTCATCGTCCCAAGCTTCATGTATACTAGGCATGCTTTCAACATATTCCATACCTATGACATATCCAACAAAAAATTGGATGGATTCCTCCACAATGCAGTTTTCAGTATGTAGCCTTTGGGCCTATTCTTATTTTTCACATAACTTTTGAAAACTTTCATGTTCTTAGAAAAAAAACACAATTTATAGTCAAATCAAAAGTATGAATAAATATTTTCTAGTAATGTATTATTATTATATGCACATAATATGTTGGAATTTATGTGGATTTGCACTTAATAAAATTTCACTAACCTTTCAAAAGGGTACATCCATTGATATGCAACTGGTCCACAATAACGTATCTCTCACATCAAGTGTATAGTAAAATGTATCATTATATCAAAGAATGAAGGGGGGAAATATTTTTCAAGTAAGCACAAATTTTCCACAACATAATCTTGTAAGTTATCAAGATCTGTTAGATCCACCATTTTTGCACAAATTCACCTATAAATGAAGCAAATCTTATAAATAGTGTTTCAAATTGCTTTTGGTAGCACATGGTGCAATGCTACTGGAAGGATTTGTTGAATGAGAAAATGGAAATTAAGTGCTTCCATACTATGAAGCTTGATATCTTTCATAGATACATGATTTATAGGGTTTGAACTATATCCATCTGGAACTTTTAATGTGAACAAAACACCACAAAGACTCTCTTTCACCTTTTTTGAAAGAGTGTATGGTGCAGGTGGAAGAAATATTTTCTTGCCTTGTTCTTATGGCCATATTGACCTCCTTATACCCAACTGTTGTAAGTCATTACAGGAATTTTTCCCTCCTTTGATTTATCTTTTATATCTAGAAGGGTTCCAAAAATACTTTCGCATACATTTTTTTCTATGTGCATTACATCTAAAATGTGACACACTAGGAGTTTCTGCATCCAACCATATAAAGAATGAATGAATGATAACATTAAAGAAAAACTAAAAAATATATTCAAATTAAGCACAATGAAATCCTTCAAGCATCGTACATTTTAGACTTTAAGTTAATGTGTGCACATGTCTCCCAATATCGTAAATTGAATAGAATTGACCTTTTCATCCACACATTAGTCTTTCCCCAATTCTCTTCCCTTCCTCTTGTTTCTGTAAAAATATCTGACACTAGTACAATTTTAGGTGCAATGAGATGATCATACTTCCCATTAAATGGTCCTATTTGTGAACGATACTTATGATTTATTGGAATATATCTCCTATGTCTCATGCACACACACTTCCTACTACATTTTAGATACATTGAATCAGTGTTCCTTCCACATATATGGCATGCAAAAAACCCTTTAGTCATGAAACCAACCATATTTCCATAAGACCCACATCAATATAGCCTTCATATTAAAGAATGATCTTGAATGAGTATCATATGTCCTTTCCCCTTCATCCCTTGTTAGCTTTAGTTCATTTACCGATTGTTCCAAATAAACATCTATGTCATTTCATGGTTGCTTGGGACCAAATATTAACAATGACAACAAACAAAATCTCCTTTTCATGCATAACCATGGCGTAAGGTTATATGTGACTAGTACTACTGGCCATACACTATGGGTACTGCTCAAGTTTCCAAAAGGATTAAATCCATCCACTTCCATTACAAGTCGTACATTGTGAGGATCATTGGAAAAATAGGTCCATTTAGAATCTATAGTTTTCCATGCCGGGCTATCAACTGGGTGGCACGTTATTCCATCCTTACTTGCATTCTCATGATGGCACCTCATTTTCTATGAAATATATGTAGAGTTGTAACAACAACATAAAGAATCATATATACATTGAAATACTTAGGAGATTAAAGAAGATGAATTTTAGTAGGTTGGTAGTACATGAAGGTGTATTATATAATGGAATTATAAGAGTTCAAAATCATACCTATACATTCTCTTCAACCTCAATACTATAGGGAAATACCTCAACACTTTCGTCGGGAAAAATGTACGCACATTTTCAGAATGAGCATCAACCTTCCATCTTGATTCGCCACATGCTGTACATTCATTTACTCTTTCATATTTTCCCCAATATAAAATGCAATCTTTGTGGCATGCATGTATCATTTCATAGTGCAAACCCAATGATTTAATCAAACTTTTTATAGCATATGTAGATTCTAGAAGTGTATTTCCGATTGGAATCATTTCTCTTTGCAACTTCAACAACTGGGTGAAACTTGCATCAAACCATCCATTTCACACTTTAATGTTGTACAATTTCATAGTGGTTGATAGCTTATTGAAACTAGTGCAACCTAGGTACAATGGTGCCTTGGCATCTTCAATTAACTTTAGATATTGATTAATATCATTTTTTCTTCCATTGATGCTACTTGGCCATTTTCACAATTCACATCTGGATTTTAATTATAATATTGATAAACATCATTCACCATTTCAACCATATGATCATCAACCATGGTTGCATCATTATGATTTCCATTCTCAAGAACTTCGGTATCATTTGTAAGAAATGTTGCAAACTCATCATTATGATTATCATATTAATGTTCGACTATGTGTTCATCACCATGTGTAATTTCTCAAGTCAAATCATGCATCTCTGTTGTGTGGCATTTATTTCCCTTTTCAAATATATATTCCTCAGTAGGAGCTCTCTCTCCATTGAAAAACCAAGTTTTATATTAACTCATTATACCATGAATCATCAAGTGGTCTTGTACTTCCTCCAACATCAATACTAAAACATTGCAACCTTTTTTACATGGGCATCTTGTGGTGTTATTATCCTTTGAATTCCTTTTTGCAAACTCTATGAATTCTTCAACCACATCTTGATATTCCTTTGACATTGTACATAGAACCGATTTGCACATCTCGTAAGAAAAAATCACTACAAATTACAATGAAGACATATTTTATAAAATATCATATCGAATAATCAAAGATAAAATTATTCCTCCTTTTCAAATAAATCCAATGCATTTTTTGACCATTTGAAAATAAAAACAACACAATTTTTGCAATTGGCTCGTCGAGAGTTGGCCTCTCAACTTCCTAGGAATATGCAGTTACCTGAAAAAAGTAAACGTTATGATAAAATTAAGTAACCATTGGTATGTTACATGACCTTATTTATTATCCATATGCCTTTGAATATTTAGTTAGTTTTCAGTTAAAACTCCACCACCAAAATCTCTCAATATTCAAAATTTTTCCTATTTTTACTTTATACCCAAACTTTACTATGTATGCCTCTATTTCCATATTTGTTTATTTAAATTCCCATTCATCTCTGAGATCCCTTTGCAAATTTAGATCTTGTATTGCCTCCATTTTGTGTACCCATGTGTTTATATTCTCGTGTGTGGATGCATCTATTAAGTGATAAATCCCCATTTCATTAGGTGAACTGAACAATGGATCTACTAGTTTGAAGATACCATTAACCACAAGCTATATATCATCTCCAATACTTACCATAAAACCATTCCCAGTTTTCTAAAGTACTAAATTACCAATTAAAAGGTATGTTTTTTATGATTTCCCTCCACACTATTGGGGTTCATTGAACCTGTTTTCTTTCTTATCTAAACCAATCTTCCATATATATTCCATTTAAACCACTCTTCTATAGATATTCCATTTTAATATGTAAATTTTGTTCACAACTCTTCCCCACACCCACTCTATAGAGATCAACCTCCATAAACATTTAGTCTACAAGTGGTAAACTGAAATGAAGGATATTTTTCAACCCCTACCCTCTAAATTCTTTTGAGGTTTCTAAACTTTTCCAATTTATCAATGGATTACATTATTCAACCTTTTTTCCATACCAAATAAAAATAAAACACTTATTTCTAATTTTATTTAATATATCTTTGTAGATCTTAGCAATATTCATCTAGTACACCCACATGCTTTACAAAATAGCCTTTACGAGCACATGAAAACCATATATAACACCATACAAGCTTCCACCTTATAATAACCAAATCCAAACATCAATTAAATAATAATTTGGTTTTATATTAAAGACAATATATTTAACCCATTAATAGTCTAACTCAAAGAATATCATAGGAAACATAACAAAATTTTAGTTTACCATCTTACATTATCGGTTAGTTCATTTACCAATATAATAGACTTGTTCATATCAATTACGATACATGTTTATTTGCAATAAGGCTCCATCAACTACTTAATAGTTTCCATTTTTTGGGTCGATCCATGATCAAAGATCAATTTATTGTCTACAAAAATAAAATGTGAGATAATGGAAGAGTCTAAGATCTTAATTCCCTTCATGTACCCCTTACTTATTTCTTCTCTTATTAACATACTTAAACCTTCTTCCACCAACACAAAAAAAGATATATAGAGAAACCCTATTGAATTCCTCTTGAGATAGTGAAAAACCTCAATGCAGATCCATTAAACAAAAATTCAAAAGATACTTAAGAAAGACAACCCATGATCTAATTTACACTCTATAAGTTCATGCCATTATGGAAAATAATAGTTTGATAAACAATAAATTCAACTTCACATCCATTGGCTAGATCAATATTCAAAATAGTTGTTGGCATAATTTTTTTGTCTTCATTGTGTGCATTTTTTTTTGGAATAGTCTTACTACATCATGATTTTGATGAATATTTAGGGACCAAAATTGGTCTTCAAAAAATATCCCCAACAATATCTTTCATCCTATTAGTAATAATTTTTTAAATACATTTGTAAATTAGATTGACTAATCTTTGAAAAATGTGGAATCTTAGTTTTTTTATATATAAGGTCTATGAAGGTATTGTTTAAAGAACCCAACACTTTCCCTCATAACCTTGACTCTTTAACCAAAAAATACCCCAAATGAAACTCTTCAAGGAGTCTTCCATTTCTTGAAAGATGTTAGGTTAGTGTTAAGTTCTTCAATATAATTATGAACTTCTTGATCCCTATTCATCCCCTTGTATATAAGTCCAAGAAATAAATTTATAACTTTCATGATTTATCTAATGTTTTCTTCTTCTAAGTCATTAAAGAGGGCCTTAATACAAACTCTTCCTACCTCTACAATTTCATTGAAGGAGATTACTTTTGTGTCATTATTATGCTTGATATCCAAGATAGTATTTATATATTTCTTATGGTTATCATAATTATGAATAATTTTTTTATTATTATCTTACTTTGTCCATAAAATCCTACTTTTAAGTCTCCATGCAATCTCCTATTTGTCCAAGAGGTCATTTTTACATTCCATTTCCTTCAAATAGTGATATTCATCGTTGTAAATATTCTCATGTCACTACAATAAAAAAGAGCATTAATATTGGACACTAAATCTCTCATTTAGTGTGACTGTGGGACACTTGCCAACATGACTGTGTGTCACTTGCCAGCGTGATTGTGTGTCACTTTTTCAACATAATTGTATGCCACTTCCCAACGTGATTGTGCATCTCTCACCCAGGGTGACTGTGTTGTCTTTCACCGAACATTATTGTGTGTCTTTGTTGGGTATGACTGTGTGCTGGAATGACTGTGTCCTCTCCACTAGTGTGATTGTATTGTGCATGACTGTGTCCCTCTGCTGGCGTGCTGCTAAAGTCTGAAGTTTCTCTTCATATTGAAGAAGAATATGAGATTTGTATTTTTACTGCTATAACTCTCTTAAGATCTCTCTCTCTCTCTCAAGGTACATCATTTTGTTCACCTAGGTGACTTGTCCCTTCAGTGACAAGTCCAGAACCTAAGAGTGTTTGAGCATAAGGCTGATATAAAACAATCCTAGGTTAGTATTGATATTCTTCTCTACTGTTGATTCATGTACATTATTGTTTTATCAGTTAATATTGTTACTGTACATTCATCTTCCTTCAAGTAATTCCATTCATGACAATCTAGACTTTATTTGCATCAACAACATGGAATATTCAAACACTGAGAGAAGTAATCTCTTCTAGCTACCTACCCCTAAACTTCCATTTGGTTCATAGTTAAATTCATTTTTCTCCCATATCACATTTCCTCCTTCTAGATATCACATGCTAACTAGATTTTCCTGATAGGACTGCCTATCACCATAGCCCTGTAAACATTGCTTATTTTGAGATCTTTCCTAATCTCCTTAGCATAAATATACACTACATTTCCTAAGTTTGATAGTGAAGTAAACCTAGTCTCAAAATTAGCATTCCACACAATTACTATCCCCCATACAAACTTATAGCATTTATAATACTAAAATTAAAATCCTTTAAATATGACAAGAATTCTAAATATTTTTTACCAAAACACATTGTTTCTGGTAACATAATTATTTCAATATTGTAAACAAAAAAGAGTCTTTGGGGGGGCTATTTATTTGGGGTCTTCACCTACACTTGAGTTTAATATTAAATGAGAGAATATAATTTAGTAACCTTCTTTTTGTCTATTCCTACTCTAAATTCCCTATCAATGGTTCTTTTTATACTTTCTTGGATTTCCTTCTTCACATGAGACTTAGGTTTTGATATGTGGGATTTCCTATCTATAGCGGTTAACAAGTCTTTATCCAAATCTAGTTGCAACTTCAAACCATCAATATCATTTTTCTTCTCTTTATTGGAGAAAAGGTGGTATCAAGACCTTATAAAAATACTTAATTATTTTTCCTCAGTTTATCAAGATGTCAAACCTAAAGTATCTCATAATACTTCTTTAGAAACCTTATATGGTATTCTACGAATTATAAAGAGGAGAACTAAACAAATCATAATATTTACAACTAGTATCACGTCTTCTAATAAATCCCCCTGGGATGTGCTTCAACCCTAACACTACTCGTGGAATAGTTTATTGTTATAGTTTCATCTACAACAATGTTCCCATAAAGCTCTTGTGTAGACTTATTAATCAAAAGGATTTGTAGGACTACCAATTACTTCATGAAAATACCTAGTAGGGTTCTATGAAACATTACCTACTTCACAAGAGAAAATAGTATGGTTCCATGAAACTTACACTTTTCAAAATTATTTGCTTCATTAGCACTACTCTCAAAAGAATTCAAATTTGGTACTTGGTATAGAATTGCCGGGCATTTCACCATAGCTTAAGATCATGTACACTCTAATTCTACGCTCACTTTAATCCCTTAAACATATTGATTCTCCTCTACTATCTTATTAATGTTCTATTTCACCCACTTATTTTTAGTTCTAACCAACCCCTTTCTCAAAACTATGTAGAAGTCTTCAAGGTGTCCAAGATAATAATAATAGCCACATTGAAAATAAAGCTTTTAGTAATCCAAAATATTAGAAAATTCCAATCTCCCCACTCTATCTCAAATTCAATTAGTAGTCCTTCCCAAAAATCAAGTTTCACTAAAATTAGTACAATTATTCTATCGTGTTTTTGCATCCACACATCTTCATAGGCTATAAATTGACCAAGGCTGATACATATTTCAATTTGGGAAAAAAAAAGAATATTGAGAGAGTTTGGTGGTGCATATCTTTGGCTTGATGTATAGGATTTTGATGTTGGTTTGAGTTGCTGCCACCTCTTTCTCATCTTGTTAGGGTTTTCGTTCTCTTGCCCTATCTGCTACTACTTTTTAAATTGGACTGTGACTGTGTTATGCTCCTTGTTCTGGGCCGTGATTGTTTGTGGTTGCTCCTAAACTAAGCCATGAATTTTTTGTGATCCATGGGCCGGTTCGTGACTCTGTTGTGATCATTGAGTTGGTCCATGACTGCTTTTGTGTTCCTTGTGATGTTACATGACCTTATTTAGGATCCCTATTTCTTTGAATGATTTGTGACTTGTTTTGGGATCTATTATTTACTATGGTTTGTTCTGTGGGTGGGTTTGTGTTTGTACCTACTGTAATTTTTAGTCTGGGCCGTGACTACAGTTAGCTTCCCAGACTTGGGATGTAACCTTTCTACTGATTATTAGAGTGGAAATTTAACCTTGTATAGTTGTTAAAACCTAGTCTATGATTCTTAGATGTCTCCTATGTTGAGCTATGATCTTATGTGTGCTCATTGAACTTCAATTGTGACCTCTATGAGGTGTTTGAACATAGTTGTGATCTATGTGGGAAGCTTCGACATAACTATGATTCTTGTGGGATGTTAAGACTCAGACTTGACCTTGTTGGGTTGATTTGAGTTGTGACTTGTGTCAATATTCTTGAACTGGTTGTGATCCTGTTAGTACCTAACTATTTTTGGGGTTGAGTCACCCATTGCTTGGGTTTTCACTTTTGGTGATTGGGTCATATTGAATGCTACCGTATGTGTCTAACCTTAATATACAACACTCTAACTCTTTCCCTATATACTGCTACTATTTATGTTGAGTCGTGACTGTGTTGTGCTCATTTAGCTAGGTCGTGATTGTTCATGGATGCTCCTGAAATGAGCCATGACTGTTTTATGCTCCTTGAGCTAGGTCATGACTGTGTTGTTCTCATTGAGTTGAGCCATGAATGTGTCTGTTTTCCTTGGGTTTTTATGTGACCTTATTTATGATCCCTATTCCTTTGAATGATTTGTGACTTGTTTTGGGATATGTTATTTACTATGTCTTGTTCTATGGGTGAGTTTGTGTTTGTACCTACTATAATTTTTAGTCTGGGTCATGACCACTGTTAGCTTCCCAAACTTGAGATGTAACCTTTCTACTGATTATTAGAGTGGGAAGTGACCCTTATATAGTTGTTTAGACCTGGTCTATGATTCTTGCATGTCTCCTATGTTGATATGGGATCTTATGTGTGCTCATTGAACTTTAGTTGTGACCTCTATGAGGTGTTTGGATAGTGCTCTGATCTCTGTGGGAAGCTTGGACAGAGATATGATTCTTGTGGGATGTTAAGACACATACTTGACCTTGTTGGGTTGATATAATTTGTTACTTGTGTCAATATTCTTGAACTGGGTGTAATCCTATTAGTACCTAACTATGTTTGGGGTTGAGTGCCACTGCTTGGGTTTTCACTTTTGGTGATTCAGTCATATTGACTGCTACTGTATGTGTCTAACCTTAATCTACTACACTCTAACTCTTGCCCTATATGATGCTATTATTTATGTTGAGCAATGACAGCGTTATGCTCCTTGATATGGGTCGTGATTGTTTGTGGTTGCTCCTGAACTGAGCCGTGACTGTTTTGTGCTCCTTGAGCTGGGTCGTGACTGTGTTGTGCTCATTGAGTTGGGCCATGACTGTGTTTGTCCTCCTTGGGATTTTGTGTGACCTAATTTATGATCCCTATGCCATTGAAATATTTGTGAATTGTTTTGGGATCTTTTATTTACTATGGCTTGTTTTCTGGGTGAGATTGTGTTTGTACCTACTATAATTGTTAGTCTGGGTCGTGATGACTGTTAGCTTCCCAGAATTGGGTTGTAAAATTTCTTATGATTATTAGAGTGGGAAGTGACCCTTTTATAGTTGTTTAGACCTGGTCTATTATTCTTGTATGTATCCTACGCCGAGCTATTATCTTATGTGTGCACATTGAACTTCAGTTGTGACCTCTATGAGGTGTTTGGATAGATTTGTAATATTTGTGGGAAGCTTGGACAAAGCTATGATTCTTGTGGGTTGTTAAGACTCAGAGTTGACCTTGTTGGGTTGATCTGAGTTGTGACTTATTTCAATCTTCTTGAAATGGTTGTAATCTTGCTAGTACCTAACTATGTCTGGGACTAAGTGCCACTGCTTGGGTTTTCACTTTTGGTGATGGGTTCATATTGAATGCTACCATATGTTTCTAAGATTAATATAAAACACTCTAAATATTTCCCTATTTGTTGCTACTGTTTATGTTGACTTGTGACCATGTTATGCTCATTGAGCTAGGTTGTGATTGTTTTGTGCTGCTCTTGAACTGATTCGTGACTGTTTTGTGCTCCTTGAGTTGGGTCGTGACTATGTTTTTCTTATTGATATGGGCCATGATTGTGTTTGTGTTCCTTGGTCTATTACATGACCTTATTTATGATCCCTATGCCTTTGGATGATTTGTGACTTGTTTTGGGATCTGTTATTTACTATGGATTGTTCTGTGGGTGAGTTTGTGTTTGTACCTACTATAATTTTTAGTTTGGGCCATGACCACTATTAGCTTCCCATACTTGGGTTGTATCCTTTCTACTTATTATTAGAGTGGGAAGTGACCCTTGTATAGTTGTTTAGACATGGTCTATGATTATTGGATGTCTCCTATGCTAAGCTATGATATTATGTGTTATCATTCAACTTCAGTTGTGACATCTATTAGGTGTTTGGATAGAGATGTGATATTTGTGGGAAGCTTGGATAGAGCTATGATTCTTGTGGGTTGTTAAGACTCGGAATTGACCTTATTGAGTTGATCTAAGCTGTGACTTGTGTAAATCTTGTTGAGATGGTTGTAATCCTTCTAGTACCTAACTATGTTTGGGGCTAAGTGCCACTTCTTGGGTTTTCACTTTTGGTGATTGGGTCATATTGAATGATATTGTATGTGTCTAACCTTAATATGCACACTCTAACTCTTTCCCTATATGCTATTATTGTTTATGTTGAGTCGTGACCCTGTTATGCTACTTGAGTTGGGTCGTGATTGTTTGTGGTTGCTCCTAAACTGAGATGTGAATTTTTTGTGCTCCTTGAGATGGTCCATGGCCATGTTTATGTTCCTTGGGATGTATGCAGAGGAAGAATAAACTCCATATATTCCAATATATATTAGAGGAGAGACGTGACCATAAAGACCCAACCTCATATGTGACTAAAAAGGCATAGGAAGAGGATCTCCTTGGAGGAGAAAAGAACAAATCGAGGTATCTATGGTTTCAAGAAGAATAATCCCCCCAGACATGGATCATGTGTAGAAAAATTTCAAGTATAAAAACGTTCTCCAATCCTAAAGGATGATCCCCAAACTCTCCCTAGATAATGAATGGACTATGAAAATGTTTGCTACAAGTTATATGTTGGAACATGATAGATTGAACTCTCATGATAAATTTTAATAAAAATACATTTAAACAAAACAAAGTAGCAAGTTGAACCTTGGAGGAGGAGAGCCTCTAGAAAAATATTGAATCTTCAAATAAAGAATTTCCTCTACACTGCATAATGAACTATTGCTAGATCGAATATTAAAAAAACCCTATTAATTTTGTATGTAGTGAACCACAAAATTGCCGCTTAGATTGAATTTCAAAAGGAAACCCACGAATGTCCACAAATATGGCATTAGATCGATCAATGAATATCCACAAATCTAATTAAAAACCATGATTCCCATCTGTAGGCCTTTCTGAACAATATTTTTCCAATCGTTTTGTGAATGATTCTCATATGCAAATCTTTGTGAATGATTCTCATATGTAGATATTTACAAAAATGAATTAGCATAAATATCCTTTACTTGCTTGTCGGGACGTTGACTTTCCTGAATAAATGTGAATGTGATGTTTTATTTGAAGAACTCACGGTTAATGAGTTAATTTTGAGAAAATATGACTCTTATTTTATTTTCCCATATATTATGTCCTCCTAAAAACTATCATCAACTTGAATTAATAAAAATACAAAAAAAAATTCACTTTAGCGTCTTCTTCTGCTTTGTTTACGTGTTTTTATTCAAATGCCTCTCCCCCTCTTTATACTACTTATATTTATGCCTCATTGGATTCTTTTGGTCAATTTTCTTATGCCTCTCCCCCTCTTTATACTACTTATATTTATGTACTTTGTTTTCCTTTGCTAACATCTCTCTATATGATTTTCCTAGCTTCCATTTTGAGAAGACCAAGTATACCTAAGCACTAAGCAATGGTTTAGAGCTAAATTGAGAGCGTCATGTCTTTTGAATATGAGCTCCAAAGGGACAAGTCACTAAAGCTTCTCCCTCTACTTTAGTTGATTTAGCATTACATGTTCCATGTAATCTTGTAGATAATTGTAAAGTAGGCCAATGAGCAATCGTATACCTTGGTAGAAAAGCTCCAAGTCCATGTAGATTTGTTTGGTAGGAAATCTCTTAAATTATGGGATTATTTGGGATGAACTTAGTAGGAGATGAGGAGGTATGTAAAACCATAATATTGTATATTTTTATAACCTTCAAATATTCTCTATGCTAAGCTATATTATCAACATTCAATTCAATTTCACAATAATACTAGCATACATGATCACTAAAAATGGGTTATTTTTCCTTTGAAATGTCACTTAATTCATAGTTATCAACAAAATTCTTAACCATTTGAATATCTTTCTTACCTCTATTAAATGATAACTTGATGTTATCCATGATTATTTCAATTTAATAACATAATATCCCTTGTATAATATGCTTACCAGTGCCACCATGTATCTATATAGGAATTTGAGGCAAGTATCAATGGGGAAATAAACATAGCAAAGAATGCTATGAGGATATTTTCTCCATAAAAAAAGATATTTTTTTTTTTTGCAAACATTTGAAAACACAATTAGATATTGAATTGAAATTATATACACAAGAGGATCCAAGGAAGGTAGATTCTACCTTGTACAAGAAGTTGGTAGGGATTCTAATCCAACTATCTTATACTAGACTAGATAGTAGTTTTACAATAAGACTTATTTTCAAATACATGACTTTTCCTATAGTTATGTACATGAAAGATGCGAAGAGGATATTGAGTTATGTCCAAGGCACCATTGATTTGGGTGTAGATTTTGTTAGAAACGATTGTTACAATTTCACAATTTTCACATATGCAGATTGGGTAGGATCATCAAATGACATAAATTATACCTCGATATTGATTCAAGTGAAATATCATAAATTTAAGAAACATTTACCATAATACATTTCTTTTGGGAAATGTGTTGCAAGAGATTACAACTCGATCACCAAGTTGGATAATGTGTTTATGAACATTATGGAGTGAAATTCGATGAAAATATTATATTCGATATATATTTTACTATTATGTAACCATAGTCACATGGATCAAATCGACAAATGATTAATGGAGTATAGTTAACTTTCCTCTTTTAAATTTCAAGCACCCAATTCCACTCACATATGTTGGAATATATTAAACCCACTCACAACTTAGGATAAAATAATTAATCATTATTTGATTAATTATTCACCCACTAGCTTAATTAGGTGGCACCTTAAAGTCAATGCATGCCATCTATATCCTAGGAATGAGTTATTTCTGATTCTGGGTTCATCTAGAATTAGTATGCAGGACCTTATAGCAGATTCTGCTTTTTTCTGCTTTTTCTGCTTTATCCTGCTTTTCTATGGATAAGATAAAAGCTAGTCAACTAGGAAACTGGGTGCTTTTGTTTCCAACCCATCCTCCATTAGTTTTTCTCCATTTTCTAGGATTAGCATGTTACTTCCCTCTCCTTGACAACTCACTCATGCTTTTTCCAACTCGTGAGGTCCTTGATAGATTTAGCAAGTGCTTTATCCACCTATGGGGGTTTGCTATATTTTGGTAAGTCATCCTTTTTGAGCTTTATGATTTGTTTCCATACAATTCGACTTCCCCATGAGGGATGTACTATTTATGTACTCTATTATTCATAATTATTCAATGGAAGGATACACACCAATATTCATCTCTTCATTCATGTGATTCAGTCTCTTTTCTTCTCTCTATTTTTCCTGTGTATGCTTGTGAGAATTCTTAGTAGCAAGATCTATTTCCTGTGCTTCTTTTTAGCATCATTGCAAATAGCATTGATCTATTATTTCTACAACATAGTGCTCAACATAAACCATCTCCCACACATGCTCCTAAATATACTTGATTTACCATCACCTCCATAGTAATTGACACTAACAAAAAAATGAGAACTAATAAATTTAGCTCATAGGTGGTAGATATTTGATGTTAAATTGTATTCCAACATTAAAATATATTGGGTCAACTTTCAACAAATATGAACACCAAATACAAAACCATAAGTAAACCCTAGACACCTGAGAAAATTTTACCACAATAATCAAATGTGTTACAAGAGATTTCAAATTCGATCACAAAGGCTAGTATGTTTATGAATAGACATGCACCTATTATATTTCATCTATACATTACTTCGATGTATCTATACATTACAGATACATCATCATAGGGAGAAGTGAAAGAACCTAATGCTCATGATAACTAGGATTTTCAGTATATTGGTGAGCCAATGAAGATGAGAATAAAGTCATGATAGGTACATAAAAGGTATTACAACAAGTTGGAAATGGAAAATGCAAGTTGGTAGTGGAAAATGTCAGGAAAAACTTTGGATTCATGTGTAATGCTAAGATCCAAACCATAATGTAATGCTAAGGGTTTCCTTTGATTAACGTTATAACATTACTTACCATTTCTCAAACAATGATTTATATTCATTCATGTCATTTATTTGAATGATATTATATTATTAAACTTATAAAATGGTGTAAATTTTAGACTCCCTAGTTCATGCATACTACTTCACCATAACTTTAGAATACAAAATCATTCCTAAATGCAATAACTCATTATAAATCTTTTGAAAATATCTACACTTGTGAATATATATATTATTTCCACCATTTTCAAACACTAGAAGGACCTATAAATTGCATTGAAAGTTCAACATCCTAAACTACCAACACCAATATTGTTTCTAAGATGGCCCATAATGAACACCTATATCAATCATCCCCTTTGAAACACCATTGAAACAATTTCATGTTTTAAGTGTCATAACGTCAGCTCGATCATGTTCCTAGTGAAACACCTTCCTTGGTCAAGAAGTTTCCTTACTTTGATGACTTGGGTGAGTTTTATTTCGTATTGTTGGTTTCTCCTAATTTTGGTGTCCATGTTGTAATTTACTTTAGCTTGCTTGATGAAATTACGGTTTATTTATATAGTAACTAATTTCTCTTTTTCCTTTGAGGTGTCCGATAGGGGGAATTTATTAAAGAAACTCTACATTAGAAACAGGGTGTCAAGTTAGGATCCAAAAAGGTTGGAAGATATGGTTGAAGCAAGTACACATTAAAAACAAGATGTAATTTAAGGTAAGGTGGTAAGATAAATTATAAAGTGTTATTTCCCACTACCCTCTTGATGGTGTAAGGATTGTAATGGAGTGGTAAGACATTCATGTGTGGATCTGTAAGTTTCTTCCTCTATAGTTGTGGGTAGGCCTAATATAAAATCTATGGGAATTAACTCTTAATGATTATATACAGTGAGTAAAGAAGTAGGTTGTACTCACCTCTTGATTGTAGGTTTGGTGATGATACAACATGTATGATTCGATATATTTGTTAATGTCCTCTTGGATATTTATATATTAGATGCACTACTACTACTATAATATTATCCACAATTACATGCCCTACCACGTAAATATAGTGCACCTCCAAAATCATATTCTCATGCTCTCCTACAACTACATAGAGATGTCCCAAATTGCATAGAATTCCATGTTGGTAGTAAAGTATGAAACTCATTTACCTATGACCGATGTATGATATATAATGGAAAATTTAGGATCACTACATACAATTGGGCCCACTTTTGAAGTATCCTATTGAAAATATTTGATGACTCTAGTTAATACCACCATAAGAGGTCAAGTGATGTAGCTTACAACTTAGATGGTGCTTTCCTTTTTGTAGTTGATGTTCAATTCATATAAAAATTGAAGGAACATGTGGAACACATATGATGGTAGTCATTCTAAAACATTCCCTATATCTACATAAAATAAATAGCTATGTGGTCAATGTGGATGACCATTTCATTTCTCAAAATATAATTATTCCATTATCAACATGCCTTGACAATGCATTAAATATCATTGTCAGGTGGCGTACTATCCAAAAAAATGTAATACAATGTCTCATCATGGTGAACCTTTGGGTGTATGTGTTGACCAAAGTTTGCACCAATGGAATAATTTGATCCATATACCTCAATTTTATATGTTTGTTGTAGATCAAGAAAAATGAGGGATGGTTTCAAGAAGATGTTACACTTGAGATCCTTGAATGCTTTCTATTATGACTTGGGAAAAATAAAATTGACCTTGGATCCATCCTTGGTCCCTTTATTAAAGGCCAAGAAATAAGAGAGAACCCCAACATGAACCTACAATAATATTTGGAGAGGCCTCAGAATCTTGGGAGCTTCGTTGGTGTATTTAGGGTTGACCAAGATCATAAATCACTTGAACCCTTACTATATCCACATGCACAAATTGCACATCCATTATGTATCCTTGATAAGGAATTATTTGTAAGTTGAATTACCAATTATCTATGTTTTCATAGGGTTATCAACATAATGAATGTGCTTTATAGGTTCTTCCTAGTTTTTATTTTAAAGATTAGGATGTTGTATAGATAGATGAATACAAAAGAGTTTGTGAATGACCACAAAATTCCATCCATCAACCTCATGAATTTTCTTGGTGCATTAGTCGATCCAAATATATTCCCAATAATTCAAATATATATAATTTGTACTTAAGGGTTGGATTCCACACATTAGTTGGATCAATTGGTACCTAGTGATACCCTAACTTTAGATAAATATTGCTAAGAAAATTGGAACCTTTAATTTGGTTAAAAATACCATAAATCTAAGGGATGGTATTGATTATTGACAACGCTTTTATTCAATTCTATGTAATCAATATGCTTCCAATATGTCCCATTCTTCTACTAAACCGATATAATTATATTTTGGGAAGCTAAGCTATAATTTATTTTATTATGGAACTTTGGTCCCCTATTCGATTTGCTTTTAACGGAGGAGTTGAAAATATGAGGAAATGATTGGGGGATAATGCCATGGCTAAAAAAACCACTGAAATATAAGGTAATTTAAACTCAAATCTGTTTAACATTACTACCATTTTCATTCTACTGTATATCGAAGTCTCCTTCAGTTGGAAAGGTTTCTTTGCAGGCGTTTTTTCTTAAAGATTTATTTTCATCACAGGGGTAACTTTATGAACAAATTTTCCTCCAACAAGTATAATCATACCCTTATACATCATTTTTTAATTTTTATGCCTCCAATCACACATGTTGTTGTTAATGTGATCTTAAACTTGCCCATATTTAGAAAAAACAAATTTTAATTGATGTATTTTATCCAAAATACTGCCTTGACATGCTTTTAGTGGTAGTTTGAGGCATGCAATACCTTCAAACTTCATTGTTTACTATCGTTATGCCATTATGAAGTATAAATTACCCAAATTCAAAGTTTAGGGTTGTTTTATGTCAAAACTATGGCTAGAACTAAAAAGGCATGGGTTTACTTGTTGTTGATGGTTGAACATAGGCCAGATATTGCCCAGAGTTACATTTTATAGTTTTTGTATGCTCAAATCTACTGATTTATCCCAAAGACCTAGTAAAATATTTAGCTTACTAACATCCTTTCCACAAAACTATGCCCAAAATTATGAAGAAGCTGATGATGTAGGTGACAACATGCCACGAGTGGATGTTTTATAGCTATTGGGAGGCTGGGATATGCTCTAAACTACCTAAATCCATCCCATATTTGGATTTAATTCCCTCTTATGTCCTCTTATGTTGTTCATTTTTTTTCTTGAGAGAGAAAAGATTAAAGTCCTTGGTCTTGTTGGTCCTATGGGTAGTTGTTTCCCCACTTTGAAGGTACACCTTGGTATTATGGGTAAGGGGGTTGGATTACCACCTTGTTGTGACCCATATTGTTATATTATCATTATTTTTTTCTTTGGAATCTTCTTTGATATTTTGTTATCTTCTTTCCTCCACACCTACAATTTTTTCCATGCACCTGAAATTGCCTCCATAAAAAGTATTGTTGGAGCAGGGCCCCGCAGCTACAGGAAAAGTTGCTATATCGAAAGAAGAAGTCAAAGGAAACAGTACCCAAGCGGCCGAGAAGAGAGAGCTCAAACATTGCACTTAAGTAAGCGGCGAAGATAGGAGGGCTCAGCTACCCTCATAAAGGAAAAGGAGCAATAGGCCGAGGTATTGAACACAAAGGAGAGAAGAGGAATGTGAAGGAAGTGACGCCCATACCCATGATCAACGTCGGGAAGCGTGGAAGACTGCAGGAAGCTTTGGTGTGATGGTAAGCGGCAGACCACAGTACAGATGCACTGACTATCACAGTTAGGGTTTTTGGGTTACTGTTGGGAAAGGCCCACAGTGTTGTAACAGGGTGAGACCTTCGGGTCGCCTATATAAGCATGTATTTTTTATTGTAAAAGGTTAGACAGTTGGGTAGATATTCAGACAATTAGCTAGCTAGTCAGTTGTATTGTAAGACATTGAGAGAGAGTTGAGCTCTGGTTCTGTTATTCAGTCTGTAGTTATCTTACTGTAACCGGTAGCTAGCTCCTTGAGCATGAATGTAACAATCCGCAGGGATTGAGAGAGAGAGGAAGAGTATATTGTAAGAAGGAAATATAAGAAGAAGAAGAGATCTAAGAGAGAAGGGCTCCCGGTTGTGTGTGTGGAGTTTCCTAGAAGATCTCAGGCTGCATAGTAGGTTGCAGCGGAACTGTGTTTACTCTCTCAAGATATAATATAAAAACCAGTTCCCGTGGGCATAGCTTCCCCCCTAGAAGTGAACCACGTAAAACCCGTGTGTTGCGCGACTATTCATGTGATTTTGTTTTACTTGTTTGCTATCTGTTATCTGTTACATGAATGTTGCTTATCAGTTGATGAACATATGTATGTTATGCTTCAGTTTATAGCACATATAAGGTTAACCATAAGTTGAATGTATCAAGTGGCCTGTATATGAGTTTATCAGTGCTTGATTCATGATAGTTAACAGTTACAGCGTTAAGTGACTCCGGTATATGAGTTCCGTGAGTTCAGTGTAGTTGATGTTAGCGTGTTAAAATGTAGAGGTCTGAGTGAAGTGGTTTAACACCCTGGTGAAGGTTAACATAGTTATTAGACCTAGGAGGGAGGTCGCAGGACCTTGAGAGTTGATACGCGTATTGAGCCTCATTATAGGACGTATTACAAAGTAGAAAGGCGATATCGCATCATCTGGGGAGCTGCGGTGTGAGATATCGTAGGGAAAGAGCTCAGTAGAAAAGTAGGTTTGCGCATCGCCATAGAAGCTGCGATGCGATAAGAGTCTGCTCCCTACCAGCACCAGCCAGAAGGAGAGATCATCCTCGCAGAGAGATCCCGCTGGCTAAGGAGAGTCACGAGACCCTAGGATGTTATAGAACTTGGTTGAAGACACCTAAGTCTTCAGCCACCCCATCTAAGATCACTTCGGGTGAGACTTCAGGCCGCTCTGTGGTCTATCGTCAAAAGGGCCAGTGAGCTAGGGGTTTTGTTGGTACAGTAAAGTAAAACCCGGGTCTGCCCAGTCAGAGCCAACAAATGGTTTCGTTGCCGGTTTTGAACAAATTGAAGAGCTAATGTTCTGTTGGCATCCTACTAAAGAAGAACTCAACTAGTGGGTTGGGTCAAAGGAAAGAGAATTTGCTGCGACAAAAAACAAGAGTCCTAGGCTCAGTACAGAGGACTGGTTACAAAAACATATCTTCACAGATCTGCATGAGATATTTTTTGCAACCTATGCAAACGAGTTGTATGACTGGTTATCAAAGTTGACTGATAAGAATATATTCAAGAAGAAAAGAAACATTGTCTAGACATCGAAGCTGATTCAGACCATGAGGAGCATAGACAATCCCATTTCACGAGCAGTAGACTTCTAGCTTGCAAGTTTGTTGGAAGGCTTCATTACCGAGTTTGCAGTTGATCAAAGAAAAAGTTTCAGCGAAGCTGAGAGGTACTTCTTCAAAGGATATCGCGGTAAGTACTTGAACTCTTTAAATTCATCTATTAAGATGTTATTACATGAAAAAGGAGTAATGGATATATTCTCAGATGAATAAGTTCAGTAAGTGTAATGTCACAAGAGTTTGAGAGTGATTTTGATGAAATTGGATGTACACATAGTGGTAAGAAATATAAAGTAGATTTCAGATCTTCCTTCATAGAAGACAGTTCAAACCATACTAGAGAACATAGCCAAAGTGATATAGAAAGACCAGTAGGGGGTATCCCTTACCACCCTTATACCCCATAGAAAATGACTGGGACTCAAAACAATCCCGCAGGAACTACATCTAGTATTTCACACACAGTACACACTACAGTTACACCGCCAAGTGGTAGTAACACAGCAAATCAGAACCCACCATGTAGAAACAGAATGGGGGATGACATGAAGTTACCTACCTTTAAGGGTACAGGGGTAGAAGACCCGGAACAACATTGGTTCCTATGTGAAGCCATATGGACCATTAAACAGATCTAGGATGATAATACTAAACTTGTCAAGTTGGCCACTACACTTAGAGACAGAGCCTTAACATGGTATATGAAGTATACAACAGCGCAGCCCAGAACGCTCATACAAGTCAGGACCGCCATGATCAAAGAATTTAAGAAAACTAAGTCTGAATCACAGTGTATCACAGAGCTTAAAGACATTAAACAGTTACCTACAGAGTCCGTATGGGACTTTGATTAGAAATTCAAAGCTCTTATAGACCAGGTTAGATTTGAGTTTGTTCCAGAGCAGCATAAGGAATGGTTCATCGCAGCACTGCTCCCACATATCAGACTTCCCCTCATGCAACAGAGACTTCGTACGCAGGATGAAGCATTGGAGATGGCAATGAAACTAGAGGCTTCACCTCTAGCTGAGACTAGTACAGGTATGACAAACCTACAAAACCAGTTAGCCAATATCACGTTACAGCGACATGAGATTAAGAAAGGGAAAGAAGTTGCACAAGAACTATGGTGTATAAAGTGTAAAGGATAGGGACATACTAAAGATAAATGTCCAGTATTTGTTGAATATTTAGCAAGTGGGGCCCCGAACCCCTTAATACAGACCCAAGGGCCATGGTGTGAACTCTGCAAAACAAGAGGGCATAGACCACAAGAATGACCTTTACTTCAGAATTATGTACAAACCCCTAAGAACTTATATTGTAACTTCTGCAAGTTAGTAGGTCATGATGAACATAATTGCCGAGCTTATGATCTCATGATAGAGAGAAAGCATGACTTGTACAGAGTCCAGTTAGAGACACCAGGTCCAGCAGCGGGATTACAGCATGAACCGACTCATGATGGTCGTGGTGGAGGATTCAAAGGATGAGGCCGTGGAGGAGGCTTTGGCCGTGGCCGTGGACCGATCACTTGTTATAATTGTGGAATTGTAGGACATTATGCTAGAGACTGTCAGAACCCTAGTACGACATGTAAGTATTGCAAGTCCTATGATCACCCTATAGAAGAGTGTCTGATCTTGATAGCAAAGATTAGGGATCCTAAGCTAGCAGTAAACCAGAACATTCAACTTATTGCTGCTGAACAGAAAGAACCAGAACCTAGAGTCAATATAGTGACTCACAACGTTGCTTCTACTAGTAGGACATCACACGATGCAGAAAAGAATACAGGTCCGGAGTGGGTGCGCAAAGCAACTAATAAATAAACACCACTTGACCTGTAGAAGAAAAAAGAAACATTTCAGCAAGAAAAACTTTCTTTACTGAACCTACAGCATCAGGATCATAGGTACTGCCGTGTAGGGGTGTACCGCAGCAAACACCTTGTGGCGTTAGTCCTGTGCAGATATCGCTGGCTACCACATCTGGAAGGTGAGAAGAGGATGAGTCGACAGGAAGTGTACAATCCTTCCTGCGGAGCTGCTTGAAACTTCTACAAAATGAGAAATCCATCAGAGAGCTTCAGCGCATCATAGATCAGTGTCAGCTGTCTTCTTCCGAGAACAGCGCGCAGCGGGCTATTCATAATATTATGGGCCATACAAGAACAGGAAGAGAGATGAGACTCACAGCGCAAATTGGAGAATTTGAAATGGATGAGGTAATCCTAGATTTAGGATCAGAGGTAAATGTTCTGACTAAGCATACATGGGAACAGATGGGTAAACCTAAGTTAGCAAGATCACCTATCCATCTGCGACTATCCAATTAGCAGAGGGTATCACCACTGGGTTGATTACCGCAAGTACCAGTTGATATTGATGTAGTTCGCAACTTTGCAGACTTTGAAGTCATAGAAATCATTGGTGACAGTGGACCGTACCCAGCTTTACTAGGTATTGATTGGGAAATCGATAACATGGCTGTTATCGACTTAAATAAAAGACAAATGAACTTTGAGGATAATCAAATCTGGATCATCGCACTGTTGGATCCCTTCCAGGGTCCTTGCTACATCAAACCTATCAGATCAGAGGAGGAGGTGCACAACATGGAAATACTTTATCAGATGACTGCTAATCAGAGTGATTACATCAACCCTACCGCAGAAGGAAATATCAGTTGGCGATGCGACAGCTCATGTGCATCAGGTTCAGAGGTTGGTTTATAAAATTGGCAGAATAGACTTGATGAAGTCTCAGCTTATAGATGTACGTTTATGACTAAGTCACTACAATGGATCGGCACAGACATTATTGACATTCCATCGTTTCATGGCTTAGTGGATGTCAATGAATTTTTACAGCAGTTTGAGCAAGAAATTCCTCAGGAGTAGAGGATGACAACTATGGACCTTGCAGTAAAAGCCACACCTACAAGATGGTGGCATGCACATAAATAACATATTACATCATGGGATGATCTTAAGAGATTGATGACAATCAGATTTTCTAATAACAAGGAGCCTTTACAGCAGAAATACAAAGGAAAGAGTGACCCCAGGTCACATATTCATATTTACGAACAGAGTTGGTTGAATATTCCAGAGGATGAATGGGTTCACATATTCATTCACACTTTAGACACAATTCCAAGGAATTGGTACACTAAGACAGAGTTGTGCAGAGGAACCATTACATGGCCACTTATGATAGACAACTTCCTACTCGCTTTCACTTTTGAATCTGAGTATCCAAGCATTGATCAGGCTCTAGATGTAATAAAGACTAAGATATTTGATGACTATACCCTATTAGTGCCTATTCAGCCTGATTGGGCCAGACAGTTGGAACATGCACTAGAATGTTACAACTGCGCAGTAGAGCCAGATGATGAGGATGAGAATCCTTGCAGTGTCAACATTCCCAATTCAGAAGGGACTCGCGATGTTGATGGACCGAGACTAGAAATTCCCACTATCACAGAACCTATCAAGATTAAAAAGATTAATATTGGCACAGAACCAAAACCAAAGTTTGCCTCTATTAGAGACTATTGGGATGATGAAATAGTATGACACATCGCAGATCTCTTACATGACTATCAGGACCTATTTCCCACTAAGTTCATAGAGATGAAGGGAATAGTAGGATATTTGGGAGTCATGCGCATACCATTGAAAGAGGATGCTAGGCTAGTTAAGCAGCGTCCATACAGATTGAATCATTGCTATAAAGAAAAATTTAAGGATGAAATTGATAAGATGCTAGCAGCATGCATCATTGAACCTGTAGAAGAGAGCGAATGGGTTAGTCCCATGGTCGTGCAGGAAAAGAAAACCAAAGGAGAAATCAGGATTTGTGTCGATTTGCGCAAACTCAATGACGCATCACTTCACGACCCATTTCCGACACCTTTTACTGATGAAGTTTTAGACAATGTGGGAGGACAAGAGGCCTACTCCTTCACTGATGGATTTTCAGGCTATCACTAGATCAGAATCCATCGAGAGGATCGACACAAGACCACTTTTGCGATAGAATGGGGCTCATTCCAGTACACGGCAATGCCCTTTGGTCTTAAAAATGCACCAGCTATCTTTTCTAGAGTAGTAGTTGCTGTATTTAAGGAATACATCCATAAATTCTTAGAAGTCTATTTTGATGATTGGATTGTATTTGGATTAATCGACAAGCATATAGGAGATTTAAGGCTCATGTTAGAGAAATGTAGGCAATATCAGATTTCTCTTAACTTGAAGAAATGTATATTCTATGCGCCATTTGTTATTCTGTTGGGTCATATTGTTTGCAGACAAGGATTGATGGTAGATCCCGCAAATATTGCCATCATTGTTAATCTTCTAGCACCCAACTCAGTCAAGCAATTGAGGACAGTGCTCGGTCATACCGGGTACTATGAAAATTCATCAAAGGTTCTGCAAAGATCACAACACCTATGGAAAAGCTGTTAAAGAAAGAAGTGAAATTCCTATGGAATGAGGAATGCCAACAAAGTTTAGACACACTTAAAGAGAACATGGTTACAGCACCCATATTAGTATTCCCAGATTGGAACAAGCCATTTCATGTACATGTGGATGCATCTGGCATCGCACTGGGGATTGTCTTAACCCAGCCAGGAGAAGGGGGTATCGATCACCCTATTGCATACTCAAGCAGGAAGCTATCTACCGTGGAAAAGAACTACACCACTACATAAAGAGAAGGATTATCTATGGTGTATTCTCTACAAAAGTTTAGGCACTACCTGTTGGGTGCCCCGTTCAAGATTTTCACTGACCATTCTACTTTAAAGTACTTGGTCAATAAACTAGTATTAGGAGGAAGGATCTGTAGATTGTTACTCTTATTTTAGGAGTATGATTTTGAAATTATTGTAAAACCAGGAAAATTAAATACCGGACCTGATCATCTGTCGTGGATAGATTCAGGCGAAGAACCAAGTAATTTAGAGGACAATTTTCCAGATGTGCAATTGTTTTCTATCCATATCGCAGATGAGTATTACGCTGATATTATTCACTTTCTCGCTACAGGGTGGGTACCTGTTGAGTTTACTAAACAGTAGAAGAAACAATTAGTTGTTAAAGCAGCATAATTCACTTTGATCGTAGGACATTTATATAAGTTAGGTCCAGATGAAGTCTTGTGTAGATGCGTTATGCCGCATGAGAAAGAGGCCATTGTCAGAGAAGCACATTCAGGTGCTGTAGGAGGCCATTTCACAGGAAAGCCGACTGCTCAGAAAATCCTAGCTGCAAGATTATGGTGTCCTACTTTGTATAAATACACTAAGGAGTTTTGCAGATGCTGTGATATCTGCCAGAGGGTAGGAAAACCTTCGCGGAGAGATGAAATGCTAATGCGACCATAGATTACGTTGTGGGCATTTGACAAGTGGGCTATAGATTTTGTGGGTCCTATCAACCCACCCAGGAAATGAACTAGTGTGAGATACATCATTACAAGAATAGAATACCTCACCAGGTGGGCAGAGGAAAAAGTAGTAAGGAATTGTGATGCTGCTACAGCTGCACAGTTCATGTTTGAAAACATCATAAGTAGATTTGGATGTCCAGTAATCTTGATGAGTGATCAAGGTACACATTTTCTGAACCGCACTATTGAGGCCTTGACGGAGGAATTCCAGATCCAGCACCATAAGAGCACTCCCTACCATCCTCAAGCTAATGGTACGATGGAGGCCTTTAACAAGACTCTAGAAAATGCTCTTACAAAGATCTGTAACAACCAAAGAAATGATTGGGACCTCAGGGTTAATGCTGTATTACGGGCTTATAGGACTACATGCAAGAAACTTATAGGACACACACCTTTCATATTGTTGTATGGAAAAGAGGCTATTATGCCTATGGAATATATTATTCCCAGTTTAAGAATCACTCAAATTACCGGGATGGCTGATACAGATACAATGAATGAAAGAATAGCGTAGCTGCTTGCCTTGGAGGAAGACAGATTCATCGCAGGATTTCATTAGAAAGTGCAGAAGGCACAAGAGAAAGTTTGGCATGATAGGCAGATCAAGAGAAAGATTTTTCAGACAAGATACTTCATGCTCCTCTATGACAGTAAGTTTTTTAAGTTTCCAGGGAAGTTCCAGACGCATTGGTTAGGGCCATATCAGGTTTAGCAAGTTAGAAATAGAGGTGTCGTTTAGCTCAGCAAAATGAACGGGGAGCTTCTTCCCACTTTGATTAATGGAAGCAGACTTAAGCTTTATAGTGATAGCCACTCGACCTCCCAGCCCTAACTCAGATAGTTTATAGAGTGCAGATGTCCAGTGTAGTTGAAAGGAGGCATCGCACTGGTAATTAGTCTACCAAAAAAAAAAAAAAACTAAGTATGAGGAATCGCATTAGAAAAGTGTATGATGCACAATTCATAGGACACTTGCGGAGTGTTGAACATTGTGGCGTTCATTCCGACACTTTGGTTTGAGACAATGCGGTGTGGAATCGCAACGATGCGATGTTCCCCGTGCCATGTAGATGATTTTAAAAAGAGGCAGAGGGCTAGTCACTTCGCCCTTTGACAAGTAGTTAATCCAGATACGATAACTATATGTTGCCATAGATTTGGAAACAATATAAATATTTGTCCATATTTGATAAATCTTTGACGAGACCCACGCCTGCACGCAAGTTTTGAGAGAAATTTGATCAGATTTTCAGTAATTAATGAGGATTGAAACGACGGGTGTTGTCTTGTCCATGCAATGAATACCACCGACGGGTCTATCCAAATGACCGTTGCTTCAAAGATTATCAAATTTGTTATAAATTCAGAGACCATTCATCCAGAAGGGTTACTTTTTCGATTTTTGAGAGTATAGAGCAATTTGTAAGAGTTTTCCCTGTGAAGAGATACTGCAGTTACAGAGTGCTGGTTTTCCCCAATTTCACAGCCATTGCTAGTTCAGAGTATTGCACCGAGTGGTTTATGTCCGAGATGGAACCTTTAGAAGACATTGTGCAAAGATTCCAGCGTGGTGGCCTTGTGTCCGCTATGACGACGCCGCCCAAGGTTGTGAAAGTAGGTACATCACAGGTCAGATAGCTGCCAAGGATGAGGAGCCAAGTGCAGGATGTAGAAGATGTCATCAAAGTCTTTGCTACAGAGAAGCAGAAAGACGAGAAGATCACTGAATATAAGAAAACAGAGCATAATAATGATGAGAAGAAATCTATAGCCAGGAAGAAAGTAAAAATGAGAAAAAGAAGGCAACGAGAGACGAAAGCTGACCTATATTATAACCTAAGAGAAGAACAAGATATTGCAGAGGCAAAGAAACGAAAATATGAAGATCATAGGCAGCATGAAAACCTGGAGTGATTTGCTGAGAAGAAAAGTGAAATGGGGAAAACAAACCCAACAAGCCAAACTTCAGAATGTAGACAAAGGCTTGTTCTCGGAATGGAATTCATGGTTTGTATAGTTTTCATATGAAAGGATCTAGGCCGAGTGAAATGTTTAAGAAGGATGGAAGATACAAATTTATATTTTCTTTGGGATCCAAGTTCTAACCTAGATAGACAAGAGTTCTTGTGATACTAGGGATTTGAATCCTTATGATAGAAAAAAATGAATGGCAGGTCTTGCAAGTGATGAGAGTGAGAGCATGAAAATAAGGGAAGGAAAGGTAAGAGAGACCTACGAACTAAGTTTACAGAAGACTCTAGCATTAGTCAAGCTATTCTTGAAACGGCACAAGAGTGTGTCGAAGCTATGAACAACGAAGTCGCAGGACTTCGAGAGAGATTCACAAGGACTTCACAGGAAGCCAAGGAGAAGCTACAGCAAGAGAAACCAGCTGTTAGTGGCTCAGGGACGAGCCACAAGTAAGTTTTAGGGGACTTTTGGAGCAAGGCCCCGCAGCTACAGGAAAATATGTTATATCGAAAGAAAAATTCAAAGAAAACAGTACCCGAGCGGCCGAGAAGAGAGAGCTCAACCACTGCACTTAAGGCAGCGGTGAAGACAGGAGGGCTCAGCTACCCTCATAAAGGAAAAGGAGCAACAGGTCGAGGTATTGAAGACAAAGGACATAAGAGGAATGTGAAGGAAGCGGTGCCCATACCCACGATCAGCGCCAGGAAGCGTGGAAGACTGCAGGAAGCTGTGGTGTGACGGTAAGCGGCATCCCACGGTATAGATGCACCGACTGCCATAGTTATGGTTTTTGGGTTACTGTTGGGAAAGGCCCACAGTGTTGTAATAGGGTGAGACCTTCAGTCCACCTATATAAGAATTTATTTTGTATTGTAAAAGGTTAGACAGTTGGGTAGATATTCAGACAATTAGCTAGCTAGTTAGTTGTATTGTAAGATATTGAGAGAGAGTTGAGCTCTGGTTCTGTTATTCAGTTTGTAGTTATCTTACTGTAACCAGTAGCTGGCTCCTTGAGCATGAATGTAACAATCCACAGGGATTGAGAGAGAGAGGAAGAGTATATTGTAAGAAGGCAATATAAGAAGAAGAAGAGATCTAAGAGAGAAGGGCTCCCGGTTGTGTGTGTGGAGTTTCCCAGAAGATCTCAGGCTGCATAGTAGGTTGCAGCGAAACTGTGTTTACTCTCTCAAGATATAATATAAAAACCAGTTCCCATGGATGTAGCTTCCCCCCTGGAAGTGAACCACGTAAAACCCGTGTGTTGTGCGACTGTTCATGTGATTGTATTTTACCTGTTTGCTATCTGTTATCTGTTACATGAATGTTTCTTATCAGTTGATGAACATATGTATGTTATGCTTCAGTTTATAGCACATAGAAGGTTAACCATAAGGTGAATGTATCAAGTGGCATGTATATGAGTTTATCAGTGCTTGATTCATGATAGTTAACAGTTATAGCGTTAAGTGACTCCGGTATATGAGTTCCGCGAGTTTAGTGTAGTTGATGTTAGCATGTTAAATTGTAGAGGTCTGAGTGAAGTGGTTTAACACCCTAGTGAAGGTTAATAGATTTATTAGACCCAGGAGGGAGGTCGCAGTACCTTGAGAGTTTATACGCGTATTGAGCCTCATTATAGGATGTATTACAGAGTAGAAAGGCGATATCGCATCGTCTGGGGAGCTGCGGTGTGAGATATCACAGGGAAGGAGCTCAGTATAAAATTAGGTTTGCGTATCGCCATAGAAGGTGCGATGTGATAAGAGTCTGCTCCCTACCAGCACCAGCCAGAAGGAGAGATCCTCCTCGCAGAAAGAGCCCACTGGCTAAGGAGAGTCACGAGACCCTAGGATGCTACAGAACCTGGTTGAAGACACCTGAGTCTTCAACCACCCCATTTAAGATCACTTTGGGTGAGACTTCAGACTGCTCTACAGTTTGTCACCGAAAGGGCCAGTGAGCTATGGGTTTTGTTGGTACAGTAAAGTAAAACTCGGGTCTTCCCAGTTAGAGCCAACAAGTATGTTTCCTTGTTGGGTTGTGCAATAGGTCCAACAACAAAACCTATGAAAATGGATTCAATGAACCAATTCAATGATATGATTCAATCTAAATATTGAATTGACCTCAGCTTTAACTACTTCTATCAATAATCTCTAAGTAGCAAGTGAATTGCAACAACATGGACAAACTTTTTATTGGCAGATTCAATTGGGCTTCAATCACCTTGAATCACTTATCCATATTGAAACAATACTTTGGGCTATATTATCTTTGAATACATAATATGATTCAACCAATATCATATTTATCCTACTCTTAATACAATCCTACTAAATTGATCACATAGATCTGTGGACCAACACACAACTCACAAGATAGATCATACAATTTTACTCAGAAATTGAAGAATGAAACAATGCAAAAATGTCTTGCAACTGTGAATGCTTTCATTGATCAAAAGTAATTGGATAATTAATTACAATGTAGTACAATTTCTAAATAGCCTCATGCAATTTGGCTCCATGTGAGGAAATTCGAATTGGTTTGACTCTACTTGACTACATGGTTAACTGAACTTGTCCAAATCACTATCAGAGTTCAAAAACCCAACTCAAGTGTCTAATTCAGTCTTAATTATCAGTTAACTAGTCTAACTGACTAAGGTAGGTGAGTAAATGCACCTCACCTACATGAAGCCATACAAAGCTAGCGCTAATTGAGTAGAACTAAATGTAACAGACTAGAACTGAATGTAACTGACTCCTAACTGAGCTTGACTACTCACCAATGGAGCTCAACTAAAGGAGGTTGGTGTCGGCACTCCCAATGGCTCCTAAATTGTAGGGATTGGTCTAGGAGGCTCCTAAACTGATGCATGCAAGTGCATTCAGTGGCAGTTAGCCTCAATTAGTGTTCCCCACACTCTAGTAACTGGTACATGTGGCCTAATTAGGCCAAGTGGACCCAATGGTTCTAGTGACTAAAATTAGACTAAAAAGAATCCTGATTTAGACATAATTGAAAAAAATGGACAAGGGAGGATTATCATCCTAACACCCCCCCTGAATGATAACTTAGACAATTTTTAGGCCCTGGTAACTAAGACCATAGGTCACCCATTACAGCTAAGTAGAGTAACTTCTCAATACAAGGAACTGGGGAAAAAAACACATGGGAAAAAAGCTGCCCCTGTAACTAAGCAGATAGAATCATGATTCAAGTTTAAAAAAATTGAAAATATGTTGTTGCGACCTTCATCTCTATGGTGTAGAGAAGAAACATGCATGATGTTCTGTGCACAAGTATCCTAGGGCCTAGCATGTAGACTTCTCCATCTTCTCCCAAAATGATGATGGAAGGAAGGAGGAATGTAACCTTTTCCTATTTTTGGATGAACATTGAAGAGGTATATGATCCACTCTATTATTCTAAAGGTAGTGTAACTAATCAGACCTTGCCATGTAGCATCTCATAGGAATTTTTTTGCATCTCTCTGAAGGAGGTGAGATTTCATGACATAGCACAAGGTTCTTTGTCTTCTGTGTGTCAGATGAATTTCTAGTCATATTCCTACATTCTCGCTTGGGAGTAGGGAATGAATCTGGATCTGAATCACCCTGAATCTCAATCTCATAAACTCATACAGTTGGTTTTTTAATACTAGTGTAAACTACAAAAGAAGTACATGAAATGGTTTTACCTCCCCTTTTAAGTGGCAATTGAGAGTGCACTAGTTCTGAAAATGACAGGAAGTGTGAGAAATCATATGCCTTGGAGGCGTGATTTGCAGTACCCTTCTCTATGATGTTCCTAGTAGAGATATCTGTGAACTCCACTGAGTCAGGACCAAATATCACTCGCTTTGGAGGGCTAGTGTGAGTCATTTGGTATACAAATAACAGATTTGCTGCTAATGAGGGCACACAAAGCACACATTTGAACTTTCCATGTTCAAGATTGATAGAACCCTTCCTTTGGCTCAAATTTGACTGTTATTACCCATCTAAATACCAGGGCCATTAGAAGAATGTAAAGAAGAGAATGATTCTTTGGATGCAACCATATGATTGGAAGCTCCAGAATCAATGAGGAAGGCATGTGCTGTTGAATAACTATCCTTCAATGCATGGCATGTCTCAGCATGTTCTTCAATTTCTTCTCTATGGTCAGCCTTCCTTGTGCCAATAGGTACAATAATGTTGTGTTTCTTCATAAGAAGATCCATTTCATCAGTTTTTCTTCTCATATAGGATATTTTTGGATGAAATCCCCTTCCACAGTAAGAACAAAGGATATTTTCGTTTCCATTCTTCTTGCTTCTCTTCGAACCTGAAGGCTCATTTGAATTCTCTTTCTCCACAGAAGAATCATCCTTTTGATTCCTTTTTCCATTCGCAACCTTAGGTCCTTCAATAACTAGAGATTGAACTTTGGAAGATCGGATGATCCCCATTTGGATCAACTTGTCATGATCATGGGTGAGAGATTCAATGAAGGAATTAGGAGTAGGCATCCTCCAATTTGGATTAGTGAGCTTCCCTGAATGAAAGGTTGATACAAATACTGAGTAGTATGCACCAAGTTTTGAGAGGATGGAAAGGATGACTTAATCATCCTCCTTCTCAACCTTGCACAGGTTCAATTGGAACACCAGATGCTTGAATTTGGTGAAGAAATCATTCAGAGTTTTGAAGTTGGCTGGATGAAGAGAAATCAGCTCATTCTCTAGCTGATAGATCCTTAGATAATCCTGCTTATCAAACAAGGAAGCAATATTATCCCAAACCTCCTTGGGAGTCTTCAATCCATTGATGTGAAAGAGAATATATCTATATATTGAGAAGCACAAGCATCCATATGCTTCATCAAGCCTATTCCAGTACTTTTCTTTGTCAACATAATGAACCGGATCTACCTCTATCTCCATTGTGAGTTTGAAGAGTCTTTTGGAGCGAAGCTGCACCTCCATGTCCTCCTTCCATTGGTGGTAGTTGAAAGGAGTGAGAATCTCCATTGGAGGGGCCATTATGTTGTTGTAGCGAATGCAGTGAAGGAGACTGAGTTGTTGTAGCGAATCCAGTGAAGGGGACTGAAAAACCTGTAAATCACACAATCAAATAGACAAAGTAAGGTCAATATCCTACAATTTTGAAATTTTACACACCCAAAATAGTTTATCAAGCAAGCTTGATCAACAATTCCTTTACTTGGGGAATTAAGTGGTAAATTATCTGCTTCTGGTGTAGTGCTTGAAGGAGCAATTTTGCTCAATTTTTTATTTATTTATCCAAGTATGAATCTGTAGTAGGAGAAGTGCCTTGTCCTGCTGAGGCTCTGATACCATATTAAATTAAGCACATAGATTTGTGTACCAGCACATAGCTCACAAGATAGATCAGACAATTTTACTCAAAAACTGAAGAATGAAACAGTGGAAAAATTGCTTGCAACTGTGAATGCTTTCATTAATCAAAAGTAATTGGATAATTAATTACAATGTAGTACAATGGCTAAATATCCTCATGCAATTCAAATCCATGTGAGGAAATTCGAATTGGTTTGAATCTAATTGATTGCATGGTTAACTGAACTTGGGCAAATCACTATCAGAGTTCAAAAACCCAACTCAAGTGTCTAATTCAGTCTCAATTATCAGTTAAATAGTCTAACTGACTAAGGTAGGTGAGTCAATGAACCTCACCTACATGCAACCATGCAAAGCTAATGCTATCTGAGTAGAACTAAATGTAACAGACTAGAATTGAATGTAACTAACTCCTAACTGAGCTTGACTAGTCACCAACTAAACTCAAATGAAGGAGGTTGGTGCTGACACTCCCAGTAGCTCCTAAATTGTAGGGATTGGTCTAGGAGGCTCCTAAATTGATGCATGCAAGTGCAGTCAGTGGAAATTAGCCTCAATTAGTGTTACCCACACTCTAGTAACTGGTACATGTGTCCCAATTAGGCTAAGTGAACCCAATGGTGCTAGTGACTAAAAATAGACTGAAAGGACTCCTAATTTAGACATAATTGACCAAATTGGACAAGGGAGGATTATAATCCTAACAAATCCAATATGCATATTTTTCTCTTGGAATCAAGGGCCATGTCACTTGTAAATAGAAGCATGTAAATTTTTTTATTAATAATATAATACTAAATTTCTAGAAATATTAGGTCTTTGTGATGCACTAGCCTCGAAAGGGTGCCTGAATTTTTGGTTTCCCTGAAACAGTATTAAGAATAGCTGGAAAGTGTATTACTTTAAAAATTTTAGTAATTGTAGAAAGTGCATATAACCAAAATGTGTTTTTGTTTATTATATTTAAGTACTAAAAAGGAAAATAGTTGGTGATATACAACATAGTTTTCATTACAAACTAGGAAATATAGTAAAACAACATTAAAAAAGACACCAAATGTCATTGGTTACGAACATCATCAGACATTAACGTACTTCTAGTATCCTTTGTTCTTATACCCATACTGGGCTATAGAGCACTAAGAGTCAGGTACAACTAGTTGCTTGTTGTACTAAAGTAGAAGACTTTACTTCAATTGAATATGAACTTTCAGCGAAACTCAGATTAGTGCCCAACTTCAAGTTTGGATCCTTAGGATCCACAACATATATTGGGAGGCCAACAATATAGTAATTATATGTTTAATTGCAAAGAACAAATATTTACATTCGTATGTTATGGACGTGATGGTTTTGCATAGGTTAGAAGATTGAAAAATCCAAAAGAGGTATCTTATTTTTGTTTATTGAAGGATTAATAGACATGGTTCTTTCTGGAAGGCGTATTCATTTCCCCCAAACATGCCTAACCTGGAAAATTATAAAGGTAAGGATAAATTCACATCTAATTCTAGGTCCATAAGCATGCATGTGTAATGATATTCTCAAGCATATCTGGCCATCCACTATGAATAACATGAAAACACCAATAACTATGTTTGTGAAGGCTTATGTAAAGACTATGTTCATATTTCATTTATAATTTTCTAGAGGCTAACCATTTCTCATATCTATTGATGTTTCCATTGTGTGATAATTGAAAATATCGTTGAACACATTGTTTCTAAAAATTAATAAACATGTAGTAATTGGTGCTCTATATGCATCAATTTGTTTGCATTTTGGACATTCTGGATTGCAAGTCCTCTCAACTATTCTACCAACAAGCGTGAATCATTCGAACTTATTGTAGTTTATCAGTATAAAGAAACCATTTATTTCAAGTATATATTAAATATTTTTGCATTTTGATAAGAGTGTAATTCTGGGTTTTATTGTCATGGTTGCCTATATTTTTTCCTTATTGTGTATTTCAATAGGTTATGTTGTCTCATTCTATGAAGATAGATATGTGGATACATATGTAAAAGGGTAAAGTTTGAAGCATGTTAGCACTCAGAATGTACCCAGGTTGTAAAAGGTATACTCCAAGGTAACAACAAAACCACTTTAGGAAGAAACTGGTATTTTCTTCCATAGAGGGATCTCTCAATAAAGATTTAACAAGACCAGATTTAAAATAACATTCACAGATTTATGTATTTGGCTGAAACAATCACATAACCATTGGGCATGGAGTCATATACAAATATAGAAATATCACAAAGACATATACATGATATTCATCAAAGGCAAGATAATCATATCATCACAGTCATTCAAATTGATTCAGGTGGAACAGAAGAGATGAAGGAACAACCCATTAATACAGAGCATCAACAAATATGAGTTCTATACCAACTTTAGCAGAAAAAATCATATAATATCTGAAATGTTGATCAGAGCATAAATACATGAATTCTAATCATCTAACGCTATATTCCAGATACGAGGAAGAAACAAAACGGAGTGTTACACAAGGGAAATACAATCACATAAGAAAGAGGCACAGACTGTAATATCAATGACACATGAATCTCTGACAAAACTCTCATGCATTCACTTTGTCATTCCAAAAATAGATATATTCTCCAAAATTATTCACTACCCAATGGGTTCCAACCCCCATCTCTTAAAAAAGATGCATATTTATACATAAAATGATCGGTGCTCCAACAAGAAGATCAATAACAGAATGATCGGCTTAATTTAGAGTTTGTAACTGAATTCCTAACCCCTCGGAAGTTTGTTACAACTACAATCCTAAAATACCACAAAGTATGAATCAACTTGACAACAAACTTTGTCCCATCAGCTCCATATCTTTGCCCCATCATCTCCACGTCTTTGCCCCATCAACTCCACATCTTTGCCCCATCAACTCCATATCTTTGCCCCATCAGCTCCACGTCTTTGCCCCATCAGCTCTTCAGTGCATGACACCTGTTCTTAAGGATGGAGAATATACTTTGTCTTGCCAAACCGCTCCACAGATTTCCACTGCTCCGAACTTGGGGTGTCACACTCCATCATTTCCCGAATAGCTACCTCGAGCTCCATATATACTTCATAGGACTTTCTGGGCAATCTGCTCCTGATGATGGCGAACTTCTGCAGAATCTCGAAATCCTCTGTGAGCATATCCACGATGGTCTTCCCTGTCAGGTTTTTCTCCAAATCATTGAATTTGGTGTGATCCATGCGGCACTGAACAAGCAGGTTATGATAATGTTCTTGTGAGAACATGCGCCCTTCTCCATCCCAAAAAGAAGGAAATCCGTCCTCGAACAGTTCTTTAAACTCCTGTTTAAAATTATTTACCTGCAGCAACAATCCTTCTAACTTATCATGGACCGTTTTGATTAAGTGATGCTTATGGATGATTTTCTTTGCCCACATCACTATTGACACTCTGTCCTTTATCCCCAATTCCTGCAACTTTTGATATGACAGTGAATTTAGAAAATTTAATGTGTTATGAGCCGTAACGAGGGGTCTTTTCTCCATATGTTCGTTTACCAGTGTCAGCCTCTGGTGGGCCAGATTTATCATTATATTCAAATCATCAATAAAATTTAAATAGTGCCTGAACTTGGTAATCTCTATACACAGGGTATCCCAAATGATGTGTTTTTCCCCCTGAAGAGGGCCTTTCCCAATGCATTTTTCCTTTAGTTCATTAAATTTCTTCTGTAATTGATTCCTGTGCCACAGTATTTGTGTTTTTCTTTCATTAACTTTGGCCAGTTTAGCTTTCATCTTTTCATTTTTTGCTTTCAAATCTTTGATTGCCTCTTCTTTCAAACTCACCTGGGACATTGGCACCAACAAATCCTCAGTAGAGAAATCATCTAATGGCTTCTAGATATTTACAATAGATAGGTCCTCGCCGGTGGGAGTCTGGCTCATCAACTCTTCCATAATCTCCTTCTCTTCATTCTGATATTTTTTCATCAAGGAGATTTGGGATAACAGTTCCTCCCTTTCGACTTCCCACTTCTCTTTTTCCTCCTGTAGCTCTCCGGCTCTTCCTTTGTATTCCATCATCTCCTGATGGACTTTATCTTTTTCTTCTTGGAGGGCTAGCAACTCAGATGACTGAACATGTTCAGTGCCTGGGATCTTCAGTTTATTCTTCAGGACCTGGAGCGCATTATCCTTTTCCTCTAACAACCTCTTGACTGCTTGTGTACTGTCTGAACTAGCAATGTCTATCTGCAGCTTCTTAATCTGAACAACATTTGCTTTATTTTCTACTTTCTCATGTTTCAACTGGATTTCCAATTTGTCTATCAAGACTTGCAATTTATTGATCCTCACCATGTCTTGTAGTAAGTCTGAGTAGATGATATCGCTGGTCTGTTTGTGGAGTTGAATTTTGTCCAGAGTGCTGATTTTGTCTAACCGGATCTCTATTTCAGACATTTTCTTGTCACTTACCATAGCCATTTTAAAAGTATTCCTCTCAGCATCTCTATCAGATACCAGAGAGGTCTTCGAATTGTACAAACTCCTCACCTTCGGGATCAAATTTCTCGTTTCCTCCATAGATTGTTTCCTCTTCTCCATGTAACTGGATTTTAGGTCTTCCTTCGACTTAAACACGTGGCATAATTCCGAACTGTCTACATCACCCTCCGGATTTTTAAAAGAGAATTGACTTACTTGCACCACTTTCAGGGGGACTAGGGTACCTCTTTTGGAACCATCAGAAACCTCCTTATCTACAATTTCACCACTTTGAAGCAGCTTTGCCCTTTTATGGGTCCCTTCCTCGTCTACGCCCATACTCTCCATTTCAGACAAACTCCTCTTGACTACAATACCAGCACCTTCTGTTATTTGGGTCGCTATGACAGGTGTAGCATGTGTCCCTTCATCAAAATCTAACCTGTCAGTATACTACAGCAAATTGGCCATTTCAGCTAGCCCCTCAATAGCCTGATGCTCAAATGGTTTATTCTTGTTTGCCTATTTTCTCAATGAGATCACCTGGTGGGGGTCGTAGTTCATATTTACATCTTTTATGAAATCCATATTCTCCATCAACCTTTCTATAAATGCTAGGGCACCTTTACCTTTAAAAATGAAAGGGACGACTTTAAATGGAAATTTAATATTCAAAGATTTTTTGAAAGCACCAAAGTGCTCCTCCTCAGACAACAATCTCTGCCTCATGAACTCCAGTGCGAAAATCCTTGGGGTCAAGAAGGATGGTAGCCTATAAGGCTGACCAGTAAGCCATATATTCTAAACACTGTGTAACCTATGTACAGGAACCAGTCCCCCACCCGATCTTCAGGTGACGACTGCATTATGCATCTCATCTCGTCTAAGACACGGGGCAGGTCCTCATCAAATAACATTCTGTACATTTCGGACATGATCGAATTGGAAAATTCTACCATGTTGATTTTCTTGGGCAAATTAGAAGAACATAGAGCACTTAATAATTTTAATTCAGTAACATTAGAGCATAATAACATGTTAAGAAAGTATGTTTGAAACCTAAAGAACTGGACCTTGGGAAATTCAGCCAACTGAAGGTGGATCGCTTCGGAAAGGTACTCATCTAAATTAAGCACGGGGACTGACTGGGACTCGGGGCTTAAAGAATTTATTTTTAACAAGAAACCAAGGATAACATCACCTATATGACAATCGTCAT